>JALIGW010000003.1:205388724-205618724 GCA_023053685.1 Diadophis punctatus similis | reverse complement strand
TCCTGGCCTGGTCTTTTTTTGGACTGTGACTGAGTGTGCCTATAAACCCTCGTGCGCAATGCCCAGCAGCACCGCTCTTTGGCAGGAGGGGGGAGGGAGAAAACCACCGAAATATCACTCTAAGCACCTTGAAACCCACCACAAACAGGCTTCTCTGTGGCGGCAGCATCTCTTCTCAAATACAGGGAGTCCCTGATTTACGACCGTTCACTTAGTGACTGTTCAAAGTTACAACGGAACTGAAAAAGAGGGACTTGTGACCATTTTTCAAACTTACAACCACAGCAGCATCCCCAAGGTCACATTATCAAAATTCAGACACTTGGCAACTGGTTCGCATTTATGACGGTCGCAGAGTCCTGGGGTCACATGATCCCCTTTTGCGACCTTCTGACAAGCAAAGTCAATGGGGAAGCCGGATTCAAGTAATAACCACCAGTTTACTAACTTAACCACTGCAGTGATTCGTTTAACAACTGTGGCAAGAAAGGTGGTAAAATGGGACAAAACTCACTTAATAGCTGTCTCGCTTAGCAACAGAAATGGTGGTTGTACATCGGCGGGAGGGGGCTACCCGTAAATTGGTGCCAAGGATTCCAGGGGCTTCAGGAGACAATTGAGGAGGAAGCACAGAAAGGACCCCTGGGAGAGATGAAAAACTGAAGCTGGAGTTTAGGCAGGCTTTGCAAAAGATCCCTTAGGAAGGATGGACACGGATTTTAACTGAGCTGCTTCCCCCTATATTTCTGCGGAGGGGGAGGAAAACCAACCTTAGATAATGAAAAGGGGGGAGGGGAGGGGAGGAGAATAGCATTATCTTATTTTTGAGAGAGGAGAGGAGAGAAGAATTGCATTATTTTATTTTTGAGAGAAGAGAAGAGAAGAGAGGAGAGGAGAGGAGAGGAGAGGGGAGGGGAGGGGAGGGGAGGGGAGGGGAGGGGAGAGGAGAGGAGAGGAGAGGAGAGGAGAGGAGAGGAGAGGAGAGGAGAGGAGAGGAGGGGAGGGGAGGGGAGGGGAGGGGAGAGGAGAATAGCATTATTTTATTTTTGAGAGAAGAGAAGAAGAGAAGAGAAGAGAAGAGAAGAGAAGAGAAGAGAAGAGAAGAGAAGAGAAGAGAAGAGAAGAGAAGAGAAGAGAAGAGAAGAGAAGAGAAGAGAAGAGAAGAGAAGAGAAGAATACCATTATCTTATTTTTGGGTGTGTGAACAGCAAGCAGGTGTCACAACCAAATGAGGGAAAGACCAGGTAGAAGACCAAGGTTTATACCACCTTGGCCAATTTAACCTGTGTGGGCTCCAACTCCCAGAATTCCCCACGGCTGGCTGAGGAATTCTGGGAGTTGAAGTCCACAAGTCTAAAAGTTGCCAAAAGCTCAGAGATCCCTGCCGGAGACGATCCCAAAATATCCAAGTCATTCCCCGGGAGGAAAGAGAGGCTGTGGAACAGAGTTTCTTTCTCCTTCTCTGAAGATACTCCTGAGGTTTCCTCCTGCACGTTGAGCCACACGGGGGTGGGGGGAGGGAGAGAAAGGCTGGGGCCAAGATGAACATCAGATATCCTGTCAACTAAATAACCCATAATTGTTTCCCCAGGTCTCCAAGTGACAGTTTTATTTTTAATAGGATCAATTCAAAAATTCCACTCCTCCATTAACCAAAATTAAAAAAGGAAAATCCCATTATTCTTAAGTATTTTCATATGCATTTAAAGCTGGTGGTTAACCTCTGAGTCCCGGCTTGATTTTGTTTTCATTAGTTCCTCCAAAGTAGAGCTCAATTACTGTAGCTGCTCCCTGGAGGACAAAGGGAACCTGGCTGCAATTGCCCCCTCCCCAAATCCTCAATTGGGATGCTGGAGTTGTAGAGGGTTAGGGTCAGACCACCTTACACGATTTAGACCCCCTAGTGCCACTGTGGGGCAGGCGATGCCCTGGACGGCGCTTTTGAAAAACGGAGCTCAAGAATTTGACCTACAGCATGGGCAATCTGAATGGCCGTTGTTGTTGTTATTGTTGTCAGTCTGAATAGTTGTTGTTGTTGGCAGTTTGAATTCTTCTTCCTTCTTCTCCCTTCTTTCTTCTTTCTCCTTCTTCTTTCTCTTTCTCTTCCTTCCTTCCTTCCTTCTTCCCTTCTCCCCCTCCCCCTCCCATCACTATTATATCTTCAATCACCAATTAACTCAAAATTAATATTAGGCTAGAATCACAGAAGCTATTTCCTGACAGTTAGAACAATTAATCCGTGGAACAGCTTGCCTCCAGAAGTTGTGAATGCTCCAACACTGGAAGTTTTTAAGAAGATGTGGGATAACCATTTGTCTGAAATGGTGTAGGGTTTCCTGCCTAAGCAGGGGGTTGGACTAGAAGACCTCCAAGGTCCCTTCCAACTCTGTTGATATTATTATTATTATTATTATTATTATTATTATTATTATTATTATTATTATTATTATTATTATTATTATTATTATTATTATTATTATTATTATTATTATTATTATTATTATTATTATTATACAATTGTATCACAGCGGCCAGTTGTTTCGCCGGATTTAGCATTGATTACTAGTCGAGCCCCACCCAGGGGCCCAGGACGTCATAATGTATTTTCAAAGTATATGTGCGGAACCGAGCAGTGCGGCTTTCTGCATTTGACTGATGGTGATTTTGTCAATTTTGAGCTGTTTTAAATGTAATTCCAGTGTTTTTGGGATAGCACCCAATGTTCCAATCACCACTGGAATTACCACTGCTGGTTTGTGCCATAATCGTTGGATTTCGATTTTTAAGTCCTGGTATTTTGCGATTTTTTTGTGTTCCTTTTCATTGACCTTGCTATCACCTGGTATTGCAATGTCAATGATAGTCACCTTGTTTTTCTCGACCAGCGTGATGTCTGGTGTATTATGCGCCAGTACCTTGTCTGTTTGTATACGAAAATCCCACAAGATCTTGACCATCTGATTTTCAGTGACTATTATTATTATTATTATTATTATTATTATTATTATTATTATTATTATTATTATTATTATTATTATTATTATTATTATTATTACTATTACTGTTACTGTTACTGTTATTGTTATTATTATTTCATAGATTGTATGTCATTAAATTACAAATCCCAGGGCTGGAAGGGAGCTTGGAGGTCTTCTAGTCCAACCCCCTGCTCAAGCAGGAGACGCTACACCATTTCATACAAATGGCTGTCCAATCTCTTCTGGAAAACTTCCAGTGTTGAAGCATTCACAACTTCTGAAGTTGCACTGATTAATTGTTCTAACTGTCAGAAAATTTCTCCTTATTTCCAGGGTTGCTTCTCTCTTGATTAGTTTCTATCCATTGCTTCTTGTCCTGCCTTCATGTGCTTTGGAGAATAAGTAGACCCCTCCCCTCTTCTTTGGGGAAGCCCCTCAGATATGGGAAGATTGCTATCATGTCAGCCCTTTTCTCTAGACTAGACATACCCAATTCCTGTAAAACTTTCATTGTATGTTTTAGCCTCCAGTTCCCTAATCATCTTTGTTGCTCTTCTCTGCACTTTTTTTATATTATGCATTTATTTTACTGTATATTGTTTTGCTATATGTATCATAACTTCTCAGAAACACAGGAGTTTGAGTGCTTCAATCCTCCACACCGAAGTGATTAAGAAAGGTTTCCTACAGAAAATATTCTTTTAAAATTGAAGGTCTTTTTTTCTCCTTCTTCAGTAACATTTCCTATTCCAGCAGATGAATTTCATGTTAATGAGGTGTCATTTTGGGAGACTAGTTTTAACAGTCTTTCAGGAGAGAGAGAGAGAGAGAGAAAAAACAACCACCTTATTTCTAAACCTTTACAAAACACATCCAGGTGATTAAAACAAAATCAAAGATGGAAAGATCTCGCTCTACCCACGACAGAAGGACGGTTGGTGAAAACGATGGAACTTGCTGAGTTCACAAAATTGACTTCTTTGATCAGAGAAAAGACAATATCTACCTTTATTGCTGGCTGGAAAGTCCTTATAGGCTATTTTGCATGAAATAGAAAAAAATGAACTTATGATTTATGATTTTGATGATTAGAGAGGATAGATTATAGAAAGAAGAGAGTTATGTGGTAACTGCAGAGAAAGAGGTACATTTATAATTGTACTTATAACTGCTTAAAGAAGATTGAAAGCTGCTTCTCCATATCTTTTTTCTTTCTTTTCAATTTTTCTTTCCTTTCTTGCAACTCAAGCTCTCTCTTTGATTTCCTTCTTTTTCTTACTTTATGTTAATTGTATTAAAAAATATACTTACCGTATTTTTCGGAGTATAAGACGCACCGGAGTATAAGACGCACCTTAGTTTTTGGGGAGGAAAATAGGGGAAAACAATCTGTCTACCAGGTATTCATCTGGCTAGCATCCTTAGTCTGGTCAGATTCAGCACATTATTTTATCCCCTGGTTAGGACTTAAAAAAACCTTCTTCTGAGAGAGTAACAATGAAAGAGCCTGCAAGCCGTAAGAGCTGGGAAGATCGTTAGCACCTGGTTAGGGCTAAAAAAAAACTTATTCAGAGCAGCTTCAGCACATTATTTTATCCCCTGGTTAGGACTTAAAAAAAACCCTTCTTCTGAGAGAGTAACAATGAAAGAGCCTGCAAGCCAGTAAGAGCTGGGAAGATCGTTAGCACCTGGTTAGGGCTAAAAAAAAACTTATTCAGAGCAGCTTCAGCACATTATTTTATCCCCTGGTTAGGACTTAAAAAAACCTTCTTCTGAGAGAGTAACAATGAAAGAGCCTGCAAGCCAGTAAGAGCTGGGAAGATAGTTAGTACCTGGTTAGGGCTAAAAAAAAAACTTATTCAGAGCAGCTTCAGCACATTATTTTATCCCCTGGTTAGGACTTAAAAAAACCTTCTTCTGAGAGAGTAACAATGAAAGAGCCTGCAAGCCAGTAAGAGCTGGGAAGATAGTTAGTACCTGGTTAGGGCTAAAAAAAAAACTTATTTGGAGCAGCTGCAGCACATTATTTTATCTCCTGGTTAGGACTTAAAAAAACCTTCTGAGAGAATAACAATGAAAGAACCTGCAAGCCAGTAAGAGCTGGGAAGATCGTTAGCACCTGGTTAGGGTTAGAAAAAAACTTCTTTGGAGCAAGTAGAGCAATGAAAAAAAACCCTGCAAAGACTTAGGGCTGGAAAAACATTCTTCTGAGAGAATAACAATGAAAGAACCTGCAAGCCAGTAAGAGCTGGGAAGATCGTTAGCACCTGGTTAGGGTTAGAAAAAAACTTCTTTGGAGCAAGTAGAGCAATGAAAAAAAACCCTGCAAAGACTTAGGGCTGGAAAAACATTCTTCTGAGAGAGTAACAATGAAAGAACCTGCAAGCCAGTAAGAGCTGGGAAGATCGTTAGCACCTGGTTAGGGTTAGAAAAAAACTTATTCGGAGCAAGTAGAGCAATGAAAAAAACCCCTGCAAAGACTTGGGGCTGGAAAAACATTCTTTGGAGAGAGTAACAATGAAAAAGCCTGCAAGGTAAGAGCTGGGAAGATCTGTTAGCACCTAGTTAGGGCTGGAAAAAAAAGCTACATTCGAAGTATAAGACGCACCTGAATTTTCAGCCACTTTTAGGGAGGAAAAAGGTGCGTCTTATACTCCAAAAAATACGGTAATCAAAATTTATGTAAAAATGTGAATTTGTGCATGGGAATACCACAAATGCACATTCTCCAAATGAGCATTTTGCAGAATCTGTGGCAGGACCATTTTTTTAGATGAGATGGGAAAGGTTTTCTAACTTATCTGCTAAAGCCAAAAGTTTTTTGTATTTTTTCATTTCTTTTATCGACTGAACTTGGAAGGAGGAGAAAGGGTTGAGAGGAAATTTTGGCCTCACAATTTCAAAAGATGTTGAGACTCTGGAAAGAGTGCAGAGAAGAGCAAGAAAGATGATTAGGGGACTGGAGGCTAAAACATATGAAGAACGGTTGCAGGAACTGGGTATGTCTAGTTTAATGAAAAGAAGGACCAGGGGAGACATGATAGCAGTGTTGCAATATCTCAGGGGTTGCCACAAAGAAGAGGGAGTCAAGCTATTCTTCAAAGCACCTGAGGGTAGAACAAGAAGCAATGGGTGAAAACTAAACAAGGAGAGAAGCAACTTAGAACTAAGGAGAAAATTATTAACAGTGAGAAGAATTAACCAGTGGAACTGCTTGTCTTCAGAAGTTGTGGGTCTTACATCACTGGAGGTTTTCAAAAAGAGACTGGATAACAATTTGTCCGGAATGGTATAGGGTTCCAAACAGGACATGGCCCAGTACTGGACTGCAGACTGGGAGTTGGGGACCCCTGGTATAGGGTCTCCTGCTTGAGCAGGGGGTTGGACTAGAAGACCTCCAAGGTCCCTTCCAACTCTGTCTGTTCTGTTAAGAAAGGACATCCCAATGCCCTTCCAGATTCGCCGCCTGGAAACTCAAGGAAGAGGAAAGGAAACCGCATAGGAAAAGGGTACAAACATCGCCACAGGGCATCGATGCCACTTATGGACGCAGGCCCTCCAGCCGTGGTCACCAGGCCCACAAAGAACACGGGGAACCGTGCCACCAGCCAGGGACAGAGAGCGATCCAACCAAGCAGGCAGAGATGCCCGAAAAAGGCAGCCCCCTTCGCTGCCTCCGTGGAGCGCTTGGCAGCAGAAAAACTGCCGGAGGCATCTCACGGGTGATGCATGGCTGCAGGGATTCTGCCCTCTCAGCACTTGCTTGTGGGATGGGACCCCCACCTCCCCTCCCCTCCAGCTGCGCTGCTCATAAATTCCAGCAAGATTTAATCACACACACCCTTTCCCTCTCCCCACACGGAGCCCCTCTCAACAGCAAAGCGTCAGCAGGCCATTGGGTGTCGGCCAAAACTGGTTTCTTGGGAAGGGGGAGGAGGAGGGGGACTTCTGGGACTCCCTTGTCTTTTTGGACGTTCCCATGTTACTTGCATACGCAGCCAAAAAAAGAAAAGAAAAACCCACCTGGGACATTATTTTACCAAGAGTACAGGTAGTCCTCGACTACCTGTCCATTGACAGTTCTTTGAGTGACTGCTCAATGTTGCAACGGCACTGAGAAATGCAACCTATGACCGTTTTTCAGAGTTACGACCTTTCAGAGTTACGATCCCTGGGAGGTGAAGTGCTGGTTGGCTGGGCGGTTTGACTGGGATTCCGAGGGGTTGGTAGGCTGGTTGTAGGTCGATGGGTCTGTGGAGGGAGTTGCTTGTGGAGTGCCAGGCTTCGACGGACTCACGGGCAAGGCAGGGGGGTAGACCTCCACAAGACCTTCACCTGATGTGACCCTCACCTGACCCATCACAAGGCCCATCGCAAGACCCTCACTTGATGCAACCCACATCTGACCCATCACAAGGCCCTCACCTGAGCCTCCCATCATAAGACCTACTGACCCACACCAAGCCCTTATAATCAGAAGAACACCGTCGACAATCACATCCCTTCAACTCCACTGAAGACATTACCTAGCCTGGTAACAAAACGTTTGGAAACTGATCCTCAAGTTCGGAGAAGGAGCTCCAGATATTCGCCACTATGGCAAATCTGCCAGGGATCCTTTTGGCAGGGGCTCCGTTCGGAGGGTCTCCAGCGATCAAATCAAGACCGATCACTATCAGCAGGCAGAAAACCTAGTTTGCTCATGTATTTATTCAGTCCGTTTTTACATCGCCCAGGTCCTTCCCCCAGGACCCAAACAAACCGCAATGAATTGAAATGAGCCCGGCCAATCAATCACGTATCAACCAGAAAATGAAATGAATGTGAATAGTCCATTCAAAGAGCAGATGTCAACTTCCAAATGGCCCTCTGAGTAGTTCTCTTCTTCTTCAGTTTCAATTTTTTTCTTACCTTTTATTCAAAACATTACAGACTCCACCCCCCAAAAAAGTGCAAAATGTGCATAAAAAGGAAAAACCAAACAAACCTGTGCATAAATTATCCCCCTCTTGTTGAATATTGAATAAATACATGTCAGAATTAACAATTCCTCTGAATAGTTTGGTCTCCAATGGGGAAGCCAGATTCACTTAACAACCGCGTTACTAAGTTAACCACTGCAGTGATTCACTTAACAATTGTGGCAAGAAAGGTTGTGGAACGGAACAAAACTCACTTCACCGTCCTGCTTAATGACGGAATTATCTAGACGCCTGCAGTTTTCTTGTCTTTCTTAAGCATCCTTCAAAAGGAGGGAGAAAGGGAGGGAATGAAATGATCAGAATAACCATCTTAATAGGGTTAGCCATTGGACGGCTAAGCGCTTGCCAGGATCATATTTAACAGCCTGGTAAAAGACAGGCAATTCTCGCTTTTAGATGCAGACAATCTTGCATCTCAGCTCATGGCGGATAATCTCGCTGCCTCCATTTCTGATCTTCCTGGAGGAGAGAAAGAGACACGTTTCCATCAGGCAGGAAGGATAAACAGATCTTTTAAGCGATGGAGAGCCCACGTTTAGACGTTTTAGAGGAGCACAAAATCAGCCTGCAAAAAGGTCGGTGGAAAAGAGAGCAGCACATGGCAAATAAGAGCTTGGAGGAAAACTTGGTGCTGCCCAGATCTCAATGCGCAGAAAGTCAAGGGTGGGAAAAATCGGCCTTTCGGTGTCTCCCCTTGGGAAATTTGATGGGGAAGGGGAGGAAGGCTCTGAAGGATGGGAGCAGGGCCCCCAACATGTCGTTTCCCCCAAGCAACATTCAACGGGAGGGAGGGAGGGAGGGAGGGAGGGAGGGAGGGAGGGAGGGAGGAAGGAAGGAAGGAAGGAAGGAAGGAAGGAAGGAAGGAAGGAAGGAAGGAAGGAAGGAAGGAAGGAAGGAAGGAAACTTCCTCCTTTAGGGGACAGGAAGAGGAAAACAGAAAGGCTCGACCAGCTTAGAGTCCAAGGCCCAGTTCAACTCTGCATGAGACGGAATCCGCACTTCATCCCTGGGAGAAATGGCCTGACCTGAAAACTCACCACCTTCGAATTGACCCCCCCCCCCTCTGAAGTGACCCCCCCTGCCTACTTCAGGCCATTAACTCCTGGCAAATAAAAGTTTGGCCCTGACACGTCCGAGCGCAGGGGCCTGCCTCTGTGTCTGTGCAACAATTTTATTCCTAATCCAAAGGTGTATTCCTGTGTCCATTGCAAAAGAAGACTTATTCTTCTCTGTTGATTTTAAATTTAAATATGAAAGCTGGCTGGGTGACTTTGGGCCAATCACCAGGAGACGGGGAGTTCTAGTCCCGCCTTAGCCATGAAAGCCAGCTGGGTGACTCTGGGCTAGTCCCCCACCTCTCTCTCCCTGCCAACCCACCTCACAGGGTTGTTGTTGTTGTGGGGAAAACAGGAGGAGGAAAAAGTATTAGATGTGTTTGCTCTCTTGAGTTGTTCATAAAAATAATAAAGGCAGGAAATAAACAAGCAAATATAAGAACCAGGAAACTGTTCTGCAAACTAAGGCCTTCCAGACAGACCAGTCTAGGCTCCCATATATTTCCCTGGAAGCTTGCCTAAAAGCTGGGGTTTATGGAAACTGGTCTCCCAGTATCCAGAGGGCACAAGGTTGGAACTAGCCTGCCCTTCACCCTGTTTGTTTGTTTCTTTGCGTTCCCAAGTAAAAGCCCACCAACCATTTCCCCTTTGCATAACTGATATATATATATATATATTTTAAAAAAAGAAGGAGCTCTACTGGCAAACCCCACAAATTTACGGTGCTTCTCCTGAAGCTCAACCCGCCTCCCTGAGGAATAAAAAAGCAAGAGAAACAGGGAATTTGAAAAAAAATCCCCAAAGGAATAAAGGACGAGGAGGAGGAGGAGGAGAGAAGAAAGCCGAATCAATAAATCTTAACCTCATTGGAGCTCTTATTAAGTAAATTAATTTAAGTTAATTTAACTCGATCACGACTCCCGATCACAGTGATTTAGCGATGGGGGGAAATTGCATTAGGAAAGGCCACACAGACTAGATAGGGGGAAAGGGAGGAAACGAGATCCACTTAGCCATGTGAATTAAGAGAGAAATAGCAGGTGTAAATTTCGCCTTATCAAGAGGGGGGAAATTATCTTCATAAATTTGCAGAAATAGCCCCCGGGTTGCTCATCAATCTATTGAAAACAAAAATATTACAAAAGTGCGGTAAAATTAATTTAAAATATATTCCCGTCTACTGCCTCCAGAAAAAGTTTGTGGTGGAACAACTGCAACCTCTCCAGATAGGGAGAAAGGGGTCAACAAGGACGGAGCCTCCAGGGCTGGAGAAGGACAACGTGTCTTGGAGACGCCTTCATCTTTTGGTCTCCATCCAGCCCTTCTCTGCTCTTCCTATCCCTCTCCTACCAGCCCCTCCCTCAAAGGACCAGGACAGGAACCATTTGCCCATTTCTTCAAGGAGGAATCACATCACCATGACCATCATCAAGATCATGGTCACCATCACCAACAGCGTCACCATCATCATCATCATCATCATCATCAAGATCATGGTAACCATCATAATCATCAAGATCATGATCATCCTACCCATCATCGTCACCATGACCATCATCAAGATCACGGTCATCATATCCATCCCCATGATCATCCTCAAGATCAGGGCTCTCCAAACCTGGCCGACTGAGGAATTCTGGGAGTTGAAGTCCATAAGTCTTCAAATTGCCAAGTTTGGAAAACCCTGATCAAAATCGCGATCATCATCATCATCATCACCATGATCATCGCCATCAACATCATCACTACTACCATCATTACCGTCTACAGCAGGGGTGGGCACCTATGGCCTCTTGACCACCTGTGGACTTCAACTCCCAGCATTCCCAGAAAGCTGGCTCAGGAATTCTGGGCGTTGGAAGTCCACAGGTAGTCAAGGGGACCACCACCCTGATCTACAGCACAACAAGCCTTCAGCCACATAAACACCCTCGGGGCGTGAAATCTCCCAGACTTTGATAGGTCTTTCTCTGAGGAATGCCAAGCTGAGAGTCTGGTTCAGGTCTACCTACCTACCAAAAGGGTTGGGGGCTAGGGAGAGCTTATGAACACATCGGGTTGACTTTACAAAGGTTGGCTCACTGAAGGCTTCCCGTCTCCAGCTCCTTGCACACCAAGCCCAACCAGGAAGGAGGCAGATGGTCCAGATGGCTAACATCAGACGAGGCAACTGGGGAGCAGAAGGCGAGATCTCGTTTGGCAGCTCTGCTTTGGCTTCCAACATCTCAGGAGGCAAAGGAGAAGGAGAAGCCACCTGCACACATTGGCATCAGAGGCCCCGGCAGAATCCTGGGCAGAAGGTTCGGCATTTTAAAGGCTCTGCAAATGTGATGAACATTATAACTACAGACAGTCCTCAACTTACAACTGCTTAGTGACCATTCAAAGCTACGATGAAACTGGTGACTTACGACCGTTTTTCACACTTACATCCCCGTGGTCACGTGATCAAAATTCAGAGGTTCGGCAACTGGCTCATATTTATGACGGTTGCCGTGTCTCTGTTGGGGGTGGTGGAGTCACACGATCCCCTTTTGCGACCGTCTGAGGAGCAAAGTCAACGGGGAAGCCAGATTCACTTAGCAACCATGTGACTCACTCAACCAATGCAGTGATTCGCTTAACAACTGTGGCAAGAAAGGTTTTAAAACGGGACCAAGCTCCCTTAACAGCAGTCTCGCTTAGCGACAGAAATGTTGGTCGTAAGTCGAGGACGACCCGTAAATTGGTGACAAGGATTCCATGGGCCAACTTAAACACGTTTGGCCAGGACAGCCGACAAACGGGTCAAAACTCACTTAAGAAAGGTCTCGCTTAGCAACAGGAACGTTGGGCTTAATTGTGGTCATAAGTCGAGGACCGCCTGTAAATGCACCGTTGTAAGCCTGTACTTTCCCAGAGGGTGGAATTGCAGCTGATTTTCTCCAGCCAAACTGACACATGTTTTACAATCATTCCAAAGAATAATTTTCCTAAACCCCTCGCCTCGCGGACTCCTCTCTTCCTCAACGCAATTCATAAATTAAAGCGTGGCACCCCGAGTCTGCTATTTTTAGGAAAGGGAGCTCCCATTGTTTTGAAGAAGGGTATAGCAAATGGGCGAGACTTCCATTTTAAACGCCTGAAATAACAACTGTTTTGACACCGTCAAATGCTTCTAAATTGCTGGTGACAGAAGTTCCCGGAGAAAGCAGCTGCTTCTTAATTTTTAAACTGTTTTCAAACAGGAACAAATACTGAACGTTCAGCTTTTTAAAAAAAAAACCCCAACAAAAAAAAGGAGTATCAGCGTTTTCTTTTATTTCACCCAGTAATTGAAGAAGTTTATTCTGATTTTTTAAAAAAATTCATTTTCACTCTTTTCAAGCCAGCTGCCGGCCTCGTTTGTAGAACTTTATAATATATTCAGACACCTTAAACTAATTACCGGCAAATGGCTATTGATCATCCAATGTGGGTTTATTTGTGTGTGTGTTTCTAACAAACTAAGAGTTGAAACTATCCTTCCTCCAACCTCAAGGCTTATCAGAAGGCGGAGACCACAACCAGGGTTAGCCGCAAGCAGTCATGATAAGCTGGAGAAGACCTTGGGAAGGTTTTGGGAAAGAGGCCATGGCTCAGATTGAAAATGGGGAGCATCGCCCCCCCCCCCGATAAAAACACAGGTAGTTCTCGAGTTACGACCGTCATGGAGCCTGCCGTCACGGTCGTAACACACGACGGTCATGAACCCGACCTGATCTTTTAATTTAATTTAATTTAATTTAATAGATTTGTATGCCGCCCAACTCCCGGGGGACTCTGGGCGGCTCACAGCATGTCAAATCCATTACAAATAAAAACATATAACAGTTAAAAAGATATAAAAATTAAAAAATCTCCAACATTCATAACAAGAGGGGGAGACCCAAGTATAACCTGCTCGGTCTCACTTTCACCCCACCTGCCGGAAGAGCCAAGTTTTTATTGCTTTACGGAAGGCAAACAGGGTGGGGATGGCCCTGATCTCCGGAGGGAGTTGGTTCCACAGGGAGGGAGCTCCCACAGAGAAGGCTCTCCCGCTAGGCCCCGCCAACCAGCATTGCTTGGTCGATGGGACCTGGAGGAGACCAACTCTTGGGACCTAACCGGTCGTAGGGAGGTTTTGCCACCTTCTTGGAACTGCCTGAAAACACTGGGTTCTTACACACCCATTTGCACCAGAGGACACAGATAAACCTCCAAGTGGCCTCAACGACCCTCTAAAAGGATGCAAATGACCTGCTGTCTGCAAGGAGCATCAACCCTTCCATTCCCCACCATCCAGTCAGAGCTGAAGAAGCTTCTCGGATGAGAAGCGAAACGTTTTCAAAAGAAAAAACAAGGAAGTCCAGTTGCCTTCTGAAAAAGCACCTTTGGGACAACCATGACCTGAATGACGGAGAATCTCTACAGACTTTTAGCTACACAATTTGGGATGAACACCCGTGGAATGGTGTGGGAATAGGAATGGATTTCCAGAGGGGGAAAAATTGCAGACTACAGGAACCATTTGCACCACTCGGGTGACCCTGAGGACACAGATAAACCTCCAAGTGGCCTCAACGACCCTCTAAAACCGTGATGGCGAACCTATGGCACGCGTGCCACAGGTGGCACGCGGAGCCATATCTGCCGGCACGCGAGCAGTTGCCCTAGCTCAGCTCCAGCGTGCATGTGCGCACTGGTCAGCTGATTTTCAGCTCGCACAGAGGCTTTGGGACTGTGTTTTCAGCCTCTGGAGGGGTGGGGGAGGGCATTTTCGCCCTTCCCAGGCTCCAAGAAAGCCTCTGGAGCCTGGGGAGGGCAAAAAACGGGCCTACCAGGCCCACCAGAAGTCAGGAAATGGGGCAGCGGGGGGTCATGCGCGGGGAACGGGGCATCACAGGGGGTCACGTGTGCATGCGCAGGGGGGGCGGGGCACATGGGAGGCATTGAATTATGGGTGTGGGCACGCGTGGGCGTGCGATAGCACGCGCATGCACGCTTTCGGCACCCGAGGGAAAAAAGGTTTGCCATCACTGCTCCAAAAGGATGCAAATGACCTGCTGTCTGCAAGGAGCATCAACCCTTCCATTCCCCACCATCCAGCCAGAGCTGAAGAAGCTTCCTGGATGAGGAGCGAAACATCTTCAAGGAAAAAGAAAGAAAATCCAGTTTTGGAGCACTGCCTTGATAGCAGTGGGAATTTCTGGCCTCCTGTGGTCATAAATCCCAGACTGTTGTGAATTTTCTTGGAGAGTGGAAGGGAGGACATTTCCTCTCTCGTGTCACTATGAAAATACCCCTCAGAAAGCTTCCCCTTCTGCTATGAATTAAGATCGCTTTGCAAACCTCACCTGGACGATGAGAGTCTCCTGGCCTTCCAACCGTGAGCCGGGCTGGTCCCGGAGGCTGCAGGGGTCACGGGAGACCCCGCCGACTTCTTCACCAGCCTGTAGCGAGTATTGACCACTCGGTGGGCCGCTGGGCTAGTGACCAGGACGAAGCTGGGACCTGCGGAGGAAAAAGACACGCCGGCTTGAAAAATCGGACTGGCACAAGAGGGGGGACCATCATAGTTTATTTATTCAGCACCTGGCTGCTCTTTGGGGAACCCTAGATCCTGGTTTGGGGAATTCTAGGAGTTGACGTTTACACAAGTTAACACTGCAAAGGTTGAGAACTACCCAGAAAGCCACTCTTATGGCCTTCGCCCCTTACCTAAAGCGCCAGAGACCTGTTTAATTTCTCAAATAATAAGTCTTTGTTTGCTTCTACATCTGTGCAAAGCTCCAAATATTCCATTGTTTTGGTTTTTTTATAAGCTTAAGATCACACCTGACCAAAAAATTAACACACCAACCCATCTAGGTAACATCATCAGTGCTGGAAGGGGCAAACCCCACTCCCTTCTAGAAGGGAGGGAGGGAGGAAGATCACTGATGATGTTACCTAGTTGGGTCATGAAACGTCTGCAAGAAAACCACCAAGCTCGGAGAGCACCAAAGACCCCCAGTTCTCCTCCTCCTCCTCCTTTCTGCTCCTCCTCCTCCCTGCAAACCCCACTCCCTTCTAGCACTGATGATGTCACCTAGTAGGGTCATGAAACGTCTGCAAGAAAACCACCAAGCTCAGAGAGCACCAAGGACCCCCAGTTCTCCTCCTCCTCCTCCTTTCTGCTCCTCCTCCTCCCTGCAAACCCCACTCCCTTCTAGCACTGATGATGTCATCTAGTAGGGTCATGAAATGTCTGCAAGAAAACCACCAAGCTCAGAAACCTCAAAATACCCCACAATCCTCCTCTTCCACTTCCTCCTCTTCCACTTCCACTTCCTCCTCCTCCTCCCCAAACCCCACTCCCTTCTAGCACTGATGATACTGCCTAGTTAGGTCATGAAACGTCTGCAAGAAAACCACCAAGCTCAGAGGGCATCAAGGACCCCCAGTTCTCCTCCTCCTCCTCCTCCTTTCTTCTTCCTCTTTCTGCTCCTCCTCCTCCCTGCAAACCCCACTCCCTTCTAGCACTGATGATGTCACCTAGTAGGGTCATGAAACGTCTGCAAGAAAACCACCAAGCTCAGAGAGCACCAAGGACCCCCAGTTCTCCTCCTCCTCCTCCTTTCTGCTCCTCCTCCTCCCTGCAAACCCCACTCCCTTCTAGCACTGATGATGTCACCTAGTAGGGTCATGAAACGTCTGCAAGAAAACCACCAAGCTCAGAGAGCACCAAGGACCCTCAGTTCTCCCTTCTCAATCCTTCTTCGCCGCTGCCTCCTCTTCCTCCTCCTCCTCCTCCCTACAAAACCCACTCCCTTCAAGCACTGATGATGTCACCTAGTAGGGTCACAAAACGTCTGCAAGAAAACCACCAGGCTCAGAGGGCACCAAGGAAGGACCCTGAAGTTCAACCCTGAGCCACAATGGTTCTCTGCTCTTCCTCTGTCTTTCCTCGAAGGAGCCTTTGGCCCAGGGGCGAGAGAAGGAAAGGGGGCTGCTGGGGGGTGGGCAGGGACACGGATCCCCCCCAAAAGGAACTGGGTGCAGGGAGGGAGGCTGGATGGTGCTCCGCATTGGGGGAGCAATTCCCTCAGAGGTTTGTTATGTCAATTACGAAAGGCGTTTGTGATGCTGTTTCATAAACCCCTTCTGGATGCCAGGCGGAACAGGGACTAGTCGGCATTTGCCGGATGAGATGCTCAGCGAAGGGGACGGTGCCAGGGCGTGAAACCGGGCTGTCCAGGGAATCAGGCGGTGTGTGCCGCGTGTGCCAGCGAGAGACCGAAAGAGAACACGCCATTCACGGGCTGCCTCTTCCTGCCTCACCAGTGCCGAGAACTGGCAGCACAACAAGGAGGAAAAGAAGGAAAAGAAACATGTGGGACAAAATGCAGCTTGGCTCACTTGCTTGAGTCAGCCGTGACACGTGGTTCAGCTCTGCAGGGACTTCACTGGGGCATCCCTACCCCCCAAGAGCTTCCCCATCTTAGCAGATGGAGAATGGGGGAGGATGACCACTTGGGTTACCACTTCGCCCACCCGAATGGCAGCAGCGGAGACAATATAGGTAGTCCTCAACTTATGACCACAATTGAGCCCAAAATTTCTCTTGCTAGGCAAGACAGTGGTTAGGTGACTTTTGCCCCATTTTATGACCTTCCTTGCCATCGTTGTTAAGCGAATCACTGCAGTGGTTAAGTTAGTAATCTGGTTGGCTTCCCCATTGATTTTGCTTGTCAGAAGGTCACAAAAGGGGATCTTGTGACGCCAGGGACACTGCGACCGTCATAAATATGAACCAGCTGCCAAGAGTCCAAAACTTTGATCACATGACCATGGGGATGCTGCAATGGTTGTAAGTGTGAAAAACGGCCATAAGCCGCTTTTTCAGTGCCGTTGTATCTTCAAACGGTCACTAAGCGAACTGTTTTTGTGTCGGCTGAACGTTCTAGATCCGTGATGGCGAACCTATGGCACTCGTACCAGAAGCGGCACGCAGAGCCATCTCTCCGGGCATGCGAGCCGTCGTCCGTTGCTCTTCCGGGTTCCGGCGCGCCGGCCAGCTGGTCTTCAGGCGCACGGGAGCACCGGACACCGGAAGTGCAGCCGCCCCAGTTGATCTTCCGGTTTCCGGCACACACATGCGCACCAGCCAGCCGGTCTTCGCACGTGCATGTGCGCCAGAAACCAGAAGAGTGGCTTCAGATGCGTTTCCACATCCATTGAGAAAGAACACCTGTATCGGGGAGGCCTCCAAGCTCCCAACAGATTTATGCATTTAATCATTTAATCACAATACGTCGCCTACGTCGCCTCCGATCTGATCTAAATGTAGTTCATAAAATCATATACCAAAAAGTCCTTCCTGTTAATGACTACTTCAGCTTCAACCGCAACAATACACGAGCACATAATAGATTCAAACTTAATGTAAACCGCTCCAAACTCGACTGCAGAAAATACGACTTCAGCAACAGAGAGATCAATGCCTGGAATGCACTACCTGACTCTGTGGTTTCTTCCCCAAACCCCAAAAACTTTAACCTTAGACTGTCTACAGTTGACCTCTACCCGTT
Source organism: Diadophis punctatus similis (assembly GCA_023053685.1). Lineage (NCBI taxonomy): Eukaryota > Metazoa > Chordata > Lepidosauria > Squamata > Dipsadidae > Diadophis > Diadophis punctatus. The sequence continues at coordinate 205,601,136 of JALIGW010000003.1, read as the reverse complement.
TCTAAGAGGTCTGTAAGGGGCGTGCATAAGCGCACCACTGTGCCTACTTTTTACTTATGTTTATACAAATTACTACTAATATTTTGCAAAGTGATACAAATGCCCTTTTTTTTCTCCCCTCTGAAGGTTCCTTGCAATTCACGGCTAAATTGTTGGATTCTCTTCCTTTCTGGTCTGGCTAGCCGGTCATTTCCCTCCCCCCCCCAACAGCTGTAAGGGATGCATCTAATTGCCCGACTTTTATAACGTAGGGCTATAACTGCCCAGATAATTAATGCTGAGGTGCCATGCTGAGACTTAAGCCTAACGGTTTTAGCGCTGATTTGAAAAGATGACTCCACCTGGCTTGAAATGATTGTAAGGTGGGAAAGTGCCGTTGGAACTCCGAATGGCCCCTAAACGAGTGGCCGTAAGTCAAACCCTCCCTGTAATGACTCAGAGACTCAATCGCCCCCCAACCTCTCTTTCCATTGCCAACCAACTCCATCCCAGAGAGGTCCAGCAAGAAGGAGACCTTTCGGGATCCCACCTGGAAGACCCCCCCCGACCCCCCCATCTGGGGGAAGCCCTCCTGCCCTTCCCCCCCCCCCGACTTTTCTTCCAGAGGGCCAGCATCGACCGAGGCCACGGTGCAGCGCCTGGCACGGAAGGGCCGTCTGTCGGCGCTCCAATTTTTCTTCTCCCTTCCTAGCCGGGAGCTTTTGTGTAGATAATCATGTTATTTAGATAGGATGTTGGTTTAATTCCCTTCATTACAGGCTCCCGGGATTGCGATGCTTCCCTCTCCCCCGGCCGTGATGTATTCCCCGTGGCACGTTTCACTCAACTCAAACGCTCTCCGCTTTTATTACGAACAATGCCCCGGCGTCCCCGTTATCAGCCCGGCGCACACCATGCGCCTCCTCGCCCGAGATCCAGAGGTCAGGCCTAATGACTAATCGATCTCATTAGCTTTCCTAATTAAAAACTTTACTACCGCAATGGAAGGCAAACCACAAAGAAACTGCTGGCATCATATCTGAATGGGATATGAGCATCATTTATCAGCCCAAGGCTCGTTCGGGGCCTCCCACAGACCCGGAGAGGCTCGGGCACATTGCTGAGTGTGGGGCTTTTTTGCTCCTGGGCTGCCTTCGCGATTCCGGAAGACCCTGCCCGAGAGGGAAGACAGAGGGGGATGGCCAAGGACTGGAAGTCTTGGCGGGGAGTTCGGGAGAGGAGCCAGGGTGGACCTAAAGGGACGCGGTAAAAGCAGACAAGGCTTGGCGGGAAAGACAGGGAAGAAAAGAGAACGGAGAACGGACCTCTTTCTGGAAGCTCAAGGAAAGCCCCCCTACTAACTGGTGACTTTGGGCCCATCACCAGGAGATGGGGAGTTCTAGTTTTGCCCTCGGCATGAAAGACGGCTGGGTGATTTTGGGCCAATCACCAGGAGATGGATGGATGGATACATGGATAGATAGATAGATGATAGATAGATAGATAGATAGATAGATAGATAGATAGATAGATAGATAGATAGATAGATAGATAGATAGATAGAAGATAGGTAGGTAGGTAGGTAGGTAGGTAGGTAGATAGATAGATAGATAGATAGATAGATAGATAGATAGATAGATAGATAGAAGATAGGTAGGTAGGTAGGTAGGTAGGTAGATAGATAGATAGATACGTAGGTAGGTAGGTAGGTAGGTAGGTAGGTAGGTAGGTAGGTAGATAGATAGATAGATAGATAGATAGATAGATAGATAGATAGATAGATAGATAGATAGATAGATAGATAGAGATAGATAGATAGATAGATAGATAGATAGATAGATAGATAGATAGATAGATAGATAGATAGATAGATAGATAGAGGTAAGTAGGTAGGTAGGTAGGTAGGTAGAGGGGGGAGGGGGAGAGGTAGAGGGAGAGGTAGAGGGAGAGGGAGAGGGAGGGAGAGAGGGAGAGAGGGAGAGAGGGAGAGAGAGAGAGAGAGAGAGAGAGAGAGAGAGAGAGAGAGAGAGAGAGAGAGAGAGAGAGAGAGAGAGAGAGTATCTTTTCCAAACACTGAAAACTATCTCAGGGCGCATTTCTCAATTCTCCCCGATGACAAGCAGGCATTGCACAGTCCAGCAAAGCGCATCATTGGGATGCTCCCCAGCTCTTTGGCTGTGTTCCGCCCCCCTCCACACGCTTCCATACCTCATTATCCCCACAGTCACCAAGGAGCCATACCCAGGCGCAGCAGGTGGAGCAGACTGGTGGCTCCGAACGCGGCGCTCATTTCCTCTCGGTGGGTTCTTACTCGGATGGCCAAGTCACTCCTCGGGAGATCCAGAAGCCCCCACCCCACCATGAGCCCCCAGCCCGAGTCTCCTGCATACAAGAGGATGGGAGGGAAGAAAATACAGAATAGAATACAGAATGACAAGAGTTGGAAGGGACCTTGGAGGTCTTCTAGTCCAACCCCCTGCCCGTTTTATGACCTTTCTTGCCACAGTCGTTAAGTGAATCCCCGCAGGTGTTAAGCGAATCTGGCTTCTCCTTTGACTTTGCTTGTCGGGGAAGTATTTTCCTTCCTTAACAAACAGTCTAAGAAGAAGCGACGGCTGAAAAGTCAAATTCGCAGCTAAACACGTGGGAAATCTTACGATGTTTCTTCCATTTCAACACAAGCAGCCCAGAGAGCCTATCTAGGAATCATCCTCTCTTTCATTCTTCCAGTGCATTGCTCTATTTTCTATTTTTACTTTCTTACTTTTAAAACGCGCTCATATGGAAGAAACTGCGATGGTTTCATTTATTGAATGTGTTTGTCTGCGGGTATATCCCAGCGGTAAGCAACATGAAATGCAAAAATGAATTGTTTTTATACTCCTCACAAGCTGTCTCGGGTGAGGGCCTTGAATTTGCCCCCAGGGCTGGACTGTCCTCCCAATCTTGGGGGCTGATCAAAAGAGGGGCAGGGCGTGTTCCTTCTTTGAAGTGGGGGGGGGGAATCATGGGAGGGAGAGAGGCTTCCGACTTCCTGCTGGCTTCCCCATCGACTTTCCTTGAGGGAAATCGGCAGGCAGCGTCGGAAATCGCAAGCACGGGACTGCGGGGGCAACGCCACGGCCACGACTTTGCAAATCAAATTGGCTTAAACAGTGAAAACCTCCTGGCTACAGAAGCTGATGGGAGTTGGCAGAAATGGCTAACACTGACCATTTTGATCAAAGAAAAGAATAGAAATACTTGTGTTTCTACTTGGAAACCGCTACTGGACTTTGTGCTTGAGGTGGAGGGTGGGGGGAATGAAACTTCGATGTTAGGGTTTTCCCGATTAGATTGATTGGTTTTTATAGAAATGGCTAGTTTATATTATGATGGAAAAGTAAAAAAAAAGTTGGGGTTTGATGTTAATGCTTTATTTTACTGCAACAGAGGGAGTCGGAAATAACAACAACAACAACAACAGAGTTGGAAGGGACCTTGGAGGTCTTCTAGTCCAACCCCCTGCCTAGGCAGGAAACCCTACACTACTTCAGACAAATGGTTATCCAACATCTTCTTAAAAACTTCCAGTGTTGGAGCATTCACAACTTCTGGAGGCAAGCTGTTCCACTGATTAATTGTTCTAAGTGTCAGGAAATTTCTCCTTAGTTCCAAGTTGCTTCTCTCCTTGTTTAGTTTCCACCCATTGCTTCTTGTTCTACCCTCAGGTGCTTTGGAGAATAGTTTGACTCCCTCTTCTTTGTGGCAACCCCTGAGATATTGGAACACTGCTATCATGTCTCCCCTGGTCCTTCTTTTCATTAAGCTAGACATACCCAGTTCCTGCAACCGTTCTTCATATGTTTTAGCCTCCAGTCCCCTAATCATCTTTGTTGCTCTTCTCTGCACTCTTTCTAGACTCTCCACATCTTCTTTATATTGTGGCGACCAAAACTGAATGCAGTATTCCAAGTGTGGCCTTACCAAGGCATTATAAAGTGGTATTAATTATAAAGTGGTATTAGTCAATGCTTCTTCTTCTTTTCTTTTTCCCCTTCTCCCCTCCCCCCAAACTGTGTCTTCCCATTTCGTTTTTGTGAAGCTTTCAATTCCAGTGAAATCCCAGATTTCTTAATGCATTCCTTAAGGTAGCGGATTTTCGGTCTCTCGGTTGAAAAACGATCGTGGTATATCATGCGCCATTTGGGCTAACTTGCGGGTGCAAGCAGATATCAGAGAAACACAACAAGAGTTTAAGTAGTAGGGATAGTCTTCGACTGACGACCACGACGCAACCCAAATTCCACGCCGTTAAGCAAGACAGTTTTGAAATGAATTTCACCCCATTTGGGGTTTGTCTTGTCACCGTCGTTAAGCGAATCACCGCCGTGGTTCAGTTGGTCACATGGTTGCTAAGTGAATCTGGCTTCCCCGCTGACTTTGCTTGTCAGAAGGTGGCAAAAGGGAAAATCGCGTGACCCCAGGGACAGTGCAACCGTCGTAAATGTGAGTCGGTTGCCAAGCGTCTGAATTTGGATCATGGGGAGGCTGCAATGGTCATAAGAGTGAAAAATGGTCGCACGTCACTTTTTTCAGTGCTGTTGTAACTTTGGTCATTAAAGAAATGGCTGTAAGTTGAGGACTACTTGCATATATATTCATAGGTTTAAAATATAAAGAAGTTTTTTAAAATAAACAAATAGTTGCCTCATGTCTGTAGAGATTCTCAGTCCTCCAGGTGATAGTTTGTCCCAAAGGTGCTTTTTGAGGAGGCAACTGGATTTTCTTGTTTTTTCTTTTGAAAACATTTTGCTTCTCATCCAAGAAGCTTCTTCAGTTCTGAGTGAATGGTGAAGGATTTATACTCCTTGCAGACAGCTGGTCATTTGCATCCTTTTAGAGTGTTGTTGAGGCCGCCTGGAGGTTTATCTGTGTCTTGAAGGTCACCTGAGTGGTGCAAATGGGTGTGACTACAACAGTTCCAAGAAGGCTCCACACCCATTTGCACCACTCAGGTGACCCCGAGGACACAGACAAACCTCCAAGTGGCCTCAACGACTCTCTCTAAAAGGATGCAAATGACCAGCTGTCTGCAAGGGCTATAAATCCTTCTGTTCCCCACTATCCTGTCAGAGCTGAAAAAGCTTCTTGGATGAGAAGCGAAACGTCTTCAAAGAAAAACCAGAAAGTCCAGTTGCCTCTTGAAAAAGCCCCTTTGGGATTAGCTGGCACATCTTTCAGGACACAAGAGAAGACAGCAAGCCGTAAGAGACCAAAAATGCTGACGTCCCACTTGGTCCATTGAGATTCTCCATCATCTAGGATGACGCTTGTCCTCAAGGTGCTTTTTGCAAAAAAGAAAAAACTGAACTCTCTTGGTTTATTTTCCTTTCGAAAAACCTAAGAAAATCCCCTTGCCTTTTGGGGGGGGGGAAGCACCTTCAGGGCATCCCACTTCCTTCTCCACATCTTCAGGAGAAGGAAAGAGGGTTTCCGGAAGAGAGAGGCCTCTGGTGTTCCCAAGCAGTTGTCCCCGTGCTGGTCAATAAAGCCGGCGCAGCACGTCACGCCTCCGAACCCTCCCGGCAAAAAATCCCCTTTAATTGGCGCTTTGGGTTCCATCAGTGACATCTGAACAGCGTTTGTGCTGCTCGGATCAACGGTGCGCGTCTTGCTTTCTTCCCCCCACGGCTAGCTCAAATCCCAGGTGCTGGGAGGAAAAAAGAGAGCCAGGATGACTCTATCACAGAGTAGCCAATTTTGGCGCGAAAGCCAAGCCAAGGATTAGAGAGGGGTGATTAGCCCGCCAGCTGCTCAAGAAGTTCCCGGGGAGCGGCGCAGTCAGAGGTTAATTTTATATCGCTTGCAAAGTTGGCTTGCTCCTTTCGTTCAAGGAAGAGCATTTAATTCCGCTTTGGAAAAAGGGGGGTGGGGGAAAACCCTTCTGCTTATGTCAGAGGTTTATGACGATCACAGGCCTTTGATGCTCGGGAGCTGCTGGTGATGTTTAACAGGTAATAAACCCCTACGAGGGAGCATCACTCACCGGTGGGCCCGAGCGGGGGTCCCGTTGCGCTCCGCTGGAAAACCACTGAAACTGCCATCCTGGAAAACTTTTTGAAAGGGCTTTTTTTTAATGAGGCTCCGAGCGCCCGGGAACGTTTGCCTCGGCGGCCATGGGGTTTGGCTGCAGATGCTGGAGGGGAATTTAGTGCCAAATCAGCGGCGCTAATTCTGCGTGCCGAATGGACTTCCGCACGGATTCCAGCGGGGCTTAGCAAAGGCCGGTAATGCCACGGAAAGACAGGTGCCCTCGCCGGTCAGATCCACGTGCATTTCCAGGCTGTGGACACTAAATCCTCCAATTCCATTAAAGCAATTTGCAGAGGAGAGAGAGAGGCATTTGATGCACAAAAGAGCTGGTACGTTTGTTTAAAAAAAATCTGAGGTGGAGGCCTTGAAAATGAGAGGGTGTTTTTTTTAATGCGATGGGTTTTAATCCAACACCTAAGTCAAGGACATTTGGGGCGACAGGAGAAAATGTTATCCATCTCAACTCTATTCCCCAAGAATGGGGGGAGAGAGAGAAAGGAAGCTTCCGGATTCTTTGCAGGATCAAAGGAAAGAGCCACATTAATAGGGAATATTAACCGGAGCTATCAGTGCTAATTTTTTTATTTTGCCTAAGTCAAGATTATTTAATGAACACGGGACCTTGAGGGATTCTTTTTAATTCCTTCCCCTGGAGAAAAGGAATTAGTCCTCCTTTTCTGGTTTTTTTTTTTTTTTAATAGAACTTTATTGAATTTCAAACGAAGATAAAATACCAAAAAAAGGGTGGGGGGTTTAAAAGGGGGGAAAAGGAGAGAAGGAACGGGGAGAAAGGAAAATTGGAGGGTGCAGGGGGGGAAAAAGAGGAGAGGCTATAGGAAAAAAAGTAACTTTGCTTTCTGGTTTTCCAACAGTTAGTGCTCCAAAAGAAGATGTATTCTCTTAATTTATAGCAAGGGACCTTCAAATTTGACAACTTTTAAGACTTGTGGACTTCAACTCCCAGAATTCCACAAGTCTTAAAAGTTGTCAAATTTGGAGACCCCTGTCCTATAGCCACTAAGTTTATTCATTAAAAATCCACTGGAGTTGAAGGGATTAATCAATCTAAATAAAAACAAACAAACAAACCATTGATAAACTCTGTCAAAAAAAACCAACAATTTTTGAATCCACATTTTAAAAAGTCAATATTGATGGATTTATTCCGAATTTTCTCCCCCACCTTCCAGGGCCCGGGATGGGTCCTGACCATTTTCTAACAGCTGTTCTTCTCGTTCCTCCCCATAGCTCCCCAAGATTTTATTCCCTGTTGGAGAGTTATCCTACTAACCTGCAGAGTTGCCAAGCCTCTTCAACCCACAGCTGCATTAGAAAGAAGTGACTTGTCATTAATTTTGAACATCAACTGATTTTTAATTTATCTCTCCATTACTACTCCAGATCGAGACCTCACCCCCAAAATATATATATATTGCTGCAAAGCACAGGAAGTCCTTGAGTTACAACCGTTCGTTTCATGACCGTTCAAAATTACCACAGCACTGGAAAAAAATGACTTATGACCGTTTTTCACCCTTATGACCGTTGCAGCATTCCCGTGGTCCTGTCATCAAAATTTGGACAGTTGGCAACTGACTCATATTTATGACAGTCTCAGAGTTCCGGGGTCACGTGATCCCCTTTGGTGACCTTCTGACAAGCAAAGTCAATGGGGAAGCCAGATTCACTTAACGACCGCATTAAAAACTGCAGTGATCCACTTAACAACTTTGGTGAGAAAGTTGTAAAATGGGGCAAAACTCACTTAACAACTGTCTTGCTTAGCAACAGAAATTTTGGGCACAATTGTGGTCGTAAGTCAAGGACTACGGTACCTGTATTCGTCCCTGTTGTGAGCCGCCCAGAGTCCCCTGGGAGTTGGGTGGAATATAAATCCATTTAAATAAATAAATAAAATAAATAAATAAAAGCAACAACTTTTTCTGCCATTTGGGCCTCCACTCATTATTTCCTCCGTCTGCTGCCTGTGATTCTTCAGAGTTGAATTGCTATGAAGTTATTTCAAAACTATCTCGTGCAATGCCAGGACAACTCTTTTTTTAAAACGTCACATAAGAATTCATGGTTTATTCTATATTAGCAATAAAGCCGACCCCCTTGAAATAGCAACCTGTGTTTTAAAAGTATTTATTGCCAAGTTTAAGCAAAATAATCACATTTTCTTTGCCGCGGGGCAGATATTAAGGGACAGCCCATCTCAGAAGCCATTTCAATTAGGGTCTCTCTTGTTGAGAACAAATTGGATAAAAGGCACGGAACGAGTAAAATGCATTGTGGAGACCCAGCTGCATAAAATATCAGGATGAACGTGGCCAATTCTCAAACAACAAAGGTAATGGCAATTTTACCTTCCCGCTCATGCACAATCGAGCCTCAAACAAGATCAAATACAGGGAATCCTCGACTTACAACAGTTCGTTTAGTGACCAAAAGTTACAAAAGCACTGAAAAAAAGGCACTGATGGCCGTTTTTCACACGTATGACCGTTGCAGCATTCCCATGGCCACGTGATCAAAATAAAACATATGAAGAACAGTTGCTGGGATTGGGTATGTTTAATTGAAAGAAAAGAAGGACTAGGGGAGACATGATAGCAGTGTTCCAATATCTCAGGGGTTGCCACAAAGGGGGGGGGTCCACCTATTCTCCAAAGCACCTGAGGGCAGGACAAGAAGCAATGGGTGGAAACTAATCAAGGAGAGAAGCAACCAAGAACTAAGGAGAAATTTCCTGACAGTTAGAACAATTAATCAGTGGAATAGCTTGCCTCCAGAAGTTGTGAATGTTCCAACACTGGACGTTTTTAATAATAGCCTTTATTGTCATTGTACATCATGTATAATGAGCCGAGGTGGCGCAGCGGTTAGAGAGCAGTACTGCAGGCCACTTTAGCTGACTGTGATCCGCAGGTCAGCGGTTCAGATCTCACCGGCTCAGGGTTGACTCAGCCTTCCATCCTTCCGAAGTAGGTAAAATGAGGACCCAGATTGTTGGGGGCAATGTAAATATATACATTGCTTAATGGTATAAACCGCTTAGAGAGGCGGTATATAAATCTCATAAATAGATAGATAGATAGATAGATAGATAGATAGATAGATAGATAGATAGATAGATAGATAGATAGATAGATAGATGTTAGATAGATAGATAGATAGATAGATAGATAGATAGATAGATAGATAGATAGATAGATAGATAGATAGATGATAGATAGATAATAAATAAATAATAAATAATAAATAAATAAACAAATAAATAAACAAAACAAAACAAAACAAAACAAAACAAAACAAAACAAAATTGGTTGAGAAGAGATTGGATAACCATTTGTTTGAAATAGTATAAGGTTTCCTGCCTGAGTATGGGGTTGGACTAGAAGACCTCCGAGGTCCTTTCCAACTCTGTTATTCTGTTAAATTCAGACGCTTGGCAACCGGTTCATATTTATGACGGTTGCAGTGTCCCGGGGTTATGTGATTGCCTTTTGTGACTTTCTGACAAGCAAGGCTTAACAACCGACTTACTAACTTAACAACTGCAGTGATTCACTTAACAGAACTCACTTAACAACTGTCTCGCTTAACAACCGTGGTCGTAAGTCAAGAGCTACCTGTATTAAATTTGAGTTCCTATCAAGGAATGCCGAAAGGGGAGTCTCTTAAAACCCAACCTCAGGACACTGAAAGTCCCTTTTCTTAAGTTAGTTGTAAAACTTTCTCCAGCAACCAAAGTCCAGTGTAGAGCACTTTAACTAAATTCTATCAAACATCATTTTGTTTTTGTCATTCTTGTTTACTACTTATTATTTTTATTAACAAAATTTATTTGCTGCCCATCTCGTTTCAAATGACACCGGACAGCTTACAGCATAATAAACATTGAAAAAGAACATTGAAATTCTTGCTTCCATTTCTCTCTTGGAAATTTCTCTATGCACAGAGAAAGCTACACAAGCTAAGAAAGAACCACGTTCAGGGCTGGCGGCCGTGGCTTTAAGATCAAAGGGATCCCTGCCGGTCTCTCCTAGGCCTGGGTCTGATCCACCAGAGCAAAAACCTCCCCGTTTCTGCAGCTTGCAAGAAGCAAAGGGAGCATTCAAAATGGTGTGTCCCCCCATGATGGTCTCTGCTACCCATCCTTAATAAATATCTCCATTAAGGTAGTGCACACAACAGCAATATTTATAATGGTCATGGAAGAGATTTCGCTCCATGGATCCAATCGATCTGGGAGTCGGGCCTGCTGCTAGGAGGAGACTTGCTAGCTGGAAGAGAGCTGGAGGCGAATCCGCCGCTTTTTATGAAAGTAGTAATTCAAGAATTACACGCACGACAACACAGGGGGTGAAAATGCCCATCACCCTTTCTTTGCCAGTCCGAATAGGATTTTGCCCTGACTGACTGAGCGCCGCTTTTCTTCATCTACAGGTAGTCCGCGACTTACGATGTGAATTGTGTGTTTCAACTTGCACACAAACACTTCCAACACGCACACAACTTTTCTTCGTTACCAGGAATTTCAATACTTGAAATTCAATGGTGAAAAAAGTAAGGTTCTACATTTAGGCAAGAAAAACAAAATGCACAGGTACAGTATATGTGGTACCTTGCTCAACAGTAGTAACTGTGAGAGGGACCTTGGAGTCCTAGTGGACAACCGTTTGAATATGAGCCAGCAGTGTGCAGCAGCTGCCAAAAAAGCCAACACAGTTCTAGGCTGCATAAATAGAGGGACAGAATCAAGATCACATGAAGTGTTAATACCACTTTATAATGCCTTGGTAAGGCCACACTTGGAATACTGCATCCAGTTTTGGTCGCCATGATGTAAAAAGGATGTTGAGACTCTAGAAAGAGTGCAGAGAAGAGCAACAAAGATGATTAGGGGACTGGAGGCTAAAACATGAAGAACGGTTGCAGGAACTGAATATGTCTAGATTAATGAAAAGAAGGATCAGGGGAGACATGATAGCAGTCTTCCAATATCTCTCTGTAGTTGCCATAAAGAAGAGGGGGTCAAGCTATTCTCCAAAGCAGTCACTTGTCTGAAATGGAATAGGATCTCCTGCTTGAGCAGGGGGCTGGAATAGAAGACCTTCTAGGTCCCTTCCAGCTCTATTCTGATTCTGAAAGCACCTGAAGGCAGGACAAGAAACAATGGATGGAAACTAATTAAAGAGAGAAACAACCTAAAATAAGGAGAAACTTCCTAACACTGAGGACAATTAACCAGTGGAACAACTTCCCTCCAGAAGTTGTGGCTGCTCCATCACTGGAAGTTTTCGAGAAGAGACTGATAGCCACTTGTCTGAAATGGTATAGGGCAGTGGTGGCGAACCTTTTTTTCCTCGGGTGCCAAAAGCACGCACGTGCACGCTATTGCGCACATGTGAGTGCCCACACCCATAATTCAATGCCCCTCTGCCCCCCTGCACATGAGCATGTGATCCCCCTGTGCTGCCCCGCCCCCGTGCATGTCCGCACGATCCCCCCGCTCCCCCATTTCCTGACTTCAGGTTGGCCCATTTTTCGCCCTCCCCAAGCTCCAGAGGTTTTCTTGGAGCCTGGGGAGGGCGAAAACAGCTTCCCCCGCCTCCCGGAGGACCTCTGGAGGCCGAAAACGCCCTCCCAGAGCCTCTGTAAAAGCTGAAAATCAGCTGGCCAGCACGCACATGCGCACTGGAGGTGAGTTAGGGCAACAACTCGCGTGCCAGCAGATATGGCTCCGCGTGCCACCTGTGGCACGTGTGCCATAGGTTCGCCATCACTGGTATAGGGTCTCCTGCTTGAGATGGGGGTTGGACTAGAAAACCTTCAAGGTCCCTTCCCACTCTTCTATTCTGTATTCTGATCCAGGGTGCAGCCACGGAGACCCCTGAACCCCCAAAGACAGGGTTCTTATTCCTAGGCCCAGCCTTTCCTGACCAAGCCATGCCAGCCAGTTGGACTAACTCAGGCTGCGGGAGGGAAAGTTGTGCAAAGCATCCCATGGACTCTGGAGCTGAGACGCGCACATCATTCACAATTTCGTTGTAAGGAAGAGTCATCCGTCTGCAAGCCTCCGAGATCCATAATGCAAAAAACCGAAGCCAAAGCAAAAACCGAAACATTTCCAGCCATCAATATAAGGAAGTGGAGGCTTAATCCAGACTAATGGAATAAGAGTCGGGGCAGAATGCAGGAGAAGATGGTTCCTGGGCTTCAGTGTTTGGATCATTTGAAGGGAAAGTCAGAATGTGAGACAATGACACAACCGGGGACGGGGTGGGGTGACCCCCCAGGCGATGTGAGGTGATCATCCCAGGAGCCCCAGGCTCACCCATGTTGTGCGCAGCGCAATCACAGCAAGTATTATCATTAATTATATGTATACTGTAAGCATATATAATCATTCCTTATATACGGCTAGTCCTTGACTTACAAGCACAACTGAGCCCAACAGTCGATATAATTTACTTGGACTTCAGTAAGGCATTTGACAAAGTAGACCACAATCTACTACTAGATAAAGTAGAAAAATGTGGGTTAGACAGCATCACCACCAGATGGATTCGAAACTGGCTAACCAACCGCACTCAACGTGTAGTGCTCAATGGAACTGCATCTACATGGAGGGAAGTATGCAGTGGAGTACCCCAAGGCTCTGTTTTAGGCCCAGTACTCTTCAACATCTTCATCAATGACTTGGACGAGGGGATAGATGGGGAACTCATCAAATTTGCAGATGACACCAAACTGGCAGGAATAGCCAACTCTCCAGAAGATAGGCTCAAGATACAGAAGGATCTTGACAGACTTGAACATTGGGCGCTATCAAACAAAATGAAATTCAATGGTGAAAAAAAGTAAGGTTCTACATTTAGGCAAGAAAAACAAAATGCACAGCTATAGTATATGTGGTACCTTGCTCAACAGTAGTAACTGTGAGAGGGATCTTGGAGTCCTAGTGGACAACCGTTTAAATATGAGCCAGCAGTGTGCAGCAGCTGCCAAAAAAGCCAACACAGTTCTAGGCTGCATTAACAGGGGGATAGAATCAAGATCACGTGAAGTGTTAATACCACTTTATAAGGCCTTGGTAAGGCCACACTTGGAATACTGCATCCAGTTTTGGTCGCCACAATGTAAAAAGGATGTTGAGACTCTAGAAAGAGTGCAGAGAAGAGCAACAAAGATGACTAGGGGACTAAAACATATGAAGAATGGTTGCAGGAACTGGGTATGTCTAGTTTAATGAAAAGAAGGATCAGGGGTGACATGATAGCACTGTTCCGATATCTCAGGGGTTGCCACAAAGAAGAGGGAGTGAAGCTATTCTCCAAAGCACCTGAGGGTAGAACAAGAAGCAATGGGTGGAAACTAATCAAGGAGAGAAGCAACTTAGAACTAAGGAGAAATTTCCTGACAGTTAGGACAATTAATCAGTGGAACAGCTTGCCTCCAGAAGTTGTGAATGCTCCAACACTGGATGCTTTTAAAAAGATGTTTGTCTGAAGTGGTGAAGGGTTTCCTGTCTAGGCAGGGGGTTGGACTAGATGACCTCCAAGGATGGTCTAGATATATATTCTGTTATATTCTGTTCTATTTCTGTTGTTAAGCAAGACATTTGTTAAGTGAGTTTCGCCCCATTTTATAGCCTTTTCTTGCTTCAGTTGTTAAGTGAATCACTGCAGGTTTCCTTCCCCCAAAGGAATCTCCCTGTCAGTCGCTCAGACCCTCCTCTCCGTCTTTCTGAGAAGCCACCCGCCCATCTGTTTAATCCGTTCAACCTCCCCCATCTGTCGGGACCTGTCGAGGTGGGTACAGCACCGTCTCCGCAATCTGTCTCTTGAATCTGTCATTTCACGTGTGTCTGCCACGGGAACTCTTTACACAACGCGGAGATCGCAGGCGTGACGGCGAGTTAATGATGTGCGACAGGACCCGCGTCTCATCATTCCCGCGGACAGTGGGAAGATGAAGGGCTCCGGAGCTTGCGCAACCTTCCCCCCCTCGGGGACCCTTTTAATTTATTGTAAAGATCCATGGTCCCAAAATAGTTACAAAGAACAGAAAAGGGTGCAGAGGTGATTAAGGTAAAAGGGATGCCTTACAGATACAGATTAACAGAGTTGGAAAGGGACCTTGGAGGTCTTCTAGTCCAACCCCCTGCATAGGCAGGAAACCCTACACTGCTTCAGACAAATGGTTATCCAACATCTTCTTAAAAACTTGCAGTGTTGGAGCATTCACAACTTCTGGAGGGTCTCCTGCTTGAGCATAGGGTGGGACGAGAAAAGATGCAAGGTGCCTTCCAGCTCTATTCGGATTATAGTATAGATTATAGATTATACAACTGAGCCAAAAAAAATGTTGTTAAGCGAAACATTTGTTAAATTGCCTGGTGGCCGGGGAATTCTGGGAGTTGAAGTCCTGAGGTCTTCAAGTGCCCAAGGTTGGAGACCCTTGCTCTAAGATCGAGGATGGGGGGGTCCTTGTCTAGCTTCTCTCCAGCGCTGAGGAAGAGCTGTGGAGAACATTTTCTCCGAGTAGCCAAACCAACTCGGGGAGGCGAAGGTGCTCTCTGCTCCAATTACCTTCGGAGGGGCTGGCAAAGATGTACTTTCAGCAGGTTTTTAATTTGCCAGGTTGGAGTGATTTTATTGAAGGCTGTATTTTATCTGTCACGCCGGCCTCCGTTATTGCGCCCGTATTTTAATATTGTGTTTTTTTAATTACTGCAAGTTCCTACCGAGCAATGAATACGCATCAGGAAAAGAGAATAAAATCTATCATCGTCGTCGTCATCATCGTTGCACAAAGCTGTGCCCACTGCACACTGACAATTTAAATAGGCAAAGAAGTTAAGTGATGGCTTTTCTCAGGGGCCGGTGAGAAGAGAGAAGCCAGGATCTAAAATGTGCTGAAAGCAAATTCTTGTCCACCATTTCAAAATTTGCAAAACGGAAACATCTCTTTAAGTTCCAGAATCCCCATGACCAGCAGGGCTAAATCGGTTTACATCCCTCATCCCTGACAACAGCCTTTCTCGATGTATGTGCCAAGGCAAAAGAGGGAGGGGGAAGGCTCAAAAAGCCCCCTAAATGTATCCATCAATAATACTTTGGGTGGTGGGAGCCCCCTCTTCTCCGCGGGGGGGGGATTTTTCACGGCATTAAATTAGGCATGTAAATCTCAGCCGTCCACTCGAGACTCACGAGGTCTCTCTTGAAGACCTCCGAAGGCTAACGCTGATTTAATACTCCAGGTCTCTGCTGATACAGGTGGCCCATTATGCGCCCACGGTCAGCACATTATGCCGACCGGCTGCTCTCCGGTTCTGGCAATCAACCTCGGCTTTTAAGCACTTCAATCCAGCCAGGTAGCAATTCTAAGGGCAGGCAAGCGCATCCCTTGACCGACGCAGCCCAGGGCCCTGCCGGCACAAACAGCAACCGGATGGGAGGCAGCCCAGCCATACTTGGTACCCTGAATGAGCGACCCCTACCTGGGGTACCTCGTTCTTTCTTTCTTTGCCCTGGGTGGGTTTCTGGGCTGCTGCGTTCGGGGAGGGGGGACAAAAGTCCTTAGACTTAGAACGTAGACTTAGAATAACTTTATTGTCACTTTACAGGGACACGGTGGCTCAGTGGCTAAGACACTGAGCTTGTCGATCGAAAGGTCGGCAGTTCGGCAGTTCAAATCCCTAGCACCACATAACAGGGTGAGCTCCCGTTACTTGCCCCAGCTTCTGCCAACCTAGCAGTTTAAAAGCACGTAAAAAGTGCAAGTAGAAAAATAGGGACCACCTTTGGTGGGAAGGTAACAGCGTTCCGTGCGCCTTTGGCATTTAGTCATGCCGGCCACATGACCATGGAGATGTCTTCGGACAGCGCTGGCTCTTCGGCTTTGAAACGGAGATGAGCACCGCCCCCTAGAGTCGGGAACAGCTAGCACATATGTGCAAGAAGAACCTTTACCTTTTATTGTCACTTTGAATGTACAGATCGGCATACATGAAATGAAATTACGTTGCATGCAGCTCTCAATGGGGCACCACCTCTAAGATAAAGCTAAACATGACCAGATAAATAAATACAAAATTATGCATGTACCCACATATATTCTATGACACGGAGAAACAACACGTCTAGTTTGGAGGTATGCATGTACATGGAGAGAGAAACAAATTCTGCAAGTTTGCCAGACAGATGGCCAAGGGAACAAAGCTGTTCCAGAATCTGGTAGTCCTGCTAGAAATCCTTCGAAACCTCCCACCAAGAGGGGAGCAACATCCTCCCAGGGCAGAGGTCTTCAAACTTGGCAACTTTAAGACTTGTGGACTTCAACTCCCAGAATTCTCCAGCCAGCATAGCTGGAGAAGTCATAAAAGCATAGCTGACTGGAGAATTCTGAGAATTGAAGTCCACAAGTCTTAAAGTTGCCAAGTTTGGGGAGCTCTGTCCCAGGGTGATTCATAAAAGGAGCATAAAAGTGTTCGTCAAGCCAGCATCACGGCCAACCAATTCCGAAGTTAAGCCTTCTCTCCAAAATTGGGAAACAAACTCAGCTCCATTCAGGGCAGGAAATAAGGATTGGATTGAATGGATGGAAACTAATCAAGGAGAGAAGCAACCTGGAACTAAAGGAGAAATTTCTTGATAATTGGAACAATTAACCAGTGGAACGGCTTGCCTCCAGAAGTTGTGGGTGCTCCATCACTGGAGGTTTCTAAGAAGAGACTGGACGGCCACTTGTCTGAAATGGGATAGGGTCTTCTGCTCTAGCAGGAGGTTGGGTCTAGAAGACCTCCAAGGTCACTTCCAATCGTGTTATTCTATGTTCTATTCTCCAAAGCACCAGAGAGCAAGACAAAAAAGCAACGGATGGAAACTCATCAAGGAAAGAAGCAACCTGGGAATAAGGAGACATTTCCTGACAGCAAGAATAATTCACCAGTGGAACAGCTTGCCTCCAGAAGTTGTGGGTGCTCCATCACTGGAGGTTTTCTAGAAGAGACTGGATAGCCCATTGTCTGATATGACATAAGGTCTCCTGGTTGAGCAGGGGGTTGGACTAGAAGACCTCTAAGGTCCCTTCCCAGTCTGTTATTCTGTTAAAAGCAGTGCGTCACAATAAGAAAAGAAATTGCATGAAGGAACAGATTACAATTGCTATGAACTGAGCATAGCAGGGAGGCCCCTCCTGGAGCAGGGGCCTCCTTTTTCACAATAACTTTGCCCCCACCCCCACCCCTCAAGCCTTCAAAAGGGGCTGGACCCATCTGGGAAGATGTTCCTCCAAAGAAGAGGACTGCCACTGAGAAGGTCCATCCCCAAAGGAGGGATCCAACGTTTACGGATGTTCTCAGCTAGATGGAAACCAGACAGAATGGGCGCTTCTGAAGATAATCATCCCTAGGCAGCTTTCATTCATGACAGCCATCACCTTCAAGAAGGGGCCGCCGGTACGTCCCCTGGGGCAAAGAGGGCCCGGGGTCTGTCTAGCGCTTGGGCTGCTGCCCCCACCTGGACCTCTTAGGGGGTCTTCAAGGGTAGACCCATGCACAGCCCAGTGCAGCAGTCCAAACAAGAAGGGATGAAGGCGGTGAGGTTGACTTTCAGCCAAGTCCCCCCAATCCAAGTAGGGTCATAACTGATGCACGATCAGCTTCCTGCTTGGAGGCACCAAAACGGTCCTTTCTACTTATGATATAATTAAGCAATCATCATATTATTATTATCCCAGGCTAACCACTGCTCACTTAAGCTGAAATGAGCGAGAGGCGAGAGACTCTTTGGCAGAGGCTGGTTCGAGGGGAACGTCAAATATCACCGGCAATCCACTGCAGCCCCCAGCCCTGGCCATCAATTATTGCTTTAGGAGGAGATTGGCATTTTCCTTGGGGCAGGGATAAAGGCTACCGGCAGCTATTACATGCGTCTTAATGCCCTTCCATTTTGACCAGGAGAGGAAAGAAGGACAGTTTTGCTTCTATCTAGGTACACAGTGCTGGCTCGACTAAAATCAGAACGGCCGTAGTGCAAATATGGCCCCTTTACGACCAGTGGACTTCAACTCCCAGAATTCCTGAGCCAGCCGTGCTGTAAGTGCATTTTCACTCACACCAATAGCACAGCGCAATCAGAAGCCTCTGGCGAACGAAGGCGAACGGACGTGTCCCGGGATAACGTTGCAGGATCCAATCTGGGTCGGTCACTGGGACCGACCAGAGCAGGGGTCACCAACCTTTCGGACCTCAGGGACCACTAAATTCATCATTTTAAATCCCGCGGACCACTATCTGCCTAATGACTGGCTGAGTGGGCGTGGCTAGGTGGTCATGTGACTGAGTGGGTGTGGTCAACTTGATGTCATTCACATTGAGGGGCGCCTCACCAGCCTCTCCTCAACCCTCCCCTCCCAGCCCCTCCTTGCCTGCCCGCCTGGGCTTCTTAGGGCCCCAACAGGAAGCAGTTGTTGGAGCTAAGCAGCCACCAGGAGAAAGAGTTGGCAAAACAGCTGACTCAGTTCAAATTGGATCTGACCCAGAAGGAGGCTCAGCAGAAGCACCTCACTGAGGACTAGGAGCATAGGCTTTCCAAGCAGAGGGAAGACCTGCGGGAGTGCAAGGCCAGGTACCAGCGCCTGGAGGCTCAGCAGGCTGAGATGGGCAGCCAGTTCCAGGCCATGATGCAGTCCCACTGGAACAAGGCCCTCCGGCTCTTCGCCACCAGCGGCGCTTCCCTCCAGCCTTCGCCCAAAGCCCCACACCAGAAGGCTGAAGCAGACCCCCAAGTCGGAATTTCTCCCCCCCTCCGACCCGCACAAAAAGACCCCAAAGGGGGAGACTCTCTGCAGCTCCTAGAATTCCTCAGCCAGCTGAGCTGAAGTTGAAGTCCACAAGTCTTTAAAGTTGCCAAGGTTGGAGACCCCTAATCGAGGGCCCTTTAATCCGTGGGAGTCTCCCAATTCCCAAATCCCAGCACTGAAACGAATTCTTTGCTCTGAGATGAGTGTATTTTAGGAGCACAACACAAATGCTTCTCAATTTTCTTGCTTCCTGCCTACACAAATTAAGGACAAGGTCCTGAAGTTGTCATCCCTTTGAAGATGGCAGGAGTCTTTTGGCTCCCATCTCCAGACAGGACAATGTCGC
Source organism: Diadophis punctatus similis (assembly GCA_023053685.1). Lineage (NCBI taxonomy): Eukaryota > Metazoa > Chordata > Lepidosauria > Squamata > Dipsadidae > Diadophis > Diadophis punctatus. The sequence goes on along the minus strand of JALIGW010000003.1, from coordinate 205,581,920 downwards.
CTCAGGGATTTATTTACAAGCCCCTCTTATGCTTGCAGTTTATTTTAATGATTTGCATCCCGCCCTGTATTATTTTTAAAAATAACTCAAGTGGAGAATGTATTCCAACATACCTTCCTTTTCCTATTTTCCTCACAACAACAATCCTGTGAGGTGAGTTCGGCTGAGACAGTAATTGGCCCAAAGTCACCCAGCCGGCTTTTATGCCTAAGGCGGAACTATAATTCACTATCTCCTGGTGATTGGCCCAAAGTCACCCAGCCGGCTTTCAAGCCTAAACCAGGACTAGAACTCCCCATCTCCTGGTGATTGGCTCAAAGTCACCCAGCTGGTTTTCGGGCCTAAGGCAGAACTAGAACTCGCCGTCTCTTTGAATGGCCCAAAGTCACCCAGCCAGCTTTCAAACCTAAGACAGGACTAGAACTCACAGTCTCCTGGTGATTGGCCCAAAGTCACCCAGCACTCTTTTGTCCCTAAATAGCAATAGCACTTTACTTATATACCGCTTCATAGTGCTTTCCAGCCCTCTCTAAGCGGTTTACAGAGTTCAGCCTCTTGCCCCCAACAATCTGGGTCCTCATTTTACCAACCTCGGAAGGACAGAAGGCTGAGTCAACCTTGAGCCTAGTGAGATTTGAACAGCTGAACTGCTGAACTAGCAATCAGCTGAAGGTCGCAATGCTGCTTTTAACCACTGCGCTCCAGGACTAGAACTCACCGTCTCCTGGGGGATTGGCCCAAAGTCACGCAACCAGCTTTCATGCCTAAAGCAGGACTAGAACTCACAAGTCTCCTGGCAATTGTCCCAAAGTCCGCCAGCCAGCTTTTGTGTCTAAGGCTAAGGTGACCAGATGTCCCGCTTTTGGCGGGACAGTCCCGCTTTTTAATAATGTGTCCCGCGTCCCGCGGCGTTTCAAAAAAGTCCCGCTTTTTAAATTTGAATTTGCCCTGCACACCCCTCTGCCTCCTGCCTCGCCTGCCTCCTCCTGCCAGGCGGGGAGGGAGGGCAGTGAGAGGGGCAGCGGCGGTCTTGCCTGTTTGTCGCCGCAGAGCCGAAGAAGCTGATGGCGTTCGCGGCGCGGGGCTTCCCCCGCCCGCTTTCCCCAGCTGCCGGGACGCCGCCATTTGCGTTCTTTTGCCCTCTGTGCAAGCAGAACGCTTTGCGCATGCGCAGAGGGCAACGTAAATGGCGGCGTCCCGGTGGCCGGGGAAAGCGGGCGGGGGAAGCCCCGTGCCGCGAACGCCACCAGCTTCTTCGGCTCTGCGGCGACAAACAGGTAAGCCTGCGCCGGTAGGAACCCACCCCTGGCTGCGATGAAGGGGGAGTGTTTGGGGGGGGTGCACAAAGCTGCAGGATAAGAGAGACGGACCCCTCCCGTCTTGCTCCCCTAGAAACCCCCCCCCCGTCAATAGTGTCCCGCTTTACAAAAAATAAAATCTAGTCACCTTATCTAAGGCGGAACTAGAATTCACCCTCTGCTGGTTTCCAGCCTGGTGCTTTAATTTCTAGACAAAACTGACTGTCAGTTTTGTAAGCGAAACAGGATTTGAACCCAGGATTCCCTGACCTCCATTCACATTTGCACTAAACCGAATGACTTCCTCCCTGCAGCCCTTCATCTGGGTTTCACACAGCTAAGCAACCCTAAGAGGACATGGCAGGAGAACCACGGGTGATGGAGACTCAGTTGGACATCTCCTCCCTTCTCTGCCGGGACAACTTCTTCTCCTGCAAGAGAAGTCTTTGCAGAAGGCGCAAGGAGCGGTTCAAGAGAGCCAATGGATCCCGGGTGAATTGGCCCTTGTTCAAACATGACAACGGAGGGGTTCTTCTCTCTGACCCCCCCCTTCCTTCCCAATCCACGGATTATTATTAATGCACTTCCAACCGCCCGGTCCATTCCTCTAAACGGGAACACCCGGGCAGGCCGCGCGCAAAGGCTGAAATATGATCAATGGGCCTCCCTCCCACCACCCGGGCACTCGGTGAGAGACGTCAGGGCTTCTCATTCTAACAAGCTTCAGATGCAAGATGACTGGAATAACAAAGGATGAATTTTTATGAGTCTAATAAATCATGCCACTTTTCACCACTCTTCGTCTGGTGGCTGTTCGGCACTTCAAGCGCCGGGGATATGGGAAAAAATAAATAAATAAAATAAAATGAAAAGAGATGAGATTCAGACATCCAGCTGCTGGTGGGGAAATTCTCTTTCTCGTTTGACCCGATTCAGGGGTGGGGGTGGGGAAGTGGGCTATTTGGAAGAGAGGAGGCGGCCTTGATCACGTGACCCTGGTGTGGAAAACGGTCATAAGTTACTTTTTTTCCCCTCCAGTGTCGTCACTTCAAATGGTCGCTAAACAAATGATTTTTAAGTCGGGGACTACCTACGACCATCATAAATACCATTCGATTGCCAAGCGTGCGGATTTTGATCACATGACCGCAAGGATGCTGGAACGGTCATTAACTGTGAAAAAGGGTCGTAAGTCCCTTTTTTCAGGGCCATTGTTAACTTTGTCACTAAACAAAGTTTTGCTGAGCAAAAACTGGGCATTAGCAGGGCGGATCCTGGCAAAAGAAAAAAAGATAAGACTCGGTCCTCATAGCTGATTGGACGAGGACTACCCATCCTGACTGCTGGCTCCTCCCAAGATGGAGAATCTCCCCTCTATTACCGATGTTAAAAACTATAACAAATCTTTCTAGAATCTTTTGGGGAAATAAAGAATCTTTGCTAGGAAGTTCAGCTGGTAAACTCTATTAACAGGAGATGGAATTAATCCGGAGTAAACTTGCAATGTTCAAAGCTTATTTGGACTCTGAATTAATGGTTCTAAACCAAAAAAAAAAAAACCAATCTTAAAGACATCACACAAATCAAAAATCTGATTTCCTAGCTCAGGGGTCTCCAACCTTGGTCACTTTAAGACTTGTGGACTTCAACTCCCAGAGTTCCTCAGCCAGCTTTGCTGGCTGAGGAATTCTGGGAGTTGAAGTCCACAAGTCTTAAAGTGGCCAAGGTTGGAGACCCCTGCTGACATCAATAATTCTTACTAGAAAATTCTGAATTTGAGAGGAGATTTTGTCATAGGAGACAAACGGCCAGACACGGAGAAAGTGACCAGCACAGAAGAAAATGAAGATTTCCCCGAGGTACCATCCCCATAGATTTATTTTGCTAGTTGTCAGTATATTATTGTAGTTATTTGCTTCACTCTGTTTTTCTTTTTTTTTAAATTTTGCTGGTCATTGTCCAAATAAATATCACTGATATACACGATTGTATTTTATGGAACTCCATCGAGATGTGATGGGGAAAAAAAAGAGAGAAATTCTCGCTGCTAAAAAAAAAATATGAGTTGTACTTTCAAGCCACTGATTTATAAAGGACAACTGGGAGAGAAAGGGGATGACACATTTAAAATATTTTTTCTTTCAAACTGCTCTCCTTCAGATGTGCCTGCCCTTAAACTCTCATTATTCCTGGCTAAAAATCACCTCTCCGGAGAAGGACAGGTTGCACAGGACTAAATTTTTCAGGCCCTTCCATTTATCCCAGAGGTGGAATCAAGCTATCATGAGGAGTTGTAAGGTGGGGTTTTGCTTTTCCGGCACAATATTAAGCAAAGCGCATCTACAGGTGGTCCTTGATTTAATAACAGTTCATTTACTGACTGTTCAAAATTACAATGACACTGAAAAGGAGTGACTTATGGCCACTTAGAACCATTGCAGCACACACACACCCATGGTGACGTAATCAAAATTCAGACATTTGGCAACTGACTCGCATTTATGACGGTTGCAGCATCCCGGGGTCATATGATTGTCTTTTGCAACCTTCTGAAAAGCAACGTCAATGGGGAAGCCAGATTCACTTAGCAACCGTGTTACTAACTTGACAACTGCAGTGATTCAGAATAACAGAACGACAGAGTTAGAAGGGACCTTGGAGGTCTTCTAGTCCAACCCCCTGCTCGGCAGGAAACCCTGTACCATTTCAGACAGGTGGCTGTCCAGTGTCTTCATAAAAACCTCCAGTGCCGAAGCACCCACAACTTCTGGTGGCAAGCTGTTCCACTGGTTAATTGTCCTCACTTTTAGGAAGTTTCTCCTTAATTCCAGGTTGTTTCTCTCCTTGATTAGTTTCCATCCGTTGCTTCTTGTCCTGCCTTCTGGTGCTTTAGAATATAAGTTGACCCCCCTCTTCTTTGTGGCAGCCCCTCAAAAATTGGAACGCTGCTATCATTCACTTAACAGCTGTGGCAAGAAACATCATAAAATGGAGCAACACTCACTTAAAGAACCATCTCCCTTTGCAATGGAAAGGTTGCGCTATCCGTAAGTCGAGCGCTTCCTATACTGTGGCTGCTCAACCCCAGATCTCTTCTCGGGATCGATCTGCACATCACCCCTCTGCGATGCGCGCAGAGTCCGGCAGCTCGCATAGCGCAGTCCCTGCGCCGGGCTCCTTAAATCCATCCAATGTGTTTTTCACAGCCCACCACTTTTCATTTGTGTCTCCAGCAGAGCCCTGAATCAGGCAGGGAATTCGTCTTTGACAAACATTTACCGATTATCAAATCACAAGCGCGGCCCCCAGACAGGGGCCATAAGTCACTTTAAGCAGCCACCCCAACCGCAGCAAAAGGCTTTTGGGCAGCGGCGCAAAGACAAATGGCTCCTGTCAACCTCGCATGCTCCCTCGTGCGCCGGATCCGTGTTCTCCCCTGTTCCACGCTACCTGGTGCTTAATGACAGGGCTGTCAGAAGAAGACAGAGGCCCCCCCTTCTCCCCTGCATCTGCGGTCTGTCAACACCCTATTAGAGGGAAGATTGAGACCCCACTCTTCTTAAACTCACTCAAGCAACACAACCTGCTAGTTTTTATAATTATTGTTGGAGAGCCATCGATCGCGGGCTGACAACTAACCTATCTGTATGAAATGGGAGTAGTTTGCTAGGTGACAGTTCCCATAGATTCTGGGTGGGTGGGTGGTGGGTGGGTTCCCCCCTTTCTCTCCTCCCCCCCCCATAAAGTTTCAAAGTTGGCATCTCAAAGGAAGAAAACACCTGCCCAAACACAAAAAAACCAGAGAGTGTCAAAGGGTGACATTTCTCACACTTTAGTTTGCAGTTCTCAGTTATCCACCCGGGGGAATGTCCGTTATGAGTTGGACTACAACTCCCAGGATTCCTGGGCTTGCTGGTTGGGAATTCTGGGAAGAGAAGCCCAATGTCACCAGGTGAAGCCAGGTGTGGGGTGGAGGGATGACCATCAATTGGTGATCATATGTCTTGATTCTTGTGGTGTTCCTTTGTCAACGTTTACTTTATTGCACTATTATTTTACGTCTGCTCTGTTTGCATGCCTTTTTCATTTTCTTCCTTTTTATCATCGTAAGCCGCCTAGTCCCACGGCGAGATACCGGTTATGTGGCAAATAAATTTAACAAACAAATAAATAAAAGAAGCTAGACTGCCACTAGCCTAACTCGGAGTAATGCGTAATTAATCAATTACGCATATATCAATAATATCTCAGAAATCCACATAACACCCAGGGCAACTGAAGGCCTTCAAAACATCCTAAGGCAGTGTTTCCCAACCTTGGCAAGTTGAAGATGTCTGGACTTCAACTCCCAGAATTCCCCAGCCAGCATTCGCTGGCTGGGGAATTCTGGGAGTTGAAGTCCAGACATCTTCAAGTTGCCAAGATTGGGAAACACTGTCCTAAGCAGACCAAAAGACCCAACAACCCCAGAAGAAAAAAGAGGATTCATCTATTCTACAACACACAATGTAAGAACTGCAACAACCACTGCGTAGGACAAACAGGCAGAAGGCATCCACGAACACCAACCGGCAGTCAGAAGCCATGATGAAAATCCTTTAGTTTCACAACAAGTAGACAGATTTAATTCTAGTTTCAATTGGGGAAATGTGACCACCCTAGACCAGGCCGAGTCCAAAACTGCCAGGGAATTTCTAGAAGAATTCCCCAGCCAGCAAAGAAAGCAAACAAAGCCAGCAAACAAAGGAAGAAGCAAAGCTGGCTGGGGAATTCTGGGAGTTGAAGTCCGCCAGGCTTAAAGTTGCCAAGGTTGGAGGCCCCTGATCTTAGCCATTGCCTATCCACTGCAGGATGAAGGCCTCTTCCGCCTGTTTCCAACCCATACGGTCATCCTGAGCTTTCTTTGGCCAGTTGGGCCCACAGTTCCTGCTGATGTCGTCTTTCCATCATTTGAGGTCTCTTTCATGGACCCTTTTGATCAAGTGGGATCCATTCTATGACCTGCCATCAGTTCTTCTCCCTCTGTGACCAGCCCATTTCCATTTCCATTCTTTTATTCTCTTGATGGCATCACATATTTACGTTTGTCTCCTAATCCATGCGCGGGTCTTTCTATCTTGCCTTGTGATGCCGAGCATCGATCTTTCCCTGGCTCTTGGCGCCCTTTGTAGCTTTTGTGTTGATTGTGAGGTCAGTGTTCAAGTTAGAGCAGGTAGCACACACGGGCCGAAAAATTTTCTCTTCAGGAATAGGAGGTTCTTGAAAATTACGCTTAGCTTGCCAAATGCCTGCCAACCGCCTTTGTTCTTATGGTTATTATTACTCTGTTGTTTTGTATGAACACCGAAAACTTCTGTGCCGGAGACAAATTCCTTGTGCATCTCATGGCGCTTGGCCAATAAAGAATTCTCTATTATCTTCTAAATAAAGAAGGGCTTTCCAACGAGTTCATCATCAAAGCCGAAGGTGCACGGGAGGGGAATTGAGACAGACAGACAGACAGAGACTCCTTTCAGCTTGTCAAGCGATTCCAAACAAACCGGATGCAGACAAAGTTCCCATCTCGCAAGTCCTTGTTGTATCCGATCAATCAATAATCCCGTTGCCGGATCAGTCAGAAGCGCCTTGCATTTTGTTTGTGGATTTCAACTCCCAGAATTCCCCAGCCAGAATTCTGGGAGTTGACGTCGGAATCAGAATCGAGCTGGAAGGGACATTGGAGGTCTTCTAGTCCAACCCCCTGCTCAAGCAGGAGATCCTATACCATTTCAGACAAGTGGCTGTCCAGTGTTTTCTTTAAAAACTCCAGTGATGAAGCACCCACAGCTTCTGGTGGCAAGCTGTTCCACTGGTTCACTGTTAGGAAGTTTCTCCTTAATTCCAGGTTGCTTCTCTCCTTGATGAGTTTCCATCCATTGTTTCTTATCCTGCCTTCTGGTGCTTTGGACAATAGGTTGGCACCCTCTTCTTTGGGGCAGCCCCTCAAATACTGGAAGACTGCTATCATGTCTCCCCTAGTTTTTCTTTACATTAAACTAGACATACCCAGTTCTTGCAACCATTCTTCATAAGTTTTAGTTTCCAGGTCTTTAATCATTTTAGTTGCTCTTCTCTGTACTTTTCCCAAAATCTCAACATCTCTTTTCTAATGTGGTTGTCGTTCTCCCCTTGTTCCTTTGCATCCCTGGGGGGGGGGGGGGTGACTAACAACACAGCCCCATTTTTTGCAGCCAACCCCATGGAGGTGGCCCAGTTCTGCTACTGAGGAACCCCTGAATTTTCTGGGGTGAGTAGAATAGGTTTCCTCCTACCTTTTCCTTGGGGAGGGGATCACCCAAGCGATGCTGGGGAGGCAGCTGGAGCAGAAGCAGAAAAAAGCTCCTTATCTAAAACCCCCAGCCTGACAAGCTGTTTTTGACAGCACTCGGCAATATTTGATAAATTCTCATTTTCCCTCCTCGGCTGTCAGGTAATCTTTTTATTGACGGCACTGTGGGGGGGATTTCTGTGTTCCTGGGGGGAAAGGTTCCCTCTCCTGCTTGTTATTAAACTAAATAAGGGGTTTTTTGGGGGGGGGAAAGCCCAGCAACAGGGCCTCCAGGAAGCAGCGACGCTGACTCTCTGCTCCTGATGGGCTCTCAGGTCTTGGGAACTCCGCAGACTTCTCACCATCAAGTGATCTAAGGCGCTTCTCGCTGTTCAAGCTACGCACCAGAGATCCCACATTAATGTCACTTCCTGATAGAGGAGAATATTTGTAGTTCGGGGTTGAAATGAGGGGTCCTGGGTGATCTCTGAGCTTGGTGGTTTTCTTGCAGATATTTCATGACCCAACTAGGGAACGTCATGGAGGGAGGGAGGGAGGGAGGGAGGGAGGGAGGGAGGGAGGAAGGAAGGAAGGAAGGAAGGAAGGAAGGAAGGAAGGAAGGAAGGAAGGAAGGAAGGAAGGAAGGAAGGAAGGAAGGAAGGAAGGAAGGGGAGGACGACTGTGGGGTCCTTGGTGCTCTCTGAGCTTGGTTGTTTTCTTGCAGACATTTCACTACCCAGCTAGCTAATATTATCAGTGCTAGAAGAGAGTAGGGTTGGGGGGGAGGGGGAGGGGGGGGGAGGGGGGGAGGACTGTGGGGTCCTTGATATTCTTTGAGCTTGGTTGTTTTCTTGCAGACATTTCATTACCAAACTAGGTAATACCATCAGTGCACTGATGATGTTACCTAGTTTGGTAATGAAATGTCTGCAAGAAAAGCACCCAGCTCAGAAAGCACCAAGGACCCCACAAATATTCTCTTCTATCGATACCCCAAAGAGAAGGAGGTGGCAATTGCTGCTCTCCCAGCCCAGCCCCTTTCCTGCCCCCCCTTCTCACCACATCCAAGAATAACCTTGCTGCTGGGAGACTCTCCCTTTTGTCAATGTCTCTGGCCTCAGAAGTGCTTAGTAACTTATTGTACACACTTACTACACCCTTGTGGAAATCAGCAAACAAGCTCCATTGTCTTTCTCCTTTCCTTTCCTTTTTCCTTTCCTGCTCTTCTCTTCCCTATTCTTCTCCCTTCCCTCTCCCTCTTTTAATCTTTCTTTCTTTTCTTTGCCTCTTTCTCCTTTCCTTTCCTTTTTCCTTTCCTGCTCTTCTCTTCCCTATTCTTCTCCCTTCCCTCTCCCTCTTTTAATCTTTCTTTCTTTTCTTTGCCTCTTTCTCCTTTCCTTTCTCTCCCTTTTCTTTTCTTTCTTTTCTTTTCTTTTCCTTTCCTTCCTCTTTTCTTTTCTTTCCCTTCTCTTCCAATCCCTTCCCTTTTCCTTTTCCTTTCCCTCTCTCTTCTTTCCTTTCTCTCTGCTCTCTTTTCATTCTTTCTATTTCCCTTTCCTTTCCTCCCTCTCTTTTTTCTTTTTTCTTTTCCTTCCCCTTCCCTTCCCTTCCCTCTCTTCTTTCTCTTTCTCTCTCTCTCTTTCTCTCTCTCTCTTTCCTTTCTCTCCTTTCCTTTCCTTTCCTCTCCTTATAAAGTCACTTAATCACAAGCAGCTTTTAAGGCAGAGTACAATAGGTTTATAAATGAATGGACGAATAAAACAGCAACAAGAATTCAGAGCAACCAGTAATCCTGACTGCAGCAGGCAGTGCTGGAGAGCAAGCGCGACAGGCTGTCACAGGGTCCCCTGAGGCTGAGCGCAATCCAACCCAACCCTGTCCAGGGGTGTCAAAGGGGCAGAGACCCCAAGCCCCAATCTGGGAAGCCCTTGAATTCAGAGCAGATACTCTGCACGGGGAACGAGTGCATTCCATCATGTTGAAAACGTTTGGAGCTGCGACACTGCTATCCATTCAGAGAAACCTAAAATATTTGAAGTCGTGCTGTTAGCGAGGAGCTACCCCAGGGGGGGTTCCCCTTTTTTCCTCCCACTTTGCAAAAACCTGAACCCGGGTGGGACTGTTAGGTGAGGCTGGCAAATTGCTGGCACCTGATTCCTAATGGTGTACTCTATTAATGCACCCTTCAAGAAAACAGCAACCTCAGGCGAATCGGAAGAGACGGGCCGAGTGAATTGTTGGCACATTGGCAAGGCTGGTTGAAGAATTTATTCTAATCTAAACCCTTTGATTTGTTACTGCTGCCTCAGGATACTGGAGGAACATCCATCTACTTTGAACTTAATGGAAAAAAAATCTGACAGGACTTTTCTCCAAATTCTATTTTTTTTTCCTTTCCCCCCCTATCTTCAGCCTGAGATTCTGGAGAGATTTCCAGGGCACATCCGGGGCAGCATCGCACGGGACCCAGCTCTGACCCCCCAGGCCTGGAGGGATATATATAACAGAATTTCATTTTAATGTATGGCGATTAGTGTCCATTCAAAGTGACAATGAAGTTATTCTAAGTCAGAGGTCTTCAAACTTGGCAACTTTAAGACTTGTGGACTTCAACTCCCAGAATTCTCCAGCCAGCTGGAGAATTCTGGGAGTTGAAGTCCACAAGTCTTAAAGTTGCCAAGTTTGGGGACCCCTGTATCTAAGTCTAAAAGTCAGGCAGGCTCCCTCGCCTTCTCAAACATGCCAGGCTTCCCACCCCTGGCATCTTCAACTTTAGCAGAAACAGGTTGTGACATTTTGTATTTCTGAACAACTGGCTTTTGAATGGAATGCGCATCTGGACGTTGTATAGGCGTATAGTATTTTAACAGCGGTTGGCAGTAACTCTACTGCAATATGTTTTTTTAAAAAATTGATTTCAACTATCTTTTTTTTACTTATTTCAATTGTGCCAGGGTGTTCTGCATAAGAGATGGATCTTAGAAAAAATTAGCCCAGAGTTCTTACCAGAGACCCAAATGAGCTATGTGCCTATTTATCATTTATCTATCTATAAAAATCTATGTATCCAGAAATCTATTTTCTATCATCTATCTATCTACCACATAGCTATCGATATCTATCATCTATGTCTCATCCATCTTATCTCTCATCTGCTATCTACTTGTCCTTCTGTCCATCCATCCAATCATTGCTCTACCGTATCTTATCTATATCTATCTCTGTCTTATCTATATCATCTGTTTCATCTATTCTACCTACCTACCTACCTACCTACCTCTACCTACCTATCTATCTATCTATCTATCTATCTATCTATCTATCTATCTATCTATCTATCTATCTATCTATCTATCTATCTATCTAACTAATCTTATCTATCTATCATCTATCTATCTAATCTATCTATCTATCATCTATCTATCATCTATCCATCTATCTATCATCTATCCATCTATCTATCATCTATCTATCATCTATCTATCTATCTATCTATCTATCTATCTATCTATCTATCTATCTATCTATCTATCTATCTATCTATCTATCTATCTAATCTTATCTATCTATCATCTATCTAATCTTATCTATCTATCTATCTATCATCTATCTACTATGTATCTCTCTCTCTCTGTCTATGTATCTATCCATCCATCCATATCTATTATCTATCTCTCTATCTTCTATGTATCTCTCTCTCTCTAATCTATCATTGTGTCTGTCCGTCCGTCCATCTATCTATCAAAAAATTACCTGCTGTCCATCTCACTTTCCAAAGTAGTTGGCTAACAATAAAACTATTAATATTAAAAATTAACAGGATTAGATCAAAAACTAAGAACCAAGAGCAAGAAAGATACCGTGATGGCATCTTTCATATTATGTCTTTTATATGAATATATATATATATAAAATACATCTTTCTTTAGGGCAAGATTCGGCTTCCTTTGGAGAAGCCGCAGTGCTGGGGGGTGGAGGGGTGGGGGGCAGAAGCAGCCAGATGGAGGGATTCTAGCAGCCAGGAAGGAATGAGGTCAAGCACCAATTCACCTCGGAGGAAGTCGGTCTGTACAGTCGGAGGATTCACATGCAATCATTTCGGAACAATAGCATTTTTCTTGCTTCCTTGCAAATGTGTCTATACGTCTGAACCTTGGAGTTTCCAGACTGTGGAAATGCCTCATTGCAGCCCCCCTTCAAATGCAGAGCCGGAAGAGGCTGAAATTGAATTTCTCTCACAAATACAACTGGACAAAGCCTTTAAAATGTGCTTGAGGGGGCGGGAAAGGAAGCGGGGGAGGCTCTTCTCTTCAAGGGTCCACGCTCCAATTTCCCCCAATGTCGTACAAGACTTCCCTCAGGACCATTTTCAGCTGAAGAAGAGAATTGGGGCATTTTAAGGCCTCCCCTCCCCCCAGAGATGTGCTCTTTGTGAGCTCACTGGTCCCCCTGGTATCCCCCTCCCATGTGCAGTGAGGAGGACGCCCCCCAAGGGGACTTGAGCAACCAGGCTACGTGGGGATGCCCTGCAAAACCTTTGGGGAAAGCAGCACCAGGAGCTTTGCCCTCCCGCCCTGCAGCAGCCCTCAAACAGGGAGGGGAGGGGGCTCCACCCAAGCCATACCTGGGGTGACAGGGTGGCCCACAATGAGGGGACGGAGGGAGGGAGGGAAAGAAGGAAAGAAGGAAGGGAGGGGAAAGAGATGGGAGGGAGGGGAGGGAAGGAAGGAAGGAAGGAAAGAAGGAAGGAAGGAAGGAAAAAAGGAAGGGAGGGAAAAAAGATGGGAGGGACGAAAGAAGGAAAGTGAAGGGAGGGGAAAGAGATGGGAAGGGGGAGGGAGGGGAAGGGGAAGGGGAAGGGGAGGAAGGAAGGAAAGAAGGAAGGAAGGAAAGAAGCAAAGAAGGAAAGAATGAAGGGAGGAGAAAGAGATGGAAGGGAGGGAGGGGGGGGAGGGAAGAAGGGGAAGGAGATGAAGGAAGGAAGGAAGGAAGGAAGGAAGGAAGGAAGGAAGGAAGGAAGGAAGGAAGGAAGGAAGGAAGGAAGGAAGGAAGGAAGGAAGGAAGGACAAGATAAGATGGACAGATATCCCTCGGGGGAGGGTGTTCCTGGATGCTCTCTACGATTGGTTGTTTTCTTGCAGATATTCCATTACCCAACTAGGTAACATCATCAGTGTCCCTCCCTCCCTCCCTCCCTTCCTTCCTTCCTCTTGTAGGCTCAGTGATGACGTTCCCTAGTTGGATCATGAAACGTCTGCAAGAAAACCACCAAGCTCGGAGAGCAACCAGGACCCCGCAGTCGTCCTCCTCCTCCTTCCTGCAAACCCCACTCCCTTCTGGCACTGATGATGTTCCTTAGTCTGGTAATAGCAATAGCACTTAGACTTATATACCACTTCATAGTGCTTTACAGCCCTCTCTAAGCGGTTTACAGAGTTCAGCCTCTTGCCCCCAACAATCTGGGTCCTCATTTTACCCACCTCGGAAGGATGGAAGGCTGAGTCAACCTTGAGCCGGTGAGATTTGAACAGCTAAACTGCTGAACTGCAGTGCTGCACTTTAACCACTGCACCACCTCGGCCTCCTAATGAGACGTCCGCAAGGAAATCACTGAGCTCAGGGAGCCCCAAGGACCCCACAGTTCAACCCTGAGCTACAGAGGTTCTCTTCTATTGGTAGGCATTCCCCCCCCCCTTCAAGGACAGCAGAGTTTGTCAGAATGAAGTAGACTGCAAATGGAAGCATCCAGAAAGGGCTGATCGCCTTAATTTGATGTCGCCGCTTTCAAGGGACAGAAAGCAAGGAGAAAACCAGTGCGGTGACCACAACTGGCCATTTCCCCTTTCATCTCCTGTCCCTTTCCATTTCCTCCTGTCAATCTCAAAACTGGAAAGGGAGCGAGTGAGTCGAGTCTCGGCAGTTTCCCCCCTGGGTCATTTACTTCTTTTCAGGAGAAATTGGGACTCGGTGATTCGCACTCGGCTCAGAGCAGCTGTCAGGCCTGGAAGCCTCTTTTACCTTTTTGTATTCAGGCCTGCCACATTTTCGACTGTGGGAAAATGGGAGGGGGGGGATTATATGGAGCAGGTGATATGTAGTATAGTCTAAATAACATTCTGTGCCCGGCAGCTGTGAGGAAATGACTGGGAGGCATCTTCAGTTTTGGACGGTGCCTGACTGGATCGTGTGATGGACATGTGGGTGCTGGGCAGGGATTTGAACTTTCGGTTGGGTGTAGAAAACCCGGAAGCTTTCAGATTCGGGTTTTCCCAGATGTTGCCAACATGGCCTCTCTAATAAATGGGAACTTTGAGGAACTTCTAGCCTCGGGGTTTTATTTCGTTGGGGGTGTTTATTGCAACGCTGACAGCAGCAGCTGTGGAGGAAAACAGGTAGCAAAAATACACCTACAGATACACCTGAGATAGAGTCACTCCTATAGGTAGCCCTCGGATTACAAGCATCCGTTCGAAGTTACAACGGCATGAAAGAAGATTGACATGACCAGTTTCTCCACCCTCTCAACAGCTGCAGCATCAGAATTTGGAGGCAGGCCACCTGGTTCACATTTATGACGGTTGCTCCAGGGTCACGTGATCCCCTTTTGGGACCTTCTGAAAAGCAAGGTCAATGGGGAAAGCCCGATTCACTTAACAACCGTGCTACTCAATTAACAGCTGCAGGGATTCGCTTAGCGACTGTGGCAAGAAAGGTCGCAAGATGGGGCAAAACTCATTTGACGAATGTCTCGCTCAATTGTCAAGGACTACGCGTGCTAAGCAACTCGGCCACTGTTTTCCTCTTTCAGAGGAAAAATATCAATGCAGATTCTATGCATTGCGCAACCTGGAACTGAGGAGAAACTTCCTGACACTGAGGACAATTAACCAGTGGAACACCTTGCCACCAGAAGTTGTGGCTGCTCCATCACTGGAGGTTTTGAAAGAGAGATTGGACAGCCATTATTTTGTCTGAAATATTATATAGGGGCTGGACTAGAAGACCTCCAAGGTGCCTTCCAGCTCTATTCTGATTGATTGAACTACTGTCTGAAATGGTATAGGGCCGTGAGGGCTAACCTTTTTTTCCTTGGGTGCCGAAAGCGCGCGCACGCGCAATAGCGCGCACGTGTTTGCCCACACCTATAATGCAATGCCCCCCCGCACGGCCCGCCCCCTGCACATGCGTGCGCAACCTGCCTGCCCCCGTGCATGCGCTCACGATCCCCCCCACGCTGCCCCCCCCCACGCATGCGCACATGGCCCCGCCACGCCCGGTTTTGGGTCTAGCAGGCCTCTCTGAAGCCTCCGGAGGCCAGAAATAGCCGGTTTCCGGACTTCCGGTAGGCCTGTTTTTTGCCCTCCTCAGGCTCCAGAGGCTTTCCTGGAGCCTGGGGAGGGCAAAAACGGCCTCCCCCAGGCCTCTAGAGGCCCTCCGGAGGCCGAAAACGGCCTGTTTTGAGACTTCCGGTAGGCCCGGTAGGCCCGTTTTTCGCCCCCCCCCCCGGCTCCGGAGGCTTTCTGGACTTCTAGGAGGCCCATTTTTCGCCCTCCCAGAGCCTCCGCATGAGCCCTGTACTTACCTGGCATCCAAAACGGGCCACGTGGAGACTCCTGGGAGGGGAGGGGAGGGGTGGCATGGGCGGGGCCAGCCAAAAATCAGGTGGCGGGCGCATGCATGCACAGTGGAGGTGACCTAGGGCAACGGCTCGTGTGCCCGCAGAGATGGCTCCATGTGCCATAGGTTCGCCATCACTACTGAGCAGGGGGTTGGACGAGAAAACTTCCAAGGTCCCTTCCAGCTCTATTCCGATTCTGATTCTGACTCATTAAATTTGAGGTTTTGGCCAGGATCCAAGACAGTCACATCTCCTGGCCAACATCATCAGCAACACTTGAACAATTAACCGGTGGAACAGCTTCCCTCCAGAAGTTGTGGGTGCTCCATCACTGGAGGTTTTTAAGAAGAGATTGTAAATCCACTTGTCTGAAATGGAATAGGAATTCCTGTCTAAGCAAGGGGTTGGACTAGAAGACCTCTACGGTCCCTTCCAGCTCTATTCTGAAAGTTCTCCCCCAAAGATCTTTTCTGCACCTGTATTAAAACTACCCTCCTCCCCCATTACCTGTTTGCTCTATGTTTTAATTCAGTTCCATTGGGAAATGGCAGCATTAATTCAAGGCCAGCCATTTCCCATTAACTAACCCAGCTGATTTTGGACATAAAACAATACAGTCGAACTGGGGTCTATTTAAAATAATAAAGCGCCTTTGATTTTTCATATTCATAAAAAGTGGACCAACAGGGCAGCCCAAGAGAACGCACATCAATAAAAACCGAAGCAGAATATCAATATTTAGCCACATGGAAATTTATAACAATCGAGGGAGCCGTTTCTAATCTATTGGCAGATAATCTGCACACCACACGCCGTATTAAGCAATGGAAACGGGGACCACTGACAAAAGCCTTCGCGCCATTTCAATATCTTTCCTGTGGCTATTTTAAAAAAAAAAGAATTAACACAACCTTCCTGGTCAGGGCATCCCCAATGCCAGCCCCTTGGCTTGAAATAGGGCAATACTTTGGGGCAGGCATTCTGGACAATGCACCATAAAAGCTATCCCCAAATACAATTAAAAACCCAAATATCTGGAAGAAGAACCACTACAACTCACAGCTACAGAACAATCAACAACCACCAAACAATCAGCTACAGAAGATCAGTCAAGCGCTCCAATTCTAAGGTAAAAGCCAAATTTTTAATCTGTTTCCAGTGAAGCCATATAGCTATCACAACTTCACACAGATAGTTCTTGACTTACAACCGTTCGTTTAGGGACCGTTCGAAGTTACAACGGCACTGAAAACAAGAGACTGATGAGCGTTTTTCACACGACCAAGAGCTGAGGTGGCGCAGTGGTTAGAGTGCAGCACTGCAACTTACTTCAGCTGACTGCTAGTTCAGCAGTTTGGCAGTTCAAATCCCACCAGGCTCAAGGTTGACTCAGCCTTCCATCCTTCCGAGGTGGGTAAAATGAGGACCCAGATTGTTGGGGGCAAGAGGCTGAAGTCTGTAAACCACTTAGAGAGGGCTGGAAAGCACTATGAAGCGGTATATAAGTCTAGCTAGTGCTATTGCAGCATCCCCATGGTCACGTGACCAAATTCGGCCATTTGGCAACTGACTCATATTTATGACGGTTGCAGGGTCACATAATCCCTTTTTGCAACCTTCTGACAAGTAAAGTCAAAGGGGAAGCCAGATTCATTTAACAACCATGTTACTAATTTAACAGCTGCAGTGATTCACTTAACAACTGCGGCAAGAAAGGTAGTAAAACGGGAGAAATCTCACTTAATGAATGTCTCGCTTAGCAAGAGGAATTTGGGGCTCCATTGTGATAAAGGACTACCTATCCCTGGTCCTGAGCATTCAGCAGAAACAAATATTTCCTCCCTCAACTTTAAAGATCGGGGAGGTTAAAACTGGCCACTGCTTTAATTCAGCCACTGTGCCACCAAATGTGACTGGAGAAGCCACTCGAGAACTTTGGAGACCCCACAGGTTGCCAATCATGGTTTATGACCCGTTTAGCACAGTAATGGTGAACCTTTTAGGCTCAGCCTGTCAAAACTTCCAAAAATCTGAGTTCGTTTTTACTTGTGTTTCATTTTTGTAATTATTTGGCATTTCTTTCTCTAATACACATGAATGAACTGTTTTTTTAAAAAAATATGTAAAGAATTGCAGAAAATTGGAGAAAAAAATGCAATTCTTACATATTTGCTTTTTAAAAAATATAGTCCAATCATGAGTATTATAGAAAGAAATGCCAAATAAGTACAAAAATGGAACACAAGTAAAAACAAACTCATTTTCACACTTGTGTTTTCCACGATAGCCACTGTTGGGTATTGGTGAATGCAGGTGTGTCACCTAAAACATTGTGGCACGTGTATCATAGGTTCTCCATCACTGGCTTAGCTTGTTAAAACCACTTTGTGCTCTTATCAAAATTGCCAAGCAGGGTTTAGCCAAAACTAAGGGGGGGGGGGGGAGAGAATAAACACTCAATCCACAATGCAATTTTGCATAAGGCCAGGAGGCAGATTGACATGCAGGACTCTGCAGCCAGCCCTTCTTGGCCCACAAAAACTTGTTACTTATAGGCCCACAAAAATTAACCGAGAGATTGTTAAGGTAGCTCTTGGTGGCCCAAGGAAACCTCGCCTGATGCAAGCCAAAGTGATTTTTTTTAACCTGTCAAAACCAATTCTGCTTACTGCCTATGATTTACACAGGTGAAGCTGGAGGAGGAGGAGGAGGAGGAATTCCTTAGTGCTCTCTGAGCTTGGTTGTTTTCTTGCAAACGTTTCATGACCCAACTAGGTAACACCATCAGTGCTACAAGGGAGGGGGGTTTGCAGGGAGGAGGAGGAGGAGGAGGAGGAGGAGGAGGAGGAGGAGGAGGAGGAGGAGGAGGAGGAGGAGGAGGAGGACTACTGTACTTGTGGGGTCCTTGGTGCTCTCTGAGCTTGGTGGTTTTCTTGAAGACGTTTCATGACCCAACTAGGCAACATCATCAGTGCTACGAGGGAGGGGGGGTTTGCAGGGAGGAGGAGGAGGAAGACTTCTGTACTGTGGAATCCTTGGTGCTCTCTAAGCTTCTTGAAGGCGTTTCATTACTCAACTAGCTAAGAACATCAGTGCTGGAATGGAGTGAGGTTTGTGGAGATGAGGAGGAGGAAAACTACTGTGGGTTTTTTTGGTACTCTCTAAGCTTATTGGTTTTCTTGCAGACCTTTCATGACCAAACTAGGCAACATCATCAGTGCTACAAGGGAGGGGAGTTTGCAGGGAGGAGGAGGGAGGGGGGGCTCCCAACTTTCTGCAGTGGGGCTTCCAAAATTAGCCTTGCTCCTGTCCCTTGCCAAAATAATTTGGGAGATTGACTGGCATAACGTTTCCAAGCAGTTCAAGTAACAGATCGAGTAACCTTCCCAGGCATCTGCCCCTTCCAGAAATGAGGAAGAGCTGGGGGGGGAGGGAGAACATTCTGTCCAGAGGAAACGTGGGTGGCCACAGGGCCACGTTCCACCCTCCCCAGCAGCCCCCTCCCCACACGGAGGGGAGACTCTGTCCTGGCAGGACCGACTGCAGTGCCTCAATCCTTCCTCTCCTCACACCCACCCAGGGGCATCTCATTTTCACTGGGGACAGTTTGAGAGGCTGTGATATAATAATAATAATAATAATAATAATAATAATAATAATAATAATAATAATAATAATAATAATAATAATAATAATAATAATAATAATAATAATAATAATAATAATAATAATAAAATAATAATAATAATAATAATAATAGATGGCATGGCCACCTAAACCCATGGGAAAGTATACAGGTAGTCCTCGACTTACGACCCCAACGGAGCCCAACAGTTCCGTTCCTAAGTGAGACGGGTGACTTTTTGCTCCGTTTTGCAATCTTGCTTGCCGTGGTTGTTCAGCGAATCGCTTCAGTTGTTAAGTGGGTCACACGGTTGTTAAGCGAATCCGGCTTCCCCTTTGACTCTGCTCGTCAGAAGGTCACAAAGGGGGAAATCGCACAAGACCCCGGGATGCAGCAACCGTCGTAAATATGAGTCAGTTGCCAAGGCTCTGAATTTTGACCGCATAACCCTGGGGATGCTGCAACGGCCGTAGCTGTGAAAACATGGTCGTAAGTCGCTTTTTTCAGGGCCGTGGCAACTTTGAACAGTCACCAAATGAGCTGTTGTGAGTGGAGAACTACCTAAACTGCCCAAACACACCCTTCTCGCAGCGTGGGGAAAGAAAGACGTTCATCACAGAATAAAACTGTTGGAAAGGGACCCGGGAGGTCTTCTAGTCTGACCCCCCCCCCCCCACTGAAGCTGGAGACCCTAGACCAGGCTGAGGAATTCTGGGAGTTGAAGTCCACAAGTCTTAAAGTGGCCAAGGTTGGAGACCCCTGCTCTATTCTTCCTCCGGTGGGTCACAACATCCCCTCTTATTTATTTATTTGTGAGATTTATATACCGCCTCACAGTGCAAGCACTCTCTAAGCGGTTTACACCAGTAAGCAATGTATATTTCCATTGCCCCCAACAATCTGGGTCCTCATTTTACCCACCTCGGAAGGATGGAAGGCTGAGTCAACCTTGAGCCGGTGAGATTTGAACCGCTGACCTGCGGATCACAGTCAGCTAAAGTGGCCTGCAGTACTGCCTCTAACCGTTGCGCCACCTCGGCTCTATTCTTTACAGCTGAATCCGAAAGGATCCAACAGGGTTTACCGTTTCATCTTGAGAAGGTAACCGTGATGTTACCTTTGGAACGATTGTTAAGTAAATAAAAAAAGCTCCAAAGCCAGCAAAACAAGAGGAAAGGGCCATACATTGCTTCCCCAGCTGGCCGTGGGAGGGGTCCCTGTGTATCCCCCCCTCAATTCTCCTTCTGGGGAGTCTCCCTCCCCCTTCCTGGGGAACTCCGGAGGATGACGGACGACCCCCAAATCCTCAGATTAACCGCTCTCCAAAGCGAGAGAGTCAGCTTGGGTGCCCAACGTCAGCACATGCCATCAATCTCCGGGGGGGGGGGGAGAGCGGCTGCCTCCCCTCCCTCTCCTCCTTCGCCTCCGGAGGCAGGCAGTTCATTTCTACTTCATTACTTCTCCACGGTGGCGAACCGGCGAGTGTCTTAGTTACCAGCTTGGCTACACACCCCGCACTGCATTATTTACTCGACCGACAGCTGCTGCGCCGAGTTCGAGTCAGGCGCTGCCAATGGGATGCTCAAGCTCCCCCTCGGAAAGCGGGTGCAGGAGGATTTGATCCGATGTGGGGTGGGAGTGCGTATCACTCACACACACTCACACACCCCCAACACACACACAAAAGGAGGGGGAGCCCCATCCAGGCTGGTTCAACCTCCTGGGACTTCTGGGAGGTTTTTTGTGGGGGGGACGGGGGTTTGTCTTGAACTGACCCAGCAACCACGGTGCCATCCATCCGTATTTGCTGATACATTTAACAACCGGGTTACTAACTTATCAGCTGCAGTGATTCACTTAGCAACTATGACAAGAACGGTTGTAAAATGGGGCAAAACTCGCTTAATGAATGTCTCACTTAACAACAGAAATTTGGGGCTCCATTGTGGTCGTAAGTCGAGGATTACCTGTATTTGCACTAGCATGTGGGGGGGGGGGCAACCCATTGCATGGTCTGTGGCTGGGCTCACTTTCTTGTTATCTTCTGCACATTAAAAAAAATGCCTTTATAGCTGCTCTACAGGTATGTCTTCTTTTTTCGTACAAATAATCCTTGACTTATGACGGCAAGCGAGCCCAAAGTATTTCTAGCTAGGCTAGACAGTTGTTAAGTGAGTCCTGCCCCATTTTACAACCTCTCTTGACACCACTGTTAAGCGGATCGCTGCAATTGTTAAATGAGTCACACGGTTGTTAAGTGAATCCGGCTTCCCCATTGACTTTGCTTGTCAGACGGTCGTAAAAGGGGATCACGTGAGCCCGGGACACTATGACCATCATAAATGTGAACCAGGTGCCAAGCGTCTGAATGTTGATCATGTGACCACAGGGATACTGCAACGGTCCTAAGTGTGATAAACAGTCAGAAGTCCCTTTTTTTCAGTGCTCTTGTAACCTTGAACGGTCACTAAATGGACAGTTGTAAGTCGAGGACTGGCTGTTTATGTTCTCATCCTAAGGAGTTTGTTTGGAGGGTTTGTTACTCAACACAACCTGTACAGAAATTACACAACTCTTCCCACCATCTCAACACCGTCACCCTCCATTAAGAGTTACAACCGGTTGCAGAATTTATGAAACAAATGCAGCCTCCCCTTATTAATGTCATGTCATTTAATTTAATCAAACTTAGCCCTACTGACTTCTTGGCCCCTGAGCCCCTGAGGGTCAGCCAAGGGTGGCCTTCAAGCCCACAAAAGGCCAACTCCCTTTCTTCACCCAGCTGATGGGATTATCCAACTTTTCTTTTTCAATTCCTTTTTTTTTAACAAAGCAGGCTAATGGCCAACGTTAATAATGCAAAGCAAGGAGGATTTGTTTTATGACGGATATCAAGGTGGAGGTTTCAAACTTGCAGGATTCTGTCCTCAAGGAGCTTCCAGATCAGCTTCTGAAATTGGCTGTGTGTGGGGGGGGGTGTCCTCCACCTCCCCCAGGTAAGGCAGGTGGACAAACAATGGGAGAAACTCATTGGTTCCTGCCTTTCCTTTCCTTTTTTTTCTTTTTAAGAACATGTGCAATTTGGATTACTTTAAAGATTGCATTTAGGCAAGAAAAACCAAATGCACAGGTATAGCATAGGTGGTACTTGGCTCAGCAGTAGTACCTGTGAGAGGGATCTTGAAGTCCCAGTGGAGGATCGTTTGAATATGAGCCAGCCGTGTGCAGCAGCTGCCTAAAAAGCCAACACAGTTCTAGGCTGCATTAACAGAGGGATAGAATCAAGATCACGCGAAGTGTTAATACCACTTTATAATGCCTTGGTAAGGCCACACTTGGAATACTGCATACAGTTTTGGTTGCCACGATGTAAAAAGGATGTTGAGACTCTAGAAAGAGTGCAGAGAAGAGCAACAAAGATGATTAGGGGACTGGAGGCTGAAACATATGAAGAACAGTTGCAGGAACTGGGTATGGCTAGTTTAATGAAAAGAAGGACCAGGGGAGACATGATAGCAGTCTTCCAATATCTCAGGGGTTGTCACAAAGAAGAGGGAGTCAAACTATTCTCCAAAGCACCTGAGGGCGGGACAAGAAGCCATGGGTGGAAACTAATCAATAATAGAATTTTAGAATAGTATAACTTTACAGTCACTTTGAATGTACACTAATCGGCATAAATTAAAATGAAATTGCAAATAGCTCTCAAAGGGTCATCACCTCCAATATAGACTACATGAACATGACAAAATAAACAAATAAATAAATACAAAAGTATATAAATACAAAAAGAAGAGAAGCAACCTAAAAATTAGGAGGAATTTCCTTATAGTGAGAACAATCAGTGAAACAGCTTCCCTCCAGATTTTGTGGGTGCTCCAACACTGGAGGTTTTTAAGAAGAGACTGGACAGCCACTTGTCTGAAATATTATAGGGTCTCCTGCTTGAGCAGGGGGTTGGACTAGAAGACCTCCAAGGTCCCTTCCAGCTCTGTTATTCTGCCTCCCTAGCTTGAAAACCTTACTGACTCACATGCCACAAAAATTATTTAAATGCATAGAATATAAAATAAACAGACACCAACATAGATCACAAACCCAGCCAGAAACTCAAGGAATGGCTGCCTTCTGCAAAATTTTTAGAAATTTTCAGAGAATTTTCTGAAATCGCTTCCGCAGCAGGGCGACACCCCCCCCCCCCATCAATCTGTGGGGAAGCTGTCAGTTTCACCCTATTTTGCTTTGGATAATGTAGACTGGCCTGCACTGAAATTAATCCCTATCCCTTTCAGACGAAGTCACTTCTCCACAGTTCAAAACACAGATATATATATACCGGTATATACAGTATATTTTTAAAAAGCTTCACAACTTTTCAAGGCCAAAATGCATAACCAGAGTGCCCCCTACAGGCCATTTGCAGGGAAGCAACTTCCGTCCAACACTTCAACTTCAGAAGTTACAAGAGTTTCTTCAGTGACTGTTTGAAGTTACAACTTACGACCATTTTCACACTTATGACCATTGCAGCATCCCCACGGTCAGGGGATCAACATTCAGACGCTTGGCAACTGACTCATATGTACGACGGTCGCAGCGTCCCAGGGTCACGTGATCCCCTTTTGTGTCCTTCTGACAAGCCAAGTCAACAGGGAAGCCAGATTCACTTAACAACCGTGTCACTAGCTTAAACACGGCAGTGACTCGCTTAACAATTATGGCAAAAAAAGTCGTAGGACTACCTGTGCTGCCTTTCCCCCCCCCCTTCTTTTCAAATTCTCACAACTTCAGAATGGAACCAAATGGTACGTTAAGCTGCAACCCCAGAGATGAGTGACAGATGTCTGTTTCAAGAGAGACCCAAGGGGGGGAGCTTTCGATCTTCGGACGGCTGGCAGAAAAGCCAGGATTGGCGGCTTGAGAAGACGGGGCTGAGCCAGAGATGAGAGGGGCCGGGGTTAATCCCAGGGACCCCGGCAGGTGAACTTCCCACCCAACTGAGGCCATCTGCCTCCTGTTTCTCCTCGGAGCTCAGCCCAACAGGGCCGCCGGGAGCTATGAGAGCACCTGCCAACAGGGGGCACAGTTCGCATTTGGGAAGATATTTATTCATTCATTTATTGATTGATTTGATTTACTTACTTTATTTATATCTCACCTTTATTATTTTTAGAATTAATGACAGGATATACCTAATCCTCCTTTCTCTTCTCATTCTCTCACAACAACCCTGTGAGGTGAGTTGGGCTGAGAAAAGGACTGGCCCAAAGTCACCCAGCCGGCTTTCATGCCTAAGGCGGGACTAGAACTCACCTCTCCTGGTGATTGTCCCAAAGTCACCCAGCTGGCTACCAGGCCTAAGGTGGGACTAGAATTCATTATCTCCTGCTGACTGGCCCAAAGTCACCCAGTTGGCTTTCATGCCTAAAGCAGGACCAGAGCTCACCATCTCCTGATTCCCAGGACAGAACATTCACCACTAGGCCACACTGGGTGAGTTTGGGGAGGCTAGTCACGCAACTGCACTCTTTCTAGAGTCTCAACATCCTTTTTACATCGTGGCAACCAAAACTGGATGCAGGATTCCAAGTGTGGCCTTACCAAGGCATTATAAAGTGGTATTAACACTTCACATGATTTTGATTCTATCCCTCTGTTAATGCAGACAAGAACTGTGTTGGCCTTTTTGGCAGCTGCTGCACACTGTTGGCTCATATTTAAATGGTTGTCCACTAGGACTCTAAGGTCCCTCTCACAGTTACTACTGTTGAGCAAGGTACCATCTATACTGCCTTCAGGTGCTTTGGAGAATAGTTTGACTCCCTCTTCTTTGTGGCAACCCCTCAAATATTGGAAGACTGCTATTGTGTCTCCCCTAGTCCTTCTTTTCATTAAACTAGACATACCCAGTTCCTGCAACCGTTCTTCATATGTTTTAGCCTCCAGTCTCCTAATCTTCTTCGTTGCTCTTCTCTGAATTCTTTCTAGAGTCTCCACATCCTTTTTGCATCGTGGTGACCAAAACTGAATGCAGTATTCCAAGTGTGGCCTTACCAAGGCATTATAAAGTGGTGTTAACACTTCACATGATTTTGATTCTATCCCTCTGTTAATGCAGACAAGAACTGTGTTGGCCTTTTTGGCAGCTGCTGCACACTGTTGGCTCATATTTAAATGGTTGTCCACTAGGACTCTAAGGTCCCTCTCACAGTTACTACTGTTGAGCAAGGTACCATCTATACTGCCTTCAGGTGCTTTGGAGAATAGTTTGACTCCCTCTTCTTTGTGGCAACCCCTCAAATATTGGAAGACTGCTATTGTGTCTCCCCTAGTCCTTCTTTTCATTAAACTAGACATACCCAGTTCCTGCAACCGTTCTTCATATGTTTTAGCCTCCAGTCTCCTAATCTTCTTCGTTGCTCTTCTCTGAATTCTTTCTAGAGTCTCCACATCCTTTTTGCATCGTGGTGACCAAAACTGAATGCAGTATTCCAAGTGTGGCCTTACCAAGGCATTATAAAGTGGTGTTAACACTTCACGTGATCTTGATTCTATCCCTCTGTTTATGCAGCCTAGAACTGTGTTGGCTTTTTTGGCAGCTGCTGCACACGGATGGCTCATATTTAAGTGGTTGTCCACTAGGACTCCAAGGTCCCGCTCAAAGTTACTACTGTTGAGCAAGGTACCACATATACTGTACCTGTGCATTTTGTTTTTCTTGCCTAAATGTAGAATTTTACTTTTTTTACCATTGAAAAAAGTTGCCTCTTGAAAAAGCACCTTTGGGTCCTAGGCCAGGCTGCTTAGCTCTCCTCCATCCGGGCACCAACTGGAGTAAGAAAGAAGCCGCTAATGACTCTTCACTTAGTAATGAGGATTAGATCATTACTCAGATTATATTCCTGAGGAATGGCATGGCCACGTTCCCAGGAAACCTAACACTCTTCCCCACCCCGTCCACAACACAACCACAGCCGTCCCACCCACCCATCCACCCACCTGCCCCTGCACACTCCAGGCTAAAGAAGCCATGACGGGGGAAGGCACACACCCAAGCCGTGGTCCAAAAGTCCCCACAGCTGCTTCGCTGCCTGGACTCCGGGTCTCGGCAATGGCACAAGCTGAGCCCGGAACAGCTGAGAAACTGACCGGGCGCTTGTCAGCGGGGCCAGTTGGGAAGATTGATGGGCAGAGCTTTCTCCTGGGTACCCAGGCATGGCACGCCACTCGAACATGAAACCGACCCTCCTGGATCCAATTAAAGGTCTCTGGCGCAAGGGTGGTGGAACAGAGGACAGCAGGGCATGAACGGGGCACGTAATGAATTCTGGAACGGCAGCAAAATCGTTATGAAAGAATCTCCGCTCTTGAGGGCTGGAAAAATCCACCGGTTCGAACAGCCCCCTGTGCAGGAAGCTCTCGTCACCATGCAAGCTGCCAAATCCTCCGTTTCTAGAAGAGAGAGATTTTGTGGGCCACCTTCATCCCCTCCTTCAGGGCATTAAATGGGCCCAAGGAGAACAGCTGGACACCTACCAGAGAGAATGGGAACGGGTGAATTTGATTTTAAATGACTTCCTTGGAAATAATCCCAAATAGGGTTTTTTCCCACCTTCTCTGTCTAATCTACGAGTCTGGGATTTCCTGGTCTTTTCTCATCCCACCAAAAGAGGGATAGAATCAAAATCACGTGAAACGTTAGTACCACTTTATAATGCCTTGGTAAGGCCACACTTGGAATCCTGGATCCAGTTTTGGTCACCATGATGTTAAAAAGATGTGGAGACCCTGGAAAGAGTGCAGAGAAGAACAACCAAGATGGTTAAAAGACTGGAGGCTGAAACATATGAAGAACGGTTGCAGGAACTGGGTATGTCTAGTTTAATGAAAAGAAGGACCAGGGGAGACATGATAGCAGTCTTCCAATATCTCAGGGGTTGCCACAAAGAAGAGGGAGTCAAACTATTCTTCAAAGCACCTGAGGGTAGAACAAGAAGCAATGGGTGGAAACTAAACAAGGAGAGAAGCAACTTAGAACTAAGGAGAAATTTCCTGACAGTTAGAACAATTAATCAGTGGGACAACTTGCCTCCAGAAGTTGTGAATGCTCCAACACTGGAAGTTTTTAAGAAAAGATTGGACAACCATTTGTCTGAAGTGATGTAGGGTTTCCTACCTAAGCAGGAGGTTGGACTAGAAGACCTCTGAGGTCCCTTCCAACTCTGTTATTCTGTATCAGGACTGATGGCAGTCTTCCATTATTTGAGGGGCTGCAACAAAGAAGAGGGGGTCAAGCGACTCTCCAAAGCACCTGAAGGCAGGACAAGAACCAACGGATGGGAACTTGCCAATGCAAGAGCCAACCTAGAATTAAGGAGAGATTTCCTGACAGTTGGAACAATTAGCCAGTGGAAGGGCTTGCCTTCAGAAGACGTGGATGCTCCATGACGAGAAGTTTTGAAGTAGAGATTGGACAACCATTGGTCTGGAATGGTGTAGGGTCTCCTGCTTGAGCAGGGGGTTGGACTAGAAGACCTCCAAGCTCCCTTCCGACTCGGTCATTCTGTTATTCTGTTACTGTGGGCCAGCTGAGAGATAGATCAAGGAAGCAAGACTTTTCACAAAATCTCCCCACCCGGCCCCAAGGAAGATGACCTTACCCAAATGGATGAATGCACATTATTAGCTTTTTGCTAAAATATTCATGGCAGCCGAATGCCCGAGAACCTTAAGGCAGCGAAGGAGCCTTCCAAGTTAAAAACTGCCAAGAGTTCTTTTTAAAATAACTAAAACTCATAGGTCCCCCCCACACCGCAGAAATGATCTCTTATTGTTTACACAAAGAGCCTCCAACAAAAATGTTTAAGAAATAAAATAAAAACACCCTTCTTCAATTGAACTGCACAGCAGGCCTCTCTGAAATGGGAGCAAGCATATAAAATTGCTGAAATCATATGAAATTCCAATATTATATGCTTCCACCCACTTCCACTTATGAAAGTGAAGGAGATGGGATCCCATCTTCTGCCAGATTCCCCTGAGAACTTCTCTTGTCTTCCTCAACGGCATTCTCTCTCTCCTTATTTTTCAAAGAAAGAATGCAGTCTTACTGGAGAAATGCAGGTTCACTCCCTGTCCAAGAGACAACCGTTTCTCTCAAACGCACTAATCTCAGTTTGTAAGCGGTTGCAAGACGGTCAGAAATTGCCTGAAATTCTTCCTTTGGCAACTTTAAGACCTCTGGACTTCAATTCCCAGAATTCCCCAGCCGTGAGAGTTGAGGTCCACAGGTTTTAAAGTTGGCAAGGTTGGACAATTCACCTTGGCCAACTCACCACAGCCAACAGAACCACTACAGGACCACTACAGTGGTGGGTTGTGGATCGTTTTGCTGCAGGTTCGCTCAGGGTCGCGCCGGGTATGCGCGCACGCTTCACACGCGTGCGCACCTTGGCAACAATAAAATAATAGCTTCTGTGCATGCGCAGAAACATAATCCAAGATGGTGGCACCCACGGACCAGCACCGACAGAACCAGCTCCGTGACGTCATCGCCGCTTTACTAATGTTTCTAAAGAACCGGTTAGAACCGGTAGGAACCTACCTCTGGCCCACTCACAGCGGGACAAGAGTTACGCTAATATCAAAGAAATGGTGGAATAGAATCATTAAAGAAAGGATGCAAAAGGAGGGACAGAATGAAAGGTGAATGACAAAACTTAAAATAATATTTTAATTTATTTTAAATAAACTGTACTGCTAAATTGTCCACAGCGAGTTGGCCGTAGCAACTTGTCCCATTTTGAGGTTGGACACTCCTGCATTAGAGGGGCGTTTGAGAACTACCTGAAATGGTATGGGGTCTCCTGCTTGAGCAGGGGGCTGGACTACAAGACCTCCAAGGTCCCTTCCAGCTCGATTCTGATTCTGATTCTAAAATGCTTCAGCTGCGATAAATCTGGTGGCATCTGAAATGCCCCAAATCTCTCCTATTCATTGCTATGGATTAGCAACACCTGGAATAGGTAACTAAGAATTCAAGACTGGCTGTTTTTCTCATGAAAAAAAAGGCATTTTACATTCGAAATCTCAGTCACGACAAACAGCGATGGGCGGACGGCTCCAAAGCAGGATATAGGGAGTCCTCAACTTACAACAGTTCATTTAGTGAGCGTTCAAAGTTACAACAGCACCGAAAAAAGTGAGTTACGACCATTTTTCACACTTACAACCGTTACAGCATCCCCATGGCAACGTGATCAGAATTCAGACGCTTGGCAAACTGGTTCATATTTATGACGGTCGCAGTGTCCCAGGGTCACGCGATCCCCTTTTGCGACCTTCTGAGGAGCGAAGTCAAGGATGAAGCCAGATTCACTTAACAACTGTGTGACTAACTTAACAACGGCAGTGATTCACTTAACAACTGTGGCAAGAAAGATCGTAAAGTGGAGCAAAACATATTTAAGGACTGTCTCGCTTGGCAACATAAACTCCGGCTCCATTATGGCCGTAAGTGGAGGACAACTGTCACAGGGCGCCCCAGCCATGGAGGACAATGCAAAGCTGCACATGGAGCATTGAGGGGGGGGTGGATCCTGCCACTTTTCTCCTCCGGCTTCTCTCTCTTTTTTCTGACAGCTTTGCTAAATAATCTATTCCCTTGACATTTGGGTCACCGGACGGACGGGAGAGGGGCAGGAGGAGCCCAATAGCCGGAGATGGAGGAGACACACCTTGACAAACGGCGGCAGAGGCTGATGTGACACGGCGGCTGGGTTTTTTGAAAAGTGCTTGGTGATGGAGTTTTGTTTTGCTCGGTACTCTGGAGGATGCAACCGAAGGTTTTTCTTTTGTCTTTTTTTAAAAGAGAGAGAGAGAGAGAGAGAGAGAAAGTTACTAAGCAAATTAGAACAGGGTCAGGGAGGGATTTGCATAACCACTGATGCGGGGGGGGGGGGGATCTGAGCCCAGGAAAAAGCAAAATCCGAAGACAAACAACTGATTTGTGTTTTCGGGGGCAAGTCTAACGGTTTTTTTTTAAAAAAAGCCAAAGTCTGCAATTAAAATACTTTCCCAGGAAACCCAGGGAGGACAAAGACGCTTGCGAAGAACAGCCAAAGGAGCCACGCAAAAGTTCGGAACATCAAGGCTGCAAAACAAGATCAGGAGAAGCAGAGATGCACAGCCTGGGGGCCCTGAACTCAGCCGTGGGGACGGCTCGGCCAACCAAGAGAGCCAGGGAACTGCCCCAGTGGACCGTTTGCAGAAGGGCCCAACTTGGCAATGGCTCCAGGCAGCCACCGCCCAGTTACAAAAAGGGCCCTGAAGGAATATGATAGAAAATGAGTTTAAAGGAAGGAAGGAAGGAAGGAAGAAGAAAGAAAGAAAGAAATGAAGGTGAGAGAAGGAAGGAAGGAAGGAAGGAAGGAAGGAAGGAAGGAAGGAAGGAAGGAAGGAAGGAAGGAGGAAGGAAGGAAAGAAGGAAGGAAGGAAGGAAGGAAGGAAGGAAGGAAGGAAGGAAGGAAGGAGACAGAAAGAAAGAAAGAAATGAAGGTGAGAGAAAGAAGGCAGGAAGGCAGGAAGGCAGGAAGGCAGGAAGGAAGGATGGAAGGCAGGCAGGCAGGATGGAAGGAAGGAAGGAAGGAGAAAGAAAGAAAGAAATGAAGGTGAGAGAAAGAAGGATGGAAGGCAGGCAGGCAGGCAGGATGGAAGGAAGGAAGGAAAAGGAAGGAAGGAAGGGAGGGAGGGAGGGAGGGAGGGAAGCAAATAAATTCAAAGGGTGGACATGGTGGGCCACTAGTTCTTTTTCTGCCATCACTTTTCTATGTTCCTCTGTCCTTCAGTGCGTACCCCCACATCCCCATTTCCAGCCGACAGACGGTCTGTTTCTCAACCAAGGGCTTGCTAGCTCCAAGTCCACCTCTGACAGAAGCAGGAAATCTACTGCGGTGGGACGGAGATTTTTAATAAGCCGACTCTCCCGGCCATTAGTCTTGGGCTGATTAGCTGACTTAAAGGCCCTGAAGAGAGCGCAGAAGCCAGGATCACGGAGAAGGGAGTCGCACTTGTGCCGCACACCTCCCCAAAGACTGGGGTGGGGGAAACCGGGAACATAAACCCATCTGCCTAAATTTATACTTATTCCTTTTAAAACAAATAAATAAATAAGAGGCTGGAATGCAGCAATTTATGGCCTGTCGCACGGGGGAGTTTAACATCTTGATTTCATGCTAATATTCTTCATTACATTTTATAGCAAAGCCCGTCTTTATTTATGGGCCGCTGCACGTGAATTCGCGGGCCTTCCCTCGCAGGCAGCTCCAAAGCGCAGCCCTCCAGTAGAACATCTCACATCTAAGGGGCTGCCCCAAAGAAGAGGGGGTCAGCCTGTTCTCCCAAACACCTGAAATAGCAATAGCAATAGCAATAGCACTTAGACTTATATACCGCTTCATAGTGCTTTCCAGCCCTCTCTAAGCGGTTTACAGAGTTCAGCATATTGCCCCCAACAATCTGGGCCCTCATTTTACCGACCTCAGAAGGATGGAAGGCTGAGTCAACCTTGAGCCGGTGAGATTTGAACAGCTGAACTGCTGAACTAGCAGTAGCCTGCAGTACTGCATTTAACCACTGCGCCACCTCGGCTCTTCTGAAAGCAGGACAAGAAGAAACGGATGGGAACGAATCAAGAAAAAAGAAGCAACCTGGAAATAAGGAGGAATTTCCTGACAGTGAGGACAATTAGCCAGGGGAACAGCTTGCCACCAGAAGTTGGGAGTGCTCCATCACTGGAGGTTTTCAAGAAGAAACTGGACAGCCGTTTGTCTGAAATGGTAAAGGGTCTCCTGCTTGAGCAGGGGGTTGGACTAGAAGACCTCCAAGGTCCCTTTCTATTCTGTCATTCTGTATCCTGTAAAAGTTCAGGAGAGAAGGACTAGGGGTGACATATCATGTTTTGATATTTGAGGGGCTGCCCCAAAGAAGAGGGGGGGTCCACCTAATCTCCAAAGCCCCTGAAGGCAGGAGAAGAAGCAACGGATGGAAAATAATCAAGGAGAGAAGCAACATGGAACTAAGGAGAAACTTCCTGACAGAACAATTAATCGGTGGAACTACCTGCCTCCAGATGTTGTCGGTGCTCCATCACTGGAGACTTTTAAGAAGAGACGGGACAGCCATTTTTATAGGGTCTTCTGTTTCAGCAGGGGGTTGGACTAGAAGACCTCCAAGGTCCCTTCCTACTCTGTTATTCTGTTAATTCTGTTAACCGAGCACTCAGTTCCACAAAAGAGGCAACCAAAAGAACCAGAAATGGAACAAGACCTTCCTGGACCCTTTCATAGGCAGAATCCCCCTCCTCATTCTTCCTTTCACCTAGTGCTCTTGCCCTCACCTCCCATCTCCTTCTCTAACAGCAACTAAGTGATGGGCTCTAACACAAGAGGCAAAAATAAACTGCGCCTTTTTTTTTCTCCAAATGGGAGGAAAAAGTAACTCTCCCTAGAAGCAAGAGAGGAGATGAGGCAGCCGTTATAAGTTGAGGATTACCTGTATAGGTAACTCACACCCACAATTGAGCCCAGAATTTATGTTGCGCAGGGAAACATTTGTTAAGTGAGTTTTAGATTTATTAAAGATTTAGATTTATTAAATTTATATGCCACCCAACTCCCAAAGGACTTGCCCCCATTTTACGACTTTTCTTGCCGCAGTTGTTAAGTATAATAATAATAATAATAATAATAATAACAGAGTTGGAAGGGACCTTGGAGGTCTTCTAGTCCAACCCCCTGCTTAGGCAGGAAACCCTACACTACTTCAGACAAATGGTTATCCAACACCTTCTTAAAAACTTCCAGTGTTGGAGCATTCACAACTTCTGGAGGTAAGCTGTTCCACTGATTAATTGTTCTAACTGTCAGGAAATTTCTCCTTAGTTCTAAGTGAATCACTGCAGTTGTTAAATTAGTCACACAGCTGTTAAGTGGATCCGGCTTCCCCATCAACGTTGCCTGTCAGAAGGTCGCAAAAGGGGATCACGTGATCCCGGGGGACACGGCAACCGTCAGCTGTCAAGCATCTGAATTTAAGTCACGTGACCCCCGCGGATGCTGCAACGGTCGTAAGTGTGGAAAATGGTCCTAAGTGACTTTTTTCAGCGCCGTTGAAACTTAGAACCGTCACTAAGTGAACTGCTGTAAGTTGAGGACTTCCTGTAATTCAAACCCAACCATCGTTCAACTGCCAGCATTTTGACACCGCTCCCAGGTGTCTCTTAAGGCCTCGTTTGTGGATGAATTCTGCTTTCTGCAAGCTTTTACCCCAAAGACCCCAGGCCCAAAGGGGTTTTCCACCCCCAGCCCCACCCGGGGTCAGAGGAGACCCCGAGGGCGAGGCCAACGGCTTCATTTCTCGTGCAGGAGCCACGTTTTAAAACAAGCATCAAGGAACCAACAGCCACAATCGAAAAATACATAAAACACCAAATGTTTTCCCAAGCTGGAGTCTGTATAATTAAGGCGGCCGGGAGGGATGGAGCACTTACTACGGAGTTAAATGCCAGAGAGAAATCAGAGAGGAGCTAAAGAGGAACCAAATCCTCAAAACAGGTCGGCCTCGACTTACAACCATTCGTTGAGTGACCATTCAACGTTATAACGGCAGTGAAAACAGTGACTTAGCACCGTTTTTCACACCTAACGGCCGTTGCAGCCTCTCTGTGGTCACGTGATTAAACTTAGATGCTTGGCAACCGGCCCGTATTTATGACGGTTGCAAAGTCTATGGGGAAGCCAGATTCACTTAACAACTGTGTGGTTAACTTAACCACTGCAGTGATTCGCTGAACAACCAAGGCAAGGAAGGTCGTAAAATGGGGCAAAACTCACCCAACTCACTTAATAAATATCTCATTTATAACAGAAATGTTGGCCTCAATTGTGGTCGTAAGTCGAGGACTACCTATTATCCTGCCTGAGTGAGATCCTGATCGATCTTGGGCAGATCCACTTAACAACCGGGTTACTCATTTAACAACTGAGTGTCAGGGTTCCAAATAGCATCTAAAATCAAATCAAAGTCCGAGGCAATTGCTTCCTCAAAGTTCCAATTTATTAGCAGAGCCGTGTTGGCACATCTGGGAGAACCCCGAATCTGAAGTCCCAGGGGTTTTTCCACCCAGTTGAAAGTTCAAGCCCTTGTCCCCACACCCCCAAGTCCATCATGTTGACCAATCTTCAACTGCCAACTTGGCAGATTCCACCCATCTCCTTCCGTGCAGGTGCAGGAGTGCAAAGACAAAGGATGACCTTGACTATCTAGAAAGAATTCGTTATGGCAACATACATACAGCCCTCATGCAATTCCCCCTCCCAAATTCCCACAGCAAAGAATACATTTTAAAATAGCGTAACGTGTGGCAGGCCTGACACCGAGATGATTTGCTTAACGAAGGTGGCGAGAAAAGTTGGCAAAACGGGACAAAATTCACCTAACAGATGTCTCACTTAGCGACAAAAATTTCAGGCTCAACTGGTCGTACGTTGAGGAGCGCCTCATGTGGATCCTTAGGGGACATTTGCACAATAAGAGGGAATTTGAACACAAAATGATTCCACTGGACTGGATTCCTGGGGGCGGAGCCTGGCTAAAGCTGGCCAATCCTTGGCCACGATCGTCAAGGAATCTGTACCCCACACTGGGTCTACCTTGCAGCCACACATTCCCCTTAAGATACGTGGAAATGGTACCCCTGAGTGGGGGCAGGCCGGTTGAACACGCATGGCATGGGGGAGGCCCACTCCTCTGTCTGATCCTCCCTAGGGATCCTGGCTGATCTTCCTACCGCCTTGGGATCTTGGGAGCCAGGGTGTTCCGCATCTGGCGGGCATCTGGAGAGGGCGCCAGGCTGGGCATGCCCAATTGGAAAGGACACGGTCTAAACCTTGAACTGCTGGTCTCTTTCCTTTTCCCCAGCTGTACCAACTCCATCATTTGCTCACAAATGATGCCCCCCCCTCCCCGATCAGACAGGACGAGATAACAGAATAGTAGAGTTGGAAGGGAGCTTGGAGGTCATCTAGTCCAACCCCCTGCCCAAGCAGGAGACCCTACACCTGCCTCTACCTAGGATCGAACTCACAACCTCCTGATTGTGAGGCAAGAGCTCCACCTCGAGGCCACAGCAGCTGGGTTAGACTAGGTCTCCTAGTCCAACCCGCTGCTCGGGGAGGAAATCCATTTCAGACAAACGTTGGTAAAAACGTTTGTCTGAAACCATCCACAACTTCCATCCACAACTTCCGGAGGCAAGTCGTTAAAGGGAGTCATGCCCCCCCCCAAAAAAAAATGTGTACCGCTAGCTGCCATTTAGAAGCCAATATCCCACGGCCCATTACCGCTCCCC
Source organism: Diadophis punctatus similis (assembly GCA_023053685.1). Taxonomy (NCBI): domain Eukaryota; kingdom Metazoa; phylum Chordata; class Lepidosauria; order Squamata; family Dipsadidae; genus Diadophis; species Diadophis punctatus. The sequence goes on along the minus strand of JALIGW010000003.1, from coordinate 205,546,664 downwards.
CCTCCAAAAGTAGACAAAACTCAGGGATTATTGGGGAAGAGCTCATGAGCACAGCTCGAACGACACATTAAAGAAGGCCAGCCTCTGACTTTTCTGATAATTTATTCAAGATTAAAAGATAATTTATTCAAGATTAAAGGAACGCGGCGGTAGCCTTTTTGGGCCCCTCTGCCTAATTCAGCAAAAAAAAAAAAAAATTAGAGTTTTCCTTAGGAAAGCAACGCCCAGGGTTATGGAACTGCTCCGATGCCCCCTTGGGGGTTGTAAAACACGACACTCCAGCCCAATGGTGAAATCCAATTTTTTTACTACCGGTTCTGTGGGCGCGGCTTGGTGGGCATGGTGTGGCTTGGTGGGCGTGGCTTGGTGGGCATGACAAGGGAAGGATACTGCAAAATCTCCATTCCCACCCCACTCTGGGGACAGACAGAAGTGGCATTTGCCGGTTCTCCGAACTACTGAAAATTTCCGCTACCGGTTCTCCAGAACTTGTCAGAACCTGCTGGATTTCACCCCTGCGAGTCCAGCCCCAGGGAAGGAGCTGACCGGCTGCGCCCTTCTCCTTGCTGTAGTAGGTCTACAATGGCCCAGTTAATAAGGGTAGTCCTCCTCTTACGGCCGCCACTGAGGCCAAAATTTCTGCTGTTAAGCGAGACTTAGAATAACTTTATTGTCACTTTAAATGTACACTCATCAGCATACATTAAAATGAGATTTCACTGCATGCAGCTCTCAAAGGGTCACCACCTCCAATATACACTACATAAACATGGCAAAATAAATAAATACAAAATTATGGATATACCCACATATATGACACAGAGAAACAACAGTCTAGTTCGGAGGTATACATGTACATGGCGAGAAAAACGAATCTTCCGACTTTACCAGAGGACTGGCCTAAGGAACATAGCTGTTCCAGAATCTGGAAGTCTTGCTAGAAATACTTCGAAACTTCCTCCCAGAGGGGAGCAACAGAAACCGACCGTAAAGTGGGTGTGTGGGGTCTTTAACAATGCTTCGAGCTCTATGCGCACAGGACTTATAAGCAGTATCCTGAATGATAGGAAGCGAGCTTCCTGTAATGTTCTCGGTTGTCGCCACCACTCTCTGTAGGGACTTTCTATCTGAGGCACTGCTGCCACCAAACCAAACAGGTATGCGGTTTGTTAAAATGGTCTCAATCATACCTCTGTAGAAAGTGGCCAGGACAGAAGCTGAAAGAGGTGCTCTCCTCATCTGACACAGGAAATACAGGCACTGGTTTGATGGCAATACAGGCAGTCCTCAACTTACGACCAGCATTGAGCCCCAAATTTAGGTTGCTAAGTGAGAAATTTGTTAAGTGAATTTTGCCCCGTGTTACAACTATTTCTCCCCACGTTGGTTCAGTGAATTGCTGCAGTTGATAAATTGGTAACCCGGTTGTTAAGTGAATCTGGCTTGGATGGTCAGGTGGTCACAAAAGGGGATCATGCGCACCCGGGACACTGCGACCGTCTTAAATGTGAGTCAGTTATCAAGCCTCCGAATGTAAAACACGGGACCCTGAGGATGCTGCAACGGTCTTAGGTGTGAAAAATGGTCATAGGTCACTTTTTTCAGTGCCGCTGTAACTTTGGATGGTCACTAAGCGACCTGTTGTAAGTGGAGGACTATATCTGTATTCAGCTGAAGGTTTAAATCTGCTCCATGCTCCCAACTGTCCACCAGCTCAACCCCCTCCCAGTTGCTCGATTCAGCCTCCTGATAAGGTGGCTCGTTTCCCATAAAACATGGAGGGATTTTCCCCCCTTTAATATCTTCCGAAGCAGCTGCATTACGTGGGGCCTGTTTTACTGCCCGTCACGAAATTAAGATCACCAATCAAAGGTGAAATCTGGCCAAGGGGAAAATTATGTTCAAGGCCAGAGGAAAGGGGAGGGAAAGGGTGATGCATTATCGTCTTTGGCCTCATATTCCTAAATTGGAAAGCCGCACTTTTAACCCAGTCAACAACTCAACATCCCCAGATAAAGGATTCTGTTGGATTTTCTCGCCTTTCGCTAGGCTGATAACCTCCGGCAGAGATAGCTGGCATTAAACTGTAATTCAGAGGCCCAGAGAAAAACTTTTAGAAACTTTCGTCTTGTCCTCTTCGGGGCGCCGTTTCGTGTTTGGAAAGCACCATGCTCTGAAAATCAGCAACAAGACCTTCTTCTGCTAAATGCCCAAAAGATGCCATTTTTTTCTAGAGGCAACTGGACTTTCTGTTTTTTTTCTTTTGAAGACATTTCGCTTCTCATCCAAGAAGCTTCTTCAGCTCTGACTGGATGGTGAGGAATGGAAGGATTTATACTCTTTGCAGACAGTTGGACATTTGCATCCTTTTAGAGGGTCACTGAGGCCAGTTGGAGGTTTATCTGTGTCCTCAGGGTCACCCGAGTAGTGCAAATAGTTTCTGTAGTCTGCAGTTTTTCCTCTGGAAATCCATCCCTACTCCCACACCATTCCAAGGGTGTTCATCCCAAATTGTGTAGCTAAAAGTCTGTAGAGATTTCCAGAGAAAAAATTGCAGACTATAGGAACCAGGAGCACCACTCAGGTGACCCTGAGCCCACAGGTAAACCTCCTGCTGCATTTAACCCATGATACCTCATTCCCCACCCCAAAAAAAAACCAACCACAAGCACAATCCAAACCATTTACATGACTTAAACATGAGCCAGCCGTGTGCAGCAGCAGCCAAAAAGGCCAATACAATCCTTGGTTGTATAAACAGAGTCGTAGAATCAAAATCACGTGGAGGATTAGTACCGCTTTATAAAGCCTTAGTAAGGCCACACCTGGAATACCGCATCCAGTTTTGGTCCCCACATTACAAAAAACATGTTGAGACTTTGGAAAACGTGCAAAGAAGAGCAACTAGGATGATTAAAGACCTGGAGACCAAAACATACGAAGAACGGTTGCAGGAATGGGGTATGTGTAAATAATCAAAGGGAGGACTAGGGATGACACAATAACAGTCTTCCAATATTTGAGGGGCTGCCACAAAGAAGAGGCGGTCAAGCTATTCTCCAAAGCACCTGAAGGCAAGACAAAAAACAATGGATGGAAACTATTCAAGGAGAGAAGCAACTTAGAACTAAGGAAAAACTTCCTAACAGTGAGAACAATTAACCAGTGGAATAGCTTGCCACTAGAACTTGTGGGTGCTTCATCACTGGAGGTTTTCAAAAAGATATTGGACAGCCACTTGTCTGAAATGGTTTAGGGTCACCTGCTTGAGCAGGGGGCTGGACTAGAAGACCTCCAGGGTCCCTTCCAGCTCTATTCTCTTTCGTTTGCTTTCTCTCGCTGAGTGTGTGTCTACACGCCATTAAAGCCACGGCTCTTGAAAACGGAGCGAGGGCTGCGGATGGAAGCCAAACAGCAGAACTGCCTCGCAGGCTAATGGCCTCTGCGGAATAACGAGAGAAGAAACGTTTGCAAGCGAAGGCCGGGAGGGAGACACACGGCAACCGGCTGAATCAGCAGCCTTGGCCACTGAGCCGAGCAGGGAGATTTTGCAGGAAACACGACTTCGCCACCTGAGAGACAAAGGCCCACAGAAGTGGCTGTGTGGAAACCACCGCGGGTAGCCCTCGGCTTACGGCCACTCGTTTAACGGCCATCTGAAGTTATAACACCACTGAAAAATAGTCACGACCATCGTAGCTTCTCCATCTTTATAATGCCTCTTTATTGTAAAATGCAGCCAAAAGTCTGTAGAGATTCTCAGTCCTCCAGGTCGTGGTTGTCCCAAAGGTGCTTTTTTCAGGAGGCAACTGGACTTTCTTTTTTTTTCTTTTGAAGAAGTTTTGCTTCTCATCCAGGAAGCTTCTTCAGCTCTGACAGGATAGTGGGGAAGGGAAGGATTTAAATTCCTCGCAGACAGGATTTCCAGAGGAAAAAATTGCAGAGTACAGGAACCATTTGCACCACTCAGGTGACCCCGAGGACACAGAGAAACCTCCAAGTGGCCTCAAGGACTCTCCAAAAGGATGCAAATGACCAGCTGTCTGCAAGGAGTATAAATCCTTCCATTCCCCACCATCCACTCAGAGCTGAAGAAGCTTCTTGGATGAGAAGCAAAACGTCTTCAAAGAAAAACTAGAAAGTCCAGTTGCCTCTTGAAAAAGCACCTTTGGGACAATGCACTGCAGCATCTTTGTAAGGCCTTAGTAAGGCCACACCTGGAATGTTGCATCCAGTTTTGGTCGTCACATTATAAAAAAGACGTTGAGACTCTAGAAAGAGTGCAGAGAAGAGCAACCAAGATGATTAGGGGACTGGAGGGTAAAACACGCGATGAACGGTTGCAGGAACTGGGCATGGCTAGTCTAGAGAAGAGAAGGACCAGGGGAGACATGATAGCAGTCTTCCAATATTTGAGGGGCTGCCAGAGAGAGGAGGGGGTCAAGCTATTTTCCAAGGCACCCGAAGGCCAGACAAGGAATAATGGATGGAAACTGAAGATTTAACCTGGAAATAAGGAGAAATTTCCGACAGTGAGAGCAATCAACCCATGGAACAGAAGTTGCCTTCAGAAGTTGTGGGAGCTTCATCACTGGAGGCTTTCAAGAAGAGACTAGACTGCCATCTGTCAGAAATGGCATAGGGTCTACTGCTTGGGCAGGGGGTTGGACTAGATGATCTACAAGGTCCTTTCCAATTCTATTATTTTGTTATTCTAATCAGTTGAAGGACTTGCCTCCAGAAGTTGTGGGTGCTTCATTGGTGGAGGTTTTTAAGAAGAGATTGGACAGCCACATGTCAGAAATGGTATAGGGCAGGGCTCTCAAACTCACATCATCACGGCGGCATTACATGGCGTATCAGGACTTTTTTCCCCTTCGCTAAACCAGGCGTGGCCAGCACATGACGCATGGGCCAGGAGTTTGACAGCCCTGGTATAGGGTCTCCTGCTTGAGCAGGGGGTTAGACTAGAAGACCTCTGAGGCCCCTTCCAACTCTGTTACCTCTATTAAAAAGAACGGATGCCCATCGTGTCGAAGGGTGCCAACGGGCCCCTCCTCGGGACTCAAATTCTAACAACTGATGGGAGAAGACGAGACGTATGTTTTGAAACCGAGGCTCGCTTTCCCACACCAAATCTGATGCTGGCAACAGATGCTTTTCCAAAAGGCAACTGGGCTTTTGTTTTCCCTTGAAGACGTTTTGCTTCTCATCCGAGAAGCTTCTTCAGTTCCAGTTCTCCAAAAGCGAAAGGTCTTCAAAGAAAAACCAGAAAGTCCAGAGCTGCCTTTGGGAAAAGCATTCCCTCCTCCGCAGAACTGGAAAGACAAGCGTGGAGTTGTAATTAAGCCAATCTTGCGGGGAAATCTTGGCTTTACTACAGATCGGAAAAGGAGGTCAGGAAAAGAACTCATGGCGACACAAAGAAATGTCAAGGGCCGGAAATCAGAAGCAAAGCAAAGGAATCTAGCTGGGCTCCGTCAAAAGCTTTTGCAAATTGGGAGGCAGGTACAGGCAGTCCTCGAATTACAACAGTTCATTTAGTGACCGTTCCAAGTTACAGCGGCACTTTCAAAAGTGACTGAGGACCGTTTTTTCACACTTATGACCATTATTTATTTATTTATTTTATTAGTGACATTTATATACCGTCTCACAGTGCAAGCACTCTCTAAGCGGTTTACACCATTAAGCAATGTATATATTTACATTGCCCCCAACAATCTGGGTCCTCATTTTACCGACCTCGGAAGGATGGAAGGCTGAGTCAACCTTGAGCCGGTGAGATCTGAACCGCTGACCTGCGGATCACAGTCAGCTAAAGTGGCCTGCAGTACTGCCTCTAACCACTGCGCCACCTCGGCTCATTGCAGCATCCCCATGGTCACGTGATCCAAATTCAAACGCTTGGCTACCGACTCATATTTATGGCGGTCGCAGTGTCCCCGGGGTCATGTGTGATCCCCTTTTGCGACCTTCTGACAGGCAAAATCAAGGAAGAAGCCAGATTGACTGAACAACCGTGTTACTAATGAACAACTGCAGTGCTTCGCTTAACAACGGTGGCGAGAAAAGTCATTAAGCGGGCAAAACTCGCTTAACGTCTCATTTAACCACAGAAATGTTGGAGTTCCACTGTGGTCGTAGGTCGAGGACTACCTGAACCCCTGCTGGAGTACATTTTTTATCTTGGCCTTAATTTGAAAAAAATCAACGGAGGGGGGGGGGGGCAAATCCTGCGTGAAATAGTAACGAATTGGGAATAAATCCAGCATGGATGACATCGTATGCCTCAGAAATGAGACCAACTGCATAATTGATGGATTGATTTGATCCAATTTCAAGGGTGACCAACTCCTCAATGACAATTAAAAGAAAAGATCTGATCAAGGAAGAACCAATTCCCAGGACCCTCGGGGGGGGGTGGACAACCGAGGCCTGGCCTGATCGCTTTATTTATTTCAATATAAAGGCCACCCATCTCGTCTAGAAGCGACTCTGGGCGGCTAAAAACCAATAAAAGTAACGAGATAAAACGTTGAAATAATAAATACAGGCAATCCTCCACTTACGACTGTAATTCAGCCCAACATTTCTGTTGCTAAGCGAGATTGGTTAAGTGAGTTTCGCCTCATTTTACGACCTGTCTGGCCACAGTTGTTAAGTGAATCTGGCTTCCCCGTCAACCTTGCTCGTCAGGAGGTCGCAAGAGGGGATCATGTGACCCAGGGACGCGGCGACCGTCATAAATACGAGTCAGTTGCCAAAGCGGCCGAATTTCGATCACGTGACCCTGGGGGATGCTGCAACGGTTGTGTGTAACTCTGAACGGTCACTAAATGAACTGTTGTAAGTCGAGAACTACCTATAGGCCTCACATTTTATTTATTTATTTATTTATTTATTTATTTATTTATTTATTTATTTATTTATTTATTTATTTATTTATTTATTTATTTATTTGATTTGATTTGATTTGATTTATAGGCCGCCCAACTCCCTAGGGACTCTAGGACATCTTGCCTAGAAGCAACTCCGGGGGGTTTAAAACTGATCAAAGTACTGAGATGGCTGATAGAACACTGAAATAATAAATATTAACACTAAAATTGTCTTCAAATGGTACGGACTGGTACACCTTTCATTCTTTGTTTACGGCATTTGGGTCCAGCCCTGAGCATCTTACTTCTGGCCGTTCTCCTCCAGGTGTGATGTGACTACACCAAAATTTTAGGAAACCGGGGAGTTAATTCTCCAACACATCTGAAGGTTTGTGGCTCAGAAGCGCCAACAGAAAACCCACAACGGGTCCTCTTGGGCTCACACGCTCCCGGGGTTTTCGTCTGGGGTCCCCTGCACCCTCATTTCCAAACCTGAACCTCACGAGCCTCCAGCGCGATGCGATTTAAAAAAACGTAGGCATGCTGTTACACAATATATTTCATCTGCATTCATAAAGAGAGATTTAATGGCAGCCCAGACAGAGAGCAATCTTGTTTATCTGTGCGGTCCAGAGACAGCAGAGGAGAACGGAGAAGCGCATTAAAATTACTGCTAATTCAGCACACACAAACACATACGCGTTCCTGCGCTGGGTTTCTGGCAACTTACACAGACCTGGGCTCCCGACACCAGGCCGGTGAGAAAGCAAAAAGGCACACCGGACCAAAGGGGAAGATGTCCCCAGTTCATTCTTTTGTGCGCGTACACACACACACACACACACACACACACACACACACACACACACACACACACACGGCTATTTTGAGATTAGCAAGCAACGAGATAGTCTCCTCGCTGGACCGGAAGGCATCTAAAGGCACCTGAACGGAGGACAATCTCTCTGAATAATTCTGGACAATTCATGTTACTACATTCTGGGCGAGATCGGTTTAATTTGTACATATTTTAATCTTGATTTTTATATTTTAAATTTTTTAGCAGGGGTATCGGACTGCGGCCTGTTAGGAACCGGGCCACGTAAGTGGTGGGTGAAATGATTCACATTACTAGAGTTGGAAGGGACCTTGTAGGTCATCTAGTCCAACCCCCCCGCTCAAGCAGGAGACCCTACACCATTTCGGATAAGTGGCAGTCCAGTCTCCCCTTGAAGGTCGCAAGTGTTGGGGCTCTCACAACCTCCGCTGGCAAGCTGTTCCACTGGTTGATCGCTCTCACTGTCAGAAAGTTTCTCCTCACTTCCAGGTTGAATCTCTCCTTGGTCAGCTTCCATCCTTTATTCCTTGTCTGGCTTTCTGGTGCCATAGAGAACAGCCTGGCCCCCTCCTCTCTGTGGCATCCCCACAAGTATTGGAATGAGCAAAGCTTCATCTGTGTGTGCACGGGATCTAGGTTGCACGTGAAACCATCCCACCCACCCGCAGGCCGTGGGAAAAATGGTCTTCCACGAAACTCATCCCTGGCATTGCACGCCAAAACAACTAGATAAATAAAGAACAGTTGCCGGAATTATAAAGAATGGTTGCAGGAATTGGGTTTGTCTAGTTTAATGAAAAGAAGAACTAGGGGTGACATGAGAGCAGTGTTCCGATATCTCAGGGGTTGCCACAAGGAAGAAGGGGTCAACCTATTCTCCAAAGCACCTGAGGGTAGAACAAGAAGCAACGGATGGAAACCAATCAAGGAGAGAAGCAACCTGGAATTGAGGAGACGCTTCCTGACAGTGAAGACAATCAATCAGTGGAACTTCTTGCCTCCAGAAGTTGTGAGTGCTCCATCACTGAAAGTTTTGAAGTAGAGACTGGATTGCCATCCGTCAAAAATGTTGTAGGCTCTGCTTGGAGCTGGGGGATGGACTAGATGACCTACAAAGTCCCTTCCAACTCTGTTATTCTAATCAACAGAAGGACTTGCCTCCAGAAGTTGTGGCTGCTCCATTACTGGAGGCTTTCAAGAAGAGACTGGACAGCCATTTGTGTGAAATGGCATAGAGTCTTCTGCCTAAGCAGGAGGTTGGACTAGAAGTCCTCCAAGGTCCCTCCCAACTCTGTTATTCTATTCCCGTGGTGGCGAACCTATGGCACGCATGCCAGAGGTGGCACGCGGAGCCATAGAAGCCGGCACGCGAGGGTTCCCACCGGCAAACCGGAAGTGCGAAAAAACGCACTTCCGGTTTGCCGGTGTGCTGTTTTTTGCACTCCGGAAGGTTCAGGGAAGCTCCCTGAAGCTCCGGAATGCAAAAAACTACAAAACGGACAAACCGGAAGTGCACTTTTCCGCACTTCCGGTTTGTCCGTTTTGTAGTTTTTTGCATTCCGGAGCTTCAGGGAGCTTCCCTGAACCCTCCGGAGTGCAAAAAACAGCACACCGACAAACCGGAAGTGCGTTTTTTCGCACTTCCAGTTTGCCGGTTTCGTCATTCCAGGCTCCGGTAAGCCTTTGTGCATGCGCAGGGGGCAGCATGGGGGGGTGTTGTGCGCATGCGTGGGGGGGGGGAATGGGTGTGGGCACGCGAGCCGAAAAAGGTTCGCCACCACTGTTCTATTCTATTCTAGACACAGAGACCGTTTTGTCCCTCGTGCCATCACTCTTCTGAAGAGCTAATTGCCATAGCAATGTCTTCCCCGTCTAAGGATATTTACCCAGGTAGAAGGGCTGTATTGCTATTAGCCATCTCGTCTTTCCCATTACCTTCTCCTATTGGTTTCTTATGATTATGCAGGTGGTCCTCAACTTACGACCACAACGGAGCCCAGAATTTATGTCGCTAAGTGAGAAATTTGTTAAGTGAGCTTTTAAGTGACATTTCTTTCCACAGTTGCTAAGTGAATCACAGCAGTTGTTAAATTAGTAACACGGTTGTTAAGTGAATCTGGCCTGTTAAGTGACAATAAAGTTATTCTATTCCTATTCCATTCCATTCTATATTCTATATTCCATTATACATTCTATATTCTATATTCCACTCTATATTCTATATTCCATTATACATTCTATATTCCACTCTATATCCTATATTCCATTCTATATTCCATATTCCATATTCTACATTCTATATTCTATATTCCATTCTATATTCCATATTCCATATTCCATTCTACATTCTATATTCCACTCTATATCCTATATTCTATATTCCATTCTATATTCTATATTCCATTATACATTCTATATTCCACTCTATATCCTATATCCTATATTCCATTCTATATTCCAAATTCCATATTCCATTCTACATTGTATAGTCCACTCTATATCCTATATTCTATATTCCATTCTATATTCTATATTCCATTATACATTCTATATTCCACTCTATATCCTATATTCTATATTCCATTCTATATTCCATATTCTATAGTCCATTCAATATTCCATTCTATATTCTTTTGAAACTTGGCTCGTGGCTCATGAATTAATTAGGGCATCTTTCGGAAACTTCACATATTCTATATTCCATATTCTATATTCCATTCTACATTCTATATTCCATTCTATATTCTATGTTCCATTCTATTTTCTATCTTCTACTCTACTGCCAGAAAGGTTGGGGACCACTATCTTATAATATGCCTTATTTCAGGGGTCCTCAAACTTGGCAACTTTAAGACTTGTGGACTTCAACTCCCAGAATTCTGGGAGTTAAAGTCCACAAGTCTTAAAGTTGCCAAGTTTGAGGACCTCTGCCTTATTTTAACTCCAATGCTTCTGACACGAAATACCCTCAAGTCCAGGGGCCACTGTCCACCAGAGGCAGCACATTCAGCATTGGCCCACCTTGCTCGAGGCGCATGGAGGAGAAAGGGCCCCCTATCCCGGGAATCGTGGGTTCCCACAGAGAGGCAGGAGGATCCTGCCGCTCGCAGAAACTCCCACTGCTTTTTAACGGCAACGCCACCCCCAGCCCACCTCCACACATGAACGGGGCGGCATGCGGCGTTGCCTTGCGGGAGACATTACAAGGAAAGGACGCAGCACCTCTGTAATATTTCGCGGCCCCCACTGATAGAAGAAAGGAAGGGGAAAAAAAAGGGGAGACCGGCTGCAGTGCTGAACAATGCAGTTTTGAATTCAATTAAAGTGATTATCTGTTGTGCCAAATAAATTGTGTACAGCATATATCCTGTAGCAGTTTACACCTAAAGGCTCATTATTTTCCTAACGGTTTCCTCCTGTTTATGCGCTTTCAAATTAAATTGCTGATAATATGCGCCCAAGTCTAAAAAACAAAAACAAAAAAACAAACGAGTGCACCTTGTCCGAAGAAAATTGATTCTCCTTTCCTCCTGAAGCGAGCGATTGCCAGTTTTTATATACTCGGTTCCTGGCGATCATTAGTAATTCAATTTTCTTTTTATTAGCCCCCTTATCTGCTGAGCAATATAGTGGCAGGGCTGACCTCTTTCGCACGGGTAAATGTTTAAAATCTTTTCCCTGATTAATTTTGCCAGTTAAGGAAAAGAGGAGAAATGGCCCAGCTCTTAGCCATCACAATGAATATAGCTTAATGTTGATGGTGATGGAATTTCTAATGCCAGGGAAATTGATTGAACGCAGCAATTACGCCTCTCCCCCTAACTCAAGGGAAATGGGAGAGTGTTCTCCTGGCCGCAGTCTTTTGGTTATTTAAAACAATCCAATTTGCAAGGATAATTATATATTAGTGTTTATCTGCCACTTGAAATGAACATGGGAGTTTTGATACTGGCCCGGCAATAGCAGGTTATTGCTGCAAATTACCCGGTATCTGGTTTCTTTCACATAAAGAGCGAATTAGGCAATCAATTACCAGAAAAAGGTGGGCCAGGGAAACAGGAGGGCCAAGACTGCCCTCTACAGGTCAGGGGGGGAAGAGGCATCACGTGAGCCTCGGCTGAAGAGGAGGGGGAGAGAAGGCCTCAAACATGATGATGAATGGAGGAAGAGGAAGAGGAAGAAAAAAGGAAGAAGAAAAGTAGAAGAAGAAGGAAGAAGGGAGGAGGAGGAGGAGGATAAAGGGAAAGAGGAAGAGAAGGAAGAGGAAGAAGGAAGGAGGAGGAAGAAGAGGGGAGGAGGAGGCGGGGAGGAGGAAGTACTAGAGGAAGAGGTGAAGAGGAGGAGGAGGAAGCAGAGGAAGAGGAGGAAGAGGCAGGGCCAGGAATGGGCTGCACCTAGCAGTTTGCTAGCCATTGCAACTAAACAGGCCCTACCCAAATTACCTGCAGGACCTCATTATCAGGAGGGACCCCCCTACCAAGTCCTGGCCCCGATCCCCCAGCGCCAAGAATCTGCACCAGGAGGGGGAGCCCCAAGGTTCAGAACACGGAGGGGCCTTGGTGATGGCGTCGATTTTCAAAGCTAGGCAAAGGCTGACAGCCCGAGAGTTCCCCCTTTCCTTGCGGGCCTCAGGGCCTGCTCACCTGGCTCTGAGGGGACACAGGTGCACCTGCCAGCTTTCCCAGATTCCCTCTCGAAGCCAGGTTCAGGTCTCAGGTAATGGCCGCCAAATGCATGCCGACAGCCCTGGAGCTCCAATGGCCGCAGTGTTGCAAATGGCCCGGTGGATCTCGTTTGTAAATCTGGACCTTTTTTTTACACCCCTCTCAAGTACAGGTGGTCCTCAACTTACGAGGAGCCCCAAATTTCCTGTTGCAAAGCGAGACATTGGCTACGTGAGTTTTGGCCCATTCTATGACCTTTCTTGCCACTGTCATTGCGATTGTGAAGTTAGCCGCACGGTCGCTAAGTGAACCCGGCTCCCCCCTTTGACTTTGCTTGGCAGGAGGTCGCAAAAAGGGGAATCACGTGACCCCGGGACACGGCGACCGTCGTAAATATGAGCCAGTTGCCAAGCCTCTGAATTTTGATCACGTGATCATAGGGATGTTGCAACAGTCTTAAGTGTGAAAAACGGCCCTAAGTCACATTTTTCAGTGCCGTTGTAACTTTGAATGGTTGCTAAATGAACTGTTGTAAGCCAAGGACTACCTGTAAGAGGCTGAATCCTGTGGATGACTACTAGCTACCTCCAGCACTGCACAGCAAGACTTCCAAATCGTGTATATGCTGGTCAAACGTGTTTAGGGTTAGAAGCTTCGTTGTGCGAAGACCTCCGTCTCTGGGCCAACATTCACAACCACCTGTCCCAACAGATACCGTATTTTTCGGACTATAAGACGCACCGGAGTATAGTGTTTGGGGAGGAAAAGAAGAAAAGAAAAATTCTGCCTACCAGCATCCATCTGGCTAGCGTCCTTAGCAAACAGCCTGGAACAGGTATATTAGCCTTGCAAAGCTCCGTTTGAGAAGCGGGGCGGGGCTACATTCGGTGTATAAGACGCACCCAGATTTTCACCCTCTTTTAGGGGGGGGGAAAGGTGTGTCTTATACTCCAAAAAATACGGCAGTACACAGCTCACAAAATGGCCCAGGTTTTCCACACTTGTTCATTAGCTCACTATTAGTTATGCATGAAAAACCTGGCACACCTTAATTATAATCAGAGCTACTTGAGTCTCCATTAATAAAATAAGGGAGAGAAATATCTTAATTTTATTTACCTTTTGAGAAAATATATCCAGCTGGTTCTCTGGTGGCTCTGGCTGCAAGGTCCTTGTTTTATATATAAAATGGTAATTTTTGAAAATTGCTGGCTATTCACACCAAAGCTATGCTGGTGGTCCTCGACTTATGACCATAACAGATCCCCAAAGTTCGGTTGCTGAACGAGATAGTGGCTAAGTGAATTTTGACCCATTTTGCGACCTTTCTTGCCCCCGCTGTTAAACAAATCGCTGCAGTTGTGAAGTTACTCGCACGGTTGTTAAGTGAATCTGGCTTTGCTTGTCGGAAGGTTGCAAACGGAGCATCACGTGACTCCCGGGACATTGCAACCGTCATAAGTACATGGCAGTTGCCAAGCGTCGGAATTTTGATCACGTGTCCACGGGGATGCTGCCACGGTCATGTGCAAACTGGAAACAGCGCCGTTCTAACTTCAAATGGAACTCCCTATATAATCTGGACTGAAAGCTTGACTTCTCCAATCGTACGCCCAAAATCTATTACGAAACCCTTTCTTAGTCACAAAGGCATCACAACAACAACATCTACCAACATCCACCCAAACAGGAACTTAGACCCTGGAACGCGTCGCACCTAATAAATGTAGGTCATGTACATAAAGTGTTTCCCCCCCCCCCCCCAGGAACAGCACAAAACACTAGTTGTAAAAAGGAGATGCAAACACAAAAAGCAGAAACACGAGGCTTTGAGCAAGGGTTGTGCGTTGGGTAGGTTGAATAATCTAAGCCATTTTTTCCCCTCCCATTTAAAGATTTAAAAAAAAACATGTGAAAGACTTGTTTCACCACCACCACCACCACCAGCAATTCTGTTTATGAGGAAGTCGGAGTTAGCCGGCGGGGAGTAAACTAAATAAAGATCCAACAAAACAACTGTAAAGCACATCTGTCTTTGAAGGCTCGCCCCCCGCCCACCTCCCCAGATCTTCAAACAGTTTTCTGAAATTGTCAACATTTCAAAAGCCACAAAAATGTCAGAAAGATGCAGAGCTAGGCCCTTCTGCCTCAACACTCAGCGGAGAAATGAGGTGTCATTTTAAAAAATTACCGTATTTTTCGGAGTATAAGACGCACCTTTTTCCTCCCTAAAAGTGGCTGAAAATTTGGGTGCGTCTTATACTTAATAATAATAATAATAATAATAACAGAGTTGGAAGGGACCTTGGAGGTCTTCTAGTCCAACCCCCTGCTCAAGCAGGAAACCCTACACTACTTCAGACAAATGGTTATCCAACATCTTCTTAAAAATGTCTAGTGTTGGAGCATTCACAACTTCTGGAGGTAAGCTGAATGTACTTCTACATACTTCGAATGTAGCTTTTTTTTCCAGCCCTAACTAGGTGCTAACAGATCTTCCCAGCTCTTACCTTGCAGGCTTTTTCATTGTTACTCTCTCCAAAGAATGTTTTTCCAGCCCTAAGTCTTTGCAGGGTTTTTTTCATTGCTCTACTTGCTCCGAATATGTTTTTTTCTAGCCCTAACCAGGTGCTATCTATCTTCCCAGCTCTTACTGGCTTGCAGGCTCTTTCATTGTTACTCTCTCAGAAGAAGGTTTTTTTAAGTCCTAACCAGGGGATAAAATAATGTGCTGAAGCTGACCAGACTAAGGATGCTAGCCAGATGAATACCTGGTAGGCAGATTGTTTTCCCCTATTTTCCTCCCCAAAAACTAAGGTGCGTCTTATACTCCGAAAAATACAGTATTTTACACCTGTTCCAACTAACTCAAGGGATGGAGGGGCCTTCTTCCTCCCATCGTCTTCCTCTTCAAGGTAAAAAGGCAGCTCAGGCGAAGCAAGCCGGGGCAACTGAGAGCCAAAGAGTCATGTCCCAAGCTCAGATCCTAGGTGGGTATCAGCAAACCATAAGCCACAGGCTGTAGAAGCCCCACCCACCCTGGTTAGTGATTGGCCGACACCCCAAATTTCCACAGCCAAAATCTCTGAAAATCAGGTAACTTTCAACAGCTCAATCCTGAATACAGACACGGTGGATAAATATCATTTTTTTAAAAAAAAATCAGATTTTTATTTATTTAAATCGGATTTTTATTTAAATTGGATTTTTTTTTATTTTTATCAAATTTATTTTAATCAAATGCTTTTGGAGTAAAAATCTATCTAAAGAGAGTTTTCTCTTTAAGATACATTAATAATTGAGTTTATTCAGCATGAAGCGGAGCTCAGTGATGTAGCATGAGGCTGTATATTCTGCAATATTTACATTTTTTGGTAAACTCGTTCAAGGAATCCAAGCTCCGCAAGCGGAGATAACATGCACTGCATGGATGCATTCACACAACTTCACAGCAGAGATGACAGCTACGCTTTAAAAATTATGATCTAAATCGAGTTGATTGTAATCAAGCCTTTTTACTAGCGATTTAAATGGTGATTCAAATCGACTGGATTTAAATCAAATCCACGGATCACAAGGTTTTTCAGAAGTGGGAGGCAGCCCACTCCTATCCCCACCCACAAATGAGGTACTTCAACATCCGGGACCCCCGGCCTTTCCTAGGACATCACCCACAGCCCTCCAGGTGATGGGAGAAAAGACCCTCACCGGTCCTGATTGTTTGGCTAGAGACCCTCTCAAAAAATCAGCGTTCGGAACGGAACGGGGATAACCAGCCCAAGAGAACCACAACAGCTGACCTCTTGGCGCACAACAGACTTGGCTTGGCCACCCATCCAGCATCAAGGGTGGCAGGTTAAACTCACTCCCGCCACCCAGCCAGCATCTCCCAATTCAAAGCATCTCTTACCTTCTTTGGGCGAACCAGGCGCGCGAGAGGCTGGCAGCCGGCGCAACCTGTGCTTGCCGATCTGCACGAGGCCTTTCGTGCTGGTCCTGCGGGCGGTGGGGGAGGACCTTCCCCGCGTGGCGTGGCGCTTCCGGAGGCAGTAGCGGCTTTTCAGGAGCAGGGTGGGAGAGCTGGAAGGAGAAGCAGAGCGCGTGTCAGAATCCTTCACCGCAAGGCGCCACGCGGAAAGGTCTTGTGCACATAATGCAGACCACAGAAGCAAATGACCCTTGGTTCCCTCGTGAAAGCCCTAAACCTTTCTGGGAGCAAAGTGCAAGCAAAGCATAGAACAGCCTGGGCAGGATCTTCTTCTCTAGCACACTTCTCTAAACGTGACTCCGGCCACAAGGAAGCATTCCGACATCTCCCCTCACCTGAAAGTCCTCCAGGTGTCTGGACCAGAAAACCCAGCCTTCCCCTTCATCTTGTTGAATTGGGCACGCTTGCAGAATCCATCGCTTTTGCAAAGTTAAATCAGCCTATGTCTAGATAGGCAGTCCTCCACTTATGACCAAAATGGAGCCCAAAATTTAGATTGTTAAGTGAGAATAAAATAAAATGCGTTTTCCCCCAAACAGGAAGAAAAAGAAACTCTCCAGAAGCAAGAGAGAGGACGAGGTATTGGCCTCACTTGTTGTGGTCCGCCAGCAGCCTGCAGAACTGGTGGCAGAGTCGGACAGCGAGGAGGCTGGGGAGGAACATGGGCCAGGCCTGGAGTCTGGAGAAGGCTTGGTGCCAGAGGCAGAGGAACAGGGGGAGCCTGTTCTCAAAGCGCGCATGCGCAGAGCTGCCAGAAGGCAAGAACAATTCCAGAGAAGGACTACTCGAGAGTAACACTTGGAGATAATTGGCCCCTCCCATAGGCCATATAAGTGGAGCACAAGGGAGGGTTCGTCGCAGGAAACAACTTTGTTCAACTTGTGTCATTTTAGCTCGGACTCCATGTTTCTGTTTGGCCTTGCCAAGTTTCTTGCTAATTGGTCTTTGGCAGCTTGTCCAGAAAGATCAAGGTTCGTGTGCTTATCTGCCTTTCCCCGAAAGACTGTTGTCAGACTTGTTATCATTATTTGGGACTTATTACGGCTGGGAATGATAATAATTCGCAGCCGTTAAAATAAAAGGTTTTGGGGACACCGTTTGTGCTGTATTATTTGATTAGGAAGCCTAGGTCAGAACATCACTAAGCTACCTGTCGTAAGTTGAGGATTTACCTGTACAGTCCAAAATTTATGATGCTAAGTGAGAAATTTGTTGTGGGTTTTGCCTCATTTTACAACCTTTCTTGCCACGGTTGTTAAGTGAATCTGGCTTGCCCGTTGACTTTGCTTGTCAGGAGGTCACAAAAGGGGATCAGATGAATGTGAGTCAGCTGTCAAGCATCCCAATGTAAATTGCGTGACCCTGGGGATGCTACAACGATCATAAGTATGAAAAACGGTTGTAAATCACTTTTTTCTATGCCGTTGTAACTTCGAATGGTCACTAAATGAACAGTTGTAAGTCGAAGACTCTATCTGTATTCTGAAAGAGTATCCAAACTCCCCCTACAGAATATTATCTCCATGCTCTAGAGCAGGGGTCTCCAAAGTTGGCAATGTTTAAGACCTGTGGACTTCAATTCCCAGAATTCCTCTAGGCTCCTCCCTCAAAACCAGCACATTGTACACCACTATAGTTGTTCTTCATAGGCTCCTAGAGCTGGAAGGGACCTTGGAGGTCTTCTAGCCCAACACCCTGCCCAAGGCAAGGGTCTTTGTACCATCCAGCCAGTGATGGAGGGAGCACCCACAACTCTTTTCCCTTGCTTCATCATCCTTCTCACTTTCCTGAAAGTCCTCCTAATATCCAGGTTGGGTCTCCCTCTGAGGAGCTTCCACCTGTTGCTTCTTGTCCTCCCCCCTCAGGTGCTTTGGGAAATCAATCCAGCCCCTCTTCTCTATGGCAGCCCTTCAAGGACTGGAAGGTAGCAATAGCCCTTAGACTTATATACCGCTTCATAGTGCTTTACAGCCTTCTCTAAGCGGTTTACAGAGTTCAGCCTCTTGCCTCCCAACAATCTGGGTCCTCATTTGACCCACCTCGGGAGGATGAGTTAACCTTGAGCTGGTCAGGATCGAACTGCTGGCAGTGGGCAGAGTTAGCCTGCAATGCTGCATTCTAACCACTATGCCACCACGGCCTTTCCTTCCTTCCTTCCTCCCTCCCTCCCTCCCTCCCCACTTAGCAATAGCACTTATATACCTCTTCACAGTGTTTTCCAGCCCTCTCTATGCGGTTTACAGAGTCAGCCTCTTGCCCCCAACAATCTGGGTCCTCATTTTACCCACAACGGAAGTACGGAAGGCTGAGTCAACCTTGAGCCGGTGAGATTTGAACAGCTGAACTGCAGGCAGCAGTCAGTCAGCAGAAGTAGCCTGCAGTACTGCACTCTAGCAACTGTGCCACCACTGCTCTTACACATTATGCACATTAGTTGACTTTATCTTATCCATCTTCATAAAACTGAATTGTCTTTCAGCTAATTGGCCTTCCCCCGGTTCACTGGAAGACACCGTAGGTAAACCAGTCTGGCTAACCTCTACTGAAGTCCCCAACTATGGCACTGCCTGAACCCACTTCCCCCAGCCACAAAAGAAAAGGCAGGTTTTGCGGCAGGAAAAAATGATAATTTATTTCACTGAACATGTGGATTCATACATTAACATAGGATTAATGATTGTAACTATGATTTGTGATCTATGACCTATTACTTGCTTTTTGTATGTATACTGTGAGCTTATGCACTGGAGACAAATTCCTTGTGTGTCCAATTCGCCAATAAAGAATTCTATTCTTCTATTCTATTCTCTATATTCTGTATTTTCTATTCTATTCTATTCTATTCTCTATTCTATTTTTTATTCTATTTTCTATTCTATTCTCTATATTCTGTATTTTCTGTATTTTCTATTCTAGTCCAGTCTTCTATTCTAATTCTATACTATTTCTCTATATCTATAGCCATGGTGGCGAACCTATGGCACGCGTGCCAGAGCTGGCACGCAGAGCCATAGAAGCCGGCACGCGAGGGTTCCCACCGGCAAACCGGAAGTGCGAAAAAACGCACTTCCGGTTTGTCGGTGTGCTGTTTTTTGCACTCCGGAGGGTTCAGGGAAGCTCCCTGAAGCTCCGGAATGCAAAAAACTACAAAACGGACAAACCAGAAGTGCACTTTTCCGCACTTCCGGTTTGTCCGTTTTGTAGTTTTTTGCATTCCGGAGCTTCAGGGAGCTTCCCTGAACCCTCCGGAGTGCAAAAAACAGCACACCGGCAAACCGGAAGTGCGTTTTTTCGCACTTCCGGTTTGCCGGTTTCGTCGTTCCAGGCTCTGGTAAGGCCTTTGCGCGGGGGGTGGGGGGGGTGCGCATGCGCAGGGGGCAGCATGGGGGGGTGTTGTGCGCATGCGTGGGGGGGGAGGGAATGGGTGTGGGCACGCGAGCACGCGTGAGCACGCCCCCCCCACCTTTTTTGGCACGCGAGCCGAAAAAGGTTCGCCATCACTGATCTATAGTCTCTTCTTCATTTTTCTCTTTTCTCTTTTCTTCTCTCTTGTCTTTATTCCTATTCCATTCCATTCTATCCTCTATTCTTCATTCCCCTATCCTATCCTATCCTATCCTATCCTATCCTATCCTATCCCTGTATTCTTTTCTTCATGCCTCTACTCTATTCTATATTCTATTCTACTGTATATTCTATTCTATTCTATATTCTATTCTAATCTATATTCTATTCTATTCTATTCTATTTTCAATTATTTTCTATTTTCTATTCTATTCTTGATTCCTCTATTCTATTCCATTCCATTCCACTCCACTCCACTCCACTCCCACTTTCATAACCAGGATGAGCAACCGAAGTTAAAAGAAAAGAAAACATTTGAAACAAAGATCCTCTTTGCAGGACCAGTAACTTACCTGGCACTTCCTTTCCTCTTGGTGGTTTTCGGCCAGCTCCTCAGTCTGTAATTAAAAAAGCTGCTAGTTCCAAAGAAGGCTCTTGGGCTGCCGTGCCCGGGAGGGATCCGCTTCAGCGCTTGGAGGGAGGTGCTGGCACCCACACAGGGGGCCTCCCCGGGGCCAACCCCTTCCTTGCGCTTCCAGGTGAAGACCGATGCCGAGGGGGAAGGAGCAGACTTCGCACTCGCCGCTTTCCACCTATACTGGCTGGAGGAAACCGCCAGTTTCGAATGCGGGGTGGGTTTCTTTGGTTTGGCTCCCAGCTCGAGATGCGCTCCCCTGGATTGTAACTTGGGGGAGGTCGCTGCAGCGCAGGTGGTAAACTTCGGGGTGTTTTCAGAGGCCCTGGAAACGGCCCACCGCTTCACGTTTCGGGGGGATTTGCTGGGATTTGCCACCCAGGTGTAGCTGGCTCTCTTGAAGCGGGAAGACCTGCCGGAAGCCGGCAAGGAAGACGACTTCTGGAGCAAAAAAATGGCGGACTTGTTTGGGGAAAGATTTGTCCCGGTGCTGGAAGACGCCTCCTCGCCCGAATGGGCGCAGCCGGCAGACAGACCCACGCTCCTGGTGGGGCTGAGCTTGGCTGTCCCTGCAGGGGAGGGTTGGCGGGATGAACCATACAGGTGTGACACCTGGGCTGCTGGCTTCTTCCAGGTTCCCTGTTCAGGCAAGGCCAGACACCGCCCAGGCTCAGATTTCAACGTAATGGCACTCTCGCTGATAGTCCTGCCTAAACTGGGGGTCAGCTCGGTCCCCCCAACGGGCTTCTTCTGACCGGCCGCTGGTCGGTTATTTCCACCCGTAGCCAGACTTTTGCAACGGGGTACGTGGGACAAAGTGGAAGCGCACGTCTCTCTGTTGGGTCTT
The DNA here is from genome assembly GCA_023053685.1 of Diadophis punctatus similis. Classification (NCBI taxonomy): domain Eukaryota; kingdom Metazoa; phylum Chordata; class Lepidosauria; order Squamata; family Dipsadidae; genus Diadophis; species Diadophis punctatus. Next base: position 205,525,467 of record JALIGW010000003.1, on the reverse strand, counting down.
GAGTCCGCGTTGAAAGACCAAGGAGCCGCGGACGGGCTTCCCCTAGAAGACGACGGGGCCTTTCTTGATCCTGAAAAGCCCTGCGGAAACCCCGAGCCGGTGGCATCACCCACCCACCCACGGGTGCCAGCTGGCAGCCCGACATTTGCCTTTGCGCTGGAGACGGCCTTCGCTTCCGAAAGCATCAGCTGTGGCTCGGGAGCCTCCCTACCGGCACGGCTCTGGGCCGCCCAGGAAGTCCCCGGAGAAGCGCTGGTGGCCGAAGACAGGGCTGGTCTAGGCGGGGCGTTGACAAGGGAGTATTTCTTCCTCCAGGTAGTCGCGTTGGCCTGGCTGGATGGGAAATCTCGGGAGGGTTGCTGGTCGTATCTAGTGCCGAAGGTCGCTTGGCTGTGAAAGGCAGGAAGTTTAGGGTTCCTCCATCTGGAGAGCGAAGCAGGCGGTGGAGGAACCGGCGCATTCCCATGGACATTTTTATGGTCATTGATGAGACCTGAATAACAGAACAACAGAGTTGGAAGGGACCTCGGAGGTCTTCTAGCCCACCCCCACAAGCAGGAGACCCTGTAACATTTTATGGATGTAAACGTTTTTATGTTATAGGAAACATGTTACGGCCTTGCTTTCCAGAGTTGTTAAGTGAATCACTGGAGTTGTTGTTAGTAAGTTGCTCAGTCAAGCTGGCTTCCCCATTGAGTTTGCTTGTCAGAAAATTGCAAAAGGGGAACACATGACCCCAGGACACTGCGACCGTCATAAATATGAGTCAGTTTCCAAGAGTCCCAATTTGGATCACATGACCACAGGGACAGCAATAGCAATGACTTCTATACCGCTTCACAGTGCTTTCCAGCCCTCTCTAAGTGGTTTATAGATCAGCATCTTGCCCCCAAGAATCTGGGTCCCCATGTTACCCACCGCGGAAGGACAGAAGGCTGAGTCAACCTTGAGCCTGGTGAGATTTGATCTGCCAAACTGCAGGCAGCTGGCAGTCAGTGACCGTCCGGCTGGTCGCCTGGGCCTGACATTGGGGATTGAGTCCCGCAGATGGCTTTCATGCCTAAGGTGGGACTAGAACTCCCAGTCTGGTCAATCACCAGGAGAATGGCAGTTCTAGTCCCGCCTTAGGCAAGGAAGCCAACTGGGTGACTTTGGACCAATCACCAGGAGACTGGGAGTTCTAGTCCCACCTTAGGCCTAAAAGCCAGCTGGGGGACTTTGGGCCAGCCACTCTCTCTCAACCCCCAATGTCAGGCCCAGGCAACAAGCCAGCCAGATAAGACCCCCAGCTGGGTTTCATGCCTAAAGTGGGACTAGAATTCCCAGTCTCCTGATGATTGGTCCAAAGTCACCCAACTATCTTCCATGTCTAAAGCGAGACTAGAACTCCCACCTTCCTGGTAATTGGCCAAAAGTCACCCAGTGGGCTTTCATGCCTAAGGCAGGACTAGAACTCCCACCTTCCTGGTGATTGGCCCAAAGTCTCTCAGCTGGCTTTCATCCTAAGGCGGGACTAGAACTCCCAGTCTCCTGATGATTTCCCCGAAGCCACCCAGCCGGTTTTCATGCAATAAGGCAGGACTAGAACTCCCCGTCTCCTGGTTTCTAAGCTGAGGCCTTCACCACTGGACCAACCTGTCTCTCAACTTTGCAGTATATAGGCCACAAACATTTTGAATCAGGACACTAGAGTTCTTTAGTGGACTTCAATTCCCAGAATTCTGGAAATTGAAGTCCACCCGTCTTAAAGTTGCCAAGTTTGGAGACCCCTCGCCTAGCAGAATTATACAGCTGAAGGGCACCTCAGAGGCCATCCAGTCCAGCCCTCCCCGCTCACTGTCACCCCCAGGGAAGGGGGTGACAGTCTCTGTATTCCCCTCCTCCCAGGGGTCCGGGGCAGGGCCTGCTGTGGCCGGGTCCCTAGCGGGCCCCGCTGATCGCCCCCTCCCTGTGAAGGGTCCCCGGCCGCGCCCGAGGAAGGAGGGAGGGAGGGAGCCCGGCCTTGTCCCACCATCACCCCGTCAGGCTTCCCACCGGGCCCCTGAGGCCGGGCCTCTCCTCCCGCCGCCCGACTACAGTTCCCATCCGCCCCAGCGGAGGCCCACCTTGAAGCAAGCGGATCTGCCGCCTCAGCCGCTCCTGTTCGGGCTCCATCCGAGCCTCCAACCGCCGCCGGCGCCCCTGTGACGTCATCGCCGCGCGACGGACCCCTTTTACGCGTCGCGGCCTCTAGAGGGCGAGCGAGAGGCAGCGCCGGCTGCAACCCGACACTTCCGGCTCTGCGGCGAAGGGGAACTCAAGTAGGGACGCGGCCCCGCAAGGCCTAGGGCTACGGATCCCATCATCCGAAGCCCTGCCAACCCGCACAGCCCTGCCTTCCATGCAGCGGGAGGGATTGAGGGGCTTAGCCCAGCCACGCCTGCCTTCCGGCTCGTGCGCCCAGCGTGAGGCTGCTCACTCTGGCCTCTCCCTGGTAGACTGCCTCTGGATATGGAGGCTCCACAGTCCGGCATCGCAGCTCAGAGCTGGATATGGCTTTCTGAATGGAGAAAGAAGGGAGTGAAGCTTCCCCCTGGAGCAGCAGCAACGACTGCCATATTAACAAAACTCACCACTTTCATTGAACAGAATGTTAACAGAATTGGAAGGGACCTTGGAGGTCTTCTAGTCCAACCTCCCCTGCTCAAGCAGGAGACCTTATACCGGCAGTCACCGACTTAAGAACACAATTGAGCCCCAAAATTTCTGTTGCTAAGCGAGACAGTGCTTTTCCCCATTTTTACAACCTTTCTTGCCACAGACATTAAGTGAATTGCTGCAGTTGTTCAGTTAGTCACACGGTTGTTAAGTGAATCCGGCTTCCCCGTTGGCTTTGCTTCTCGGAAGGTCGCAAAAGGTGGTCACGGGATCCAAGGACACTGCAACGGTCATAAATATGAGTCAGTTGCCAAACAGCTCAATTTTGATGACCTCACCATGGGGAAGCAGCAACTGTTGTAATTGTGAAATAGCAATAGCACTTAGACTTATATACCGCTTCATAGTGCTTTACAGCCCTCTCTAAGCGGTTTACAGAATCAGCATATTTGCCCCCAACAATCTGGGTCCTCATTTTACCCACCTTGGAAGGATGGAAGGCTGAGTCAACCTTGAGCCAGTCAGGATCAGGATCGAACTGCTGGCAGTGAGTTAGCCTGCAATACTGCATTCTCACCATTGTGCCACCACATCCCTTCCTTCCTTCCCTCCTTCCTTCCTTCCTTCCTCCCTCCCTCCCCATACTCTATTCCTTCTTGCTTTCCTGCCTGCCTGCCTGCCTTTCTCCCTCCATCCTTCCTCATGCTCTCCTTCCTTCCTCCCTCCCTCCCTCCCTCTTTCCTAGTTCTCTATTCCTCCCTCCCTCCAATCCTTTCCCAGTTAGCAATAGCACTTGTATACCGCTTCACAGTGCTTTCCAGCACTCTCTAAGCGGTTTACAGAGTCAGCCTCTTGCCCCCAACAATCTGGGTTCTCATTTTACCCACCTCGGAAGGATGGAAGGCTGAGTTGACCTTGAGCCTGGTGGGATTTGAACTGCCAAATTGCAGATAGCCGGCAGTCAGCAGTAGCCTGCAAAACTGCATTCTAACCACTGCGCCACCGTTTGGTCATAAGTCACTTTTTTTCAGGGCCGTTGTAACTTCGAATGGTCGCTAAATGAACTGTTGTAAGAGGAGGACTCCCTGTACCATTGGAGACAATCTCTTGAAGGAGTTCCCCAATGCCTTTCTGCTCCGCATGGGTTTAGCAAACTTTTTCCTGCTGTGAAAGGAGTTCTCTGCTTCTTCTCTGAACAGAAGCCAATCCCATCGTCCCTCCACCAGGTGTTAAGACACACCTGCACACAGTTGTAAGGAAGCAGCTTCCGTTCGGACACGCAGACGTGCGTTCACCTTCTGGGCTTGTCCCATCGCTTACTCTCCGGGGGTAGTGCTGGAGTGGCACTGACGCCTTGCAAATTTACCCTTGCAAATTGCACATCTGATTGACAGGTTGCAAATTTAACACATTAAAATAAAATAAGTAAGAGAGAGGGTTGCCCTTGGCAACAGAGAGCAAACTGCGAATCTGACTTGCAGGTCGCAGATTTAATAAATGCAGGTAGTCCTCCACTTAACAGCGGTTCGTTTAGTGAGGTTCAAAGTTATAACGGCACTGAGAAGAGCGTCTTATGTCTGGTTTTCAGTTACGACCGCTGCAGCGTCTCCATGGTCACGTGATCAAAATTCAGCCGCTTGACAACTGACTCATATTTATGACGGTTGCAAGGTCCTGGGGTCACGTGATCAACTTTTGAGACCTTCTGACAGGCAAAGTCAATGGAGAAGCCAGATTCACTTAACAGCCGTGTGAATAACTTAACAACTGCAGTGATTCACTTAACAACTGAGTCAAGAAATGTCATAAAACGGGGCAAAACTCACTTAACAAATGTCTCACTTAGCAACAGAAATGTTGGGCTCTTATTTTGTGGTAGCAAGTCGAGAACAACCTATAAAATAAATAAGAGAGAGGTCACCCTTTGCAAGAGCGAGCAAACTGCAAATCTGACTTGTAGCAGGGCGGAGATTTAACAAATTTCAATTTTAGTGAATAAAATAAAATAAAATAATAAATAAATAAAATAATAAAATAAAATAAAATAAAATAAAATAATAAAATAATAAAATAAAATAAAATAATAAAATATAATATAATAAAATAAAATAAAATAATAAAATAAAATAATAAAATAAAATAAAATAATAAAATAAAATAAATAAAATAAAATAAAATAAAATAATAAAATAAAACAAATAAAAGAAAAGAAAAGAAAAGAAAAGAAAATAAAAGAAAATAATAAAAGAAGAGAAAAGAATAGAAAAAGAAAAAATACAAAAATAAAAAATAAAATAATTAAATTAAATAAAATTCAAATAAAATTAAATTAAAATTAAATAATAAAATAAAAATATCATAATATAATATAAAATAAAAATAAAAAATAAGAGAAGGTGGTCACCCTTTACAAAAGCGAGCGGAGTCTTTGAAAGACCCCACTGTGTGCAATGGCAAAAAAAAAAAAACTCCCCAGGGAAAAAGAGCCTGTTTAGGACCGTTAAACTCTTTTCCCCCTGAAGAAGCGATTCCTAGGACCCCAATTAACTCACTGACACTTCTGAAACTGGAGTCGCCTGCGGGGTGGGGGAGAGGGGAGAGGGGAGGGGGCTTCTCCTGGTTTAGCAGAAATAGCTGAGTGCAGCAGAACTGCACTGCTCTGCAAGAGCTGAGCCAGCAGATTGCAGAAACCTGGAAAGGGAGAGGCGGGGAGGGGGGGCAGGGAAGACAATAACGGGGGAGAAGCATCAGCTGCAAAGTGCATCCAGATAGCAATAGGCCTTAGACTTATATCCCACTTCACAGGGCTTTCCAGCCCTCTCTAAGCGGTTTACAGAGTCAGCCTTTTGACCCCAACAATCTGGGTCCTCATTTTACCCACCTCGGAAGGACGGAAGGCTGAGTCAACCTTGAGCCGCTCAGGACAGGAGTGGGTTCCTCCCGGTTCGGACCGGATTGCCCGAACCGGTAGCAACCCGTTGGTGAAGTCACGATGGCGTCACGGATCCGGTTCAGTCGGTGCCGGTCCGTGGGCAGCGCCATGTGCTTTTTTTGGATTTTTTTCCGAATGTTTTACTGTTTGTTCGTTCCTTCCTTCTCATTCCAATCTCCTTCCTTCCTTCCTTCCCTCCCTCCCTCCTTCCTTCCTTCCTTCCTTCCTCCCTCCCTCCCTCTTCCTTCCTTCCTTCCTTCCGAAAAGAACTTAAACAGACTTATAACACAAGTGCAGAAGCCTGAAATGCAATGTTTGTTTGTTTACTTAGAACTTTGGAGGCTCCGAACAGCTGTGTGGAGCTTGTATGTGAAACACCGCAATGAATAATAACAAGCAAAACATTGCAACGTCCAGGATAACACAGCACAACGTTCCCCCAAATGAAGGCGGCCATCTTTGGGAGCCTTAAGCGGCCTCCGCCAGCCTACTGGCTTCTTTAATGGAGGGATTGGGGGATGGCGAGGAAGGCCTCCGGACTCCTCTTCCTCTTGTAGGGACTGTCCTCAAACTGCGGCTTCTCCTTCTCCCTGGGCTGGAGGCAGCAAAACATCCAGTCCAGGGCTGAGGGGATGGGCAAGGTGGAGGCCGAAGCCGTCCGACGGACCTCCTTCACCTGCAGGATGGAGATGGAGGCCACCTCGGCGATGGAGGGTTCCGGATCTGTCAGCAGGCAATCAAGACCTAGAACCAAAAAATGAAAAGACTTCAACTCCCAGAATTCCCCAGCTAGCCTGCTTCTAGATGGCCGGACTTCAATTCCCAGAATTCCCCAGCCAGCCTGCTTCAGGATGAGTGGACTTCAACTCCCAGCATTCCCCACCCAGCCTGCTTCAGGATGAATGGACTTCAACTCCCAGCATTCCCCAGACAGCCTACTTCAAGATGAGTGGACTTCAACTTCTAGCATTCCCCAGACAGCCTACTTCAAGATGGGTGGACTTCAATTCCCAGAATTCCATAGCCAGCCTGCTTCTAGATGGGGGGACTTCAATTCCCAGAATTCCCCAGCCAGCCTACTTCAAGATGGGGGGACTTCAACTTCTAGCATTCCCCAGGTAGCCTGCTTCAGGATGAGTGGACTTCAATTCCCAGAATTCCCCAGACAGCCTGCTTCTAGATGAGTGGACTTCAACTCCCAGCATTCCCCAGCTAGCCTACTTTAAGATGGGCGGACTTCAACTCCCAGCATTCCCTAGCCACCCATGCTTACAAACAGAGATTAAACAATCAAAGCTATAAACCTTCCTATGTGTTCTAACTCCCTGGGTTTAAAAAAAACGAAGCCCAAATAACACTGGAATTGCATATTAAATTAAGTAATATATTTATATAGATCTTCAAGATATATTAAAATTTTAAGTTTGTGTCTTTATATGTTTTTATTATATTCTAAGCCAGCCAGAGGCGCGTCTATACAGGGGTGGCATATAAATGAAATAAATAAATACAGATAGTCTTCAACTTACATCCACAATTGAGCCCAAATTTTCTGTTACAAAGCGAAACATTTGTTAAGTGAGTTTTGCCCCATTTTACGACCTTTCTTGCCACAGTTGTTAAGTGAATCAAGCAGTTCTTAAATTCGCAACACGGTTGTTAAGTGAATCTGGCTTCCCCATTGACTTTGCTTGTCAGAAGGTTGCAAAGGGGATCACGTGACCCCTGGACAGTGCGACCGTCATAAGTATGAGTCAGTTGCGAAGCATCTGAATTTTGATCATGTGACCATGGAGATGTTTTTAAGTGTGAAAAAAAGTCCTATGTCACTTTTTTCAGTGCCGTCGTAACTTCGAACGTTCACTAAATGAACTGTTGTAAGTCGAGGACTACCTGTAGACCATAAATAAAACCTTTTCTTGAGAAGCGTGTGCAGGATGGGATTCCAGAGTCAAAGTGAACATGGTTTTTCAGGCAGCCTTTCTGCCTCTTTAAAGCCACGTGCAGAAGGCAGCCTTGGCTGGGTGCTAATTTATCCATTTAGTTATTTATTATTATTTTCATATATTCAGTTTTTATTCGTTTATAACGGAGGTCTTCAAACTTGGCAACTTTAAGACTTGTGGACTGCAACTCCCAGAATTCTCCAGGGCTGGAGAATTCTGGGAGTTGAAGCCCACAAGTCTTAAAGTTGCCAAGTTTGGGGACCCCTGGTTTCTAATGTAGCATATAAAGAAAATACAAAAAGTAAATAATAGAAAAGGTAGGGAAGGAAAAAGGGAAGCGAAAAGTGGAGGGAGAGAAAAAGGGGGAAAAGAAAGAAAAGGCCTTGGCTTCAGAATCCCTTTGGTGCCGTCGAATAAAATAATCACATCAAACCTCAACTTTTTACTTTTATATAATAGTATAAACTAGCCATTTATACTACTATATAACAACAAACCTATCTCTATAGAAACCTGCCATTTCTATAAGAACAAACCTATTGAATTGGTAAAACCCAAAATCAAAGTTTCATTTCCCCCCCCACCTCAAGCACAAAGTCCAGAATCGGTTTCCAGGTAGAAATAAAAGTATTTGTATTTTTTTTCCTTAATTAAAGCAGTCCGTTTACTCATCTCTGCTAACTCCATCAATTTTTGCACATTTATTTATTAAATTTATATTGATATGCCGCCTATCTCACTTCGATGCCAGCCCCGTGAATCCTTGGCGTTGGAATTGGCCATGCCCGAGCTTCCCACACAACGACTCGCGGGGGTCTTTCCCTCGGGCGTGGCCCAATTCTGACTTTCTTCACCATCCCCTGAGGAAGGCCCCCACCCCAATTTGCAAAAGGCTGCCTGGTATCTCCCCCCACCCAACATGCCCGGTGCCCCCTAACCTCACTTACCCTGCTGAAGGGCGATCAGAGCTTCCTGGTTCGCCTGCCGGGCATCCATGTAAAAGGCAAGGTATCCTGTGTGGTCAAAAAGGAGCAGAATTTGCATCTGGTGCAACCTCAGAGTCTTAACCGGCCGTCTAATTCAGCCGCCTCCCCCACCTCCTGGTGGCTCCAGGCTTGGCCAGCTGGCGGGATCTGCCCAGGATCGACTGGGATCTCGCTCAGGCCCAATACAGGTAGTCCTCAACTTATGACCATAATTGATGCCAACATTTCCGTTGCTAAGCAAGACAATTGTTAAGTGAGTTTTGCCCTGTTTTATGACCTTTCTTGCCACGGTTTTTAAGGGAATCACTGCAGTCGTTAGGTGGGTAACACCGTTGTTAAGTGAATCTGGCTTCCCCCATTGACTTTGCTTGTCAGGAGGTTGCAAAAGGGGATCACGTGACTCTGGGACAGTGCGACCGTCATAAATATGAGTCAATTGCCAAACATCTGAATTCCGATCACGTGACCACGGGAATGTTGCAACGGTTATTAAGTGTGAAAAACGGTGCTACATCACTTTTTTCAGTGCCATTGTAACTTTGAATGGTCGCTAAATGACCGTCGTAAATCAAGGACTACCTGTACATCCTGACCGCCCAGGATTTGAATTCACACCTGCTTCGCACTCGCAGCAACCTACCAGCAAAGAGGTACACATTTTCCTAAAGTATAGTATATATATTACACACACACACACACACACACACACACACACACACACACACACACACACACACATAGTTCAAATCCCAGTAAGAGTATGGCTATCTGACGAGAGCTAAGTAGCTCAAAATAGATCTATAATAGTCTTCCTTTATTTTCATTTATCAGCAAAAAATGCTACACACACACATACACACACACATATATATGTGTATGTGTGTGTGTGTGTGTGTGTAGCATTTTTTGCTGATAAATGAAAAGAAAGGGAGACTATTATAGATCTATTTCGAGCTATTTTGCTCTCGTCAGACAGCCATACCCGTAGTGGGATTTGAACCTGGGCAGTCTGCTTGTAAGGCAGAAGTGTTAACCTCTAGGCCAGGTTCTCTTCCCTATCAGCTCTTCACCAGGAAAGGGTTTCCTTCCATACACCAGGATGACTCGACAGAAAAAACATATATAGCCCTTTCCTGGTTATATATATATCATATATATATATATCTTTTTCCCCAAAAAAACTTTATGCCAAATGTTGCGGTTTTCCTCATTCTGTGCATTTTATACTATACCTTGTATAGTACGAGGACTATAGTCATAGTCCTTGACTTATGACCATAATTGAGCCCCAAATTTCCCTTGTTAAAGAAGGCCGTTGTTAAGTGTGTTTTGCCCCATTTTATGGCCTGTTTTTTGCCACAAGTGAAACACCTCCGTCGTTAAGCAAATCTGGCCTCCCCCATTGACTTTGCTTGCTGGAAGCCTGCTGGGAAGGTTACAAATGGGGGTCCTTGCAACCGTTGTAAGTACATGCCAGTTTCCAAGTGTCCAAATTTTAATCACTGTCAATATAGCTAGTTCTCGATTTACAAAAGTTCATTTAGTGACCGTTCACATTTACAACGGCACTGAAAAAAGGGATTTAGGACCGTTTTTCACACTTATGACCGTTGCAGCAACCCCACCGTCACATGATTTACATTCAGATGCAACTGACTCATATTTATGACGGCTGCCATGTCCCCTTTTGCAACCTTCTGACCAGCAAAGTCAACGGGGGAAGCCAGATTCACTTAACGACCATGTGACTAACGTAACACCTGCAGTGACTCACTTAACAAAGGTGGCAAGAAAGGTCATAAAATTGGGCAAAACTCCCTTAGAAAGAGAAATCGTGGGGCTCAATTGTGGCCGTAAGTCGAGGACTACTTGTAAAATAAGTGGCGAGAAAAGTCGTAAAATGGGGCAAAACTCCCTTAACAAATCTCTCATTAGCAACATAAAAGTTTGGGCTCAATTGTGTCCATAAGTCGAGGACTACCTGAATTGGGGATGCTGCAACGGTCGTTAAGTGTGAAAAATCTGGTCCTTTTCAGTGCTGTCCTCACTTTGAACAGTCACTAAGTGAAGAGTTGTAAGTCAAGGACTGGAAGGGGGCATCAGCGTGGCTGGTGAGAGATGGTTGGGTTCGACACAGCATCACCTGGAGAACGGGTGGGCCGGGGGGAAGCTGGAAGGGGTCCCCTTCCCACCAGGTGCATACCCCCACCCACCCTTCACCTGCAAAGACCCCGGCCGCCCTGCGCAGGGGGGCTTTGGAGCTCTTCAGGTAATCCAGCGTACAAGACAGGAAGACCACGATCTTGTCGGGATAACAATGAACCTGGAGAGAGAAAGGGGAGGGGGCTGCTCTGAACATCTTTGCAAGGGGAGTGTGTGTAGCAATTCAGAATAGAGCTGGAAGGGACCTTAGAGGCCTTCTAGTCCAACCCCCTGCCCAAGCAGGAGACCTGGCCTAGACCATTTCAGACAAGTCTCTTCTTTAAAAAAACCTTCCACCTATAATTTCTGGTGGCAAGCTGTTCCACTGGTTGATTGTTCTAACCCTTCACAAATTTCTCCTTAGTTCCAGGTTGCTCCTCTCCTTGATTAGTTTCCATCCCTTGCTTCTTGTCCTGCACTCAGGTGCTTTGGAGAATATTTGAACCCCCTCTTCTTTGGGGCAGCCCCTCAAATGTTGGAAAACTGCTATCAGGTGTCCCCCCTTAGCCCCTCTTTTCTCTAGCCATACTCAATCCCTGCAACCGTTCTTCATATTTTTTTAGTCTCCGTGCCTTTAATCAGTGGTGGGATTCAAAAAAAATTTATTACAGGTTCTGTGGGCGTGGCTATGTGTGGGGGTCATGTGACTGAGTGGGCGTGGCCAACTTGACATCACTCACGGCCATGGCCATTCAGTCACATGACCCTCCCCACCTAGCCAACGCCCACAGAAAAAGGTAGGAAATTTTTTAGAATTTCTACCTATCTACTTATTTTCTTCCCAGGCCTGGCCTAATCTATCAAAGGCCTTCTCCTGCATGCCGCCGCGCCCTCCCTTCGCCAGTCGCATGCGTCACCCCGTTTCCCCTCCTTCAGCGGCCCCGACCCTAGCCCCGCTTCCTCTCCTACCACCGCCTCTTTCTTCGGGCTGCTTACCTTCCTCCCGCGGCGGCTGGTCCGGAGTCCAGAAGGCAAGCTGACCTCCAGTAGTTTTCGGCGGCCTCCAGCCAGCCGCCGCTGCCGGGAAGCGGCTGGCAAAGAGGCAGCGGCTGGGAGGCTTCTCACAGTCGCATTGAAAAAGAGAGCTTTTTGGTGCGACTGCGAGAAGCCTCCTAGCCACCACCTCTTTGAGAGCCGCTTCCCAGCAGTCGGGCGAGCGGGCAGGGCAAGCAAGCAGCGACCGGGCTACCGGTTTGGGGGCGTGGCCAGCCAGCAGTCGCTACCAGTTCGGTGACCCAGGCCAAATTACCGCTACCGGTTCACCTGAACTGTTGCGAACCGGTAGAAACCCACGACTGCTTTTAATCATCCTAGTTGCTCTTCTCTGCCCTTTTCCCAACATCTCAACAACTTTTTTGTACTGTGGTGACCCAAACTGGATGCAGCATGCCAGGTGTGGAATACCAGTGGATTTGAATTAAAGCAACGATTGTTTCATTTTACGACCGTTCCCTCATCGCTCAGTCGGCTCATCTCCTCCCCGTGGCCATTCGAAGGCTCCTAAGGGCATCAAATTACGCCCCACTCCCGGATGGTGCTGAAATCAGCTGGTGGATCCCAGGGGAATTTTGTCAATGGGATGGAGTGGGGAGGGGGGGGGCTTCCTTGGAGAAGAGGTCCATCCCCCACCTACCAGGCTCTTGCAGATTTTGTCCAGGGCTTTCTGGCAGTCACAATAGGCCAAGGTCAAAATTTCCAACCTGAGGTTCCAGGCCAGAAAGTTATTGCATCGGGCCAACGTCCACTTGTAGGTCTGTGTGTCAGGGACAAAGAGGGACAAGGAGGGTTCTCAGGCCAGATGTGCAACCCAGATGTGCTTCTGTGTTCTTCTTGCAAACCGCTCGCCTTCAGTTCTCCCAGATGCATGGCTAAAGCGGCCCCACATCTAGGGGCTATCCAAGTGGCCTCTTGCCACCTCCCCCCACAATCTTGGGGAGCAAGGCCAGGGTCTTAGGCAGGGGTGGGCTTCAAAAAGTTTAGCAAGGGGTTCTCTGCCTGGTTGCTGGGTGGGCGTGGCCATGGTGGGCGTGGCCTAGTCAGCCTCCTGCACCACGGCAGGCGGGGGCGTTTTTGCCCTCCCCGGGCTCCAGAGGCCGTTTCCAGTCTTCCCGAACTTCTGGTAGGCCCATTTTTTGCCCTCCCCGAGCCTCCATGCACGCCCTGCACTTACCTGCATCCAAAACGGGCCACGTGGGAACTCCTGGGAGGGGATGGGTGGGGTGGGCGGGGCCAGCCAGGAGTGGGATTTGGGGGTTCTCCGAACTGCACAGAATCTTAGCTAGAGGTTCTCCCGAACCCCTGCGAACCCCCAGCAGCCCACCCCTGGTCTTAGGCCTATGCCTAAGGTGACCAGATGTCCCGCTTTTGGCGGGACAGACACGCTTTTCAAGCGTGTGTCCCGCATCCCGCATTCTTTCCAAAAAGTCACGCTTTTTTGGAAAGAATGCCGAAACAGCGGGACGTCTGGTCACCTTAGAAGGGGAAGCACAAAAGAGAGGTACTACCGGAAGCAAGTCGGGCAAAGCTAAGGTGACCAGACGTCCCGATTTTGGCGGGACAGACCTGCTTTTTAATGCTTTGTCCCGCGTCCCGCCCGACCTCTAAAAAGTCCCGATTTTTGAGCCCCAGCTTCTTCCTCCAGCCAGACGCGCGTCCGAGCGACAGGCTTCCGATTCAGTCCCCTCTATTCACAGGGTGGCGCGGGGCGGGGCAGAGCGAACCTTGGGGGGGGAGCGCCACTTTGCACTTGTCCCATGAGGCCATGCTAAGTGTGCCGCGGCAAAAGGGGCGGGGCAGGGCGGGGCGCGCGTCCTACCTGAGACTTTTCCCGGTAGCAGCTCCAGTCGCGTTCCTTGCTAATAGCGTCCAGAGCAGAGCAGCCCCTCCCAGAAGATCGCGAGACGTTATCTTCTGGGAGGGGCTGCTCTGCTCTGGGCGCTAATTAGCAAGGAACGCGACTGGAGCTACCGGGAAAAGTCCCAGGTAGGACGCGCGTCTCGCGCTGGGGGTTGGGCGGGCGGGGCAGGACTGGCGGACGGGACGGGGCGCGCGTCCTACCTGGGACTTTTCCGGGTACCTCCAGTCGCGTTCCTTGCTAATAGCGTCCAGAGCAGAGCAGCCCCTCCCAGAAGATCGCGAGACGTTATCTTTTGGAAGAGGCTGCTCTGCTCTGGGCGCTAATTAGCAAGGAACACGACTGAAGCTACCGGGAAAAGTCCCAGGTAGGACGCGCGCCCCGCCACGCCCGCCCAACCCCCAGCACGAGAGGCGCGTCCTACCTGGGACTTTTCCCGGTAGCTTCAGTCGCGTTCCTTGCTAATTGGCGCCCAGAGCAGAGCAGCCTCTTCCAAAAGATAACGTCTCGCGATCTTCTGGGAGGGGCTGCTCTGCTCTGGGCGCTATTAGCAAGGAACGCGACTGAAGCTACCGGGAAAAGTCCCAGGTAGGTAGGACGTACAGTGGCCTCCCGCGTCCCCCCCCCACCCACCTGGATGCCGACATTTGCATCCTTTTGCCCTCTGCGGATGCGCAGCGTTCTGCGCATGCGCAGAGGGCAAACCTCAAATGACGGCGTCCAGGTGGCCCCGCCCCCCGTCAATGTCCCGCTTAAAAAAAAAATATCTGGTCACTTTAGGCAAAGCGGAATTTCAGCGAGCCGGCTTGCCTGCTGGGGAGAGGGGGAAGGGGGGCTGCTCCTCCTCTCCTTCCCCCACCCCATCCCTAGCCCCGCCCTCAGAGGCGCCGCTGCTGTTGGGATGCGGGTGGAGGGGTGAGGGACGAGGAGCCGTCGTCGGTTTGAACTCACGAGCGGCCCCTCCGGCGGCTCGTCCCCCTCCCCTTCCTTCCTCCCGTCGCCTCGCTGCCGCCGTTGCCCTGGGGCCGGGCGGGCAACCGGGAGACCACGGCGCTTGGATGCCTGGAGCTCGCGACAGAGACCGAGCTCCGAGCTCCGAGCCCGCCATGGGCTGTTGCGGGAGCGCCGCCTCGCAGGTAAGCTGCCGGCTGCCTCCTTTCCCCGCCTCCCGCCTCCCGTTCATCGCTTGCCAGCCCAAGCCACTGCCGGCTCCCAAAGGGGAGGCGGGAGGCGAGGAAAGGCCTCCCGCCTCCCCCCCGCACCTGGACGCCGACATTTGCTTTGTCCTCTGCACATGCGCAGCGTTCTGCGCATGTGCAGAGGGCAAAACTCAAATGGCGGCGCCCAGGAGGGCCCGCCCCCCCCGTCCCGCTTAAAAAAAAATCTGGTCACTTTACCTATGCCCCCTGCCCCAGTGAGACCCAAGGCTGAATTTTGCCCTAGTGATTTTGCAACAGCCCCTCCGGAAACCTCCCCAGTGAGGAGGCTCTTACCTCGACCACTTGCTGGCTGGGGTCGTACAGGTGGAGGATGAAGGGTACCAAGTGTGTCAGGATTCGCTCCAGCATCTGAGCTTTGTGCCGGACATTCACCCAAGACAGCAGCTCTCCAAACAGGCGGACGGCCAGAGAATGCTCCGGTTCTCCTTCCTGGACAGAAGGAGGAAGAGGAGGATTGGGCTGTTCTGAACCCAGTTACGAACGTATCAAAAACACACCGTTTGAACGAACTTAGTTTAATTAATGAACCACTGCTAATAACTGGCTTAGCAGTGGCAAAACACACAAATCAAAAGAAGCAATCCTTTCTTGCAGAGAGTCAGCTGCTAATTAGTCTTCATTAGCAGCTGGCGTAAGTTCAGTCAGTCTTAGCTCAAAACAACCCAATTAGTTCTGGTTATCTCACCTAATGTCCGAAGGCTTGGCAAAATGCCCAGGAGTCTTTCTTGATAAGAAATCTGACCCAGAGAAACAGGAATTCACAAGACAATGCACGACAGATACTGGAGTCTGAACTATTGTTTCCTGCAGCTTTCCAGCTGCCTCTACTGTTCTTAAATAGACTAGGGGAGTGGACAATTAGCCCCAAGTCTTACTCACAAGGAGACCTCCTCCAGAGTAACCATTCCTGCCTCTTGGCAGCCTTGCGTGCCCTTGCATCAAGAAGAGGAGAAGCCCCTCCTTCCTCATCACTGCCAAGAAGTGCTGGAGGTTCCGAAGGCCCTGGCTGCATGCGGGCCACAACAGGGGCGGGCAGAGGGGCACCTTATCTCGTGTGCCCCCCGGGAAGAAGCCAAGGGTGGGGGGGAGCAAGACTAATTTTAAAAAATGAAAAGATAAAATAAATTAAAAAACAAAACAAAACCTCCACATCTGCCTCTCCTAAGTCCTTGGGAAGGAGACAGACAAAACTGCGAAATCCCGTATGAACATGTGGCCGACTGTGCGACCAACCACAATAGTAATATAAAATAAAAAAAAATAAAGAGGAATAATGAAAAGAACAAAACCATAAAAAAGAAAACAAGCAAACAAACAAAATGTCAGAAGAATAATTTGGGGTTCAGTTCCAACTCGAGTCGGGGTTGCGCAAGAATAAATAAAAATGATATCCAATCAGCTGTAAGGGAAAGAATAAATATTTATTCCCAAAAGTAAAGGTTTTGTCTTTAGGGACAGCTGCGGAGAAATGGGGTACAGAGCCCCTCTTCTTTGGGGCAGCCCCCCAAATACTGGAAGACTACTATCATGTCCCCCCTATTCCTTCTTTTCTCAAGACTAGCCATACCTGTTCTTCATATGTTTTAGCCTCCAGGCCTTCAATCATCTTAGTTGCTCTTCTTTGCACTTTTTCCAAAGTCTCAACCAGTGGTGTGTTCCTGCTGGAGCTGTCCAGTGCATAACTCCGATAGGGAGCGGCCGATTGCGCAATTTGTGCACGACCGCTCCGGAGCCGTCTTCGCCGGTCCATCGCGCGCGTCGCCATCTTTTTGTGAGAATTTTTGGGTGATTTTGGCACTGCGCTTGCGTGGAAGCAAAATCGCGCTGAAATCTCGCGAGGGGACGAGCGCACGCATGAGATTTTGGCGAGATTTTGCTTCTGCGCATGCGCGGAAGCAAAATTGCGCCAAAATCTCACACACACGCACGTCCCCTCGCAAAATTTTGGCGAGATTTTGCTTCCACGCGTGCACAGAAGCAAAATCGTGCGAGGGGGCGTGCGTGCGTAGCGAGCGTGCACCCAAAACGTGGAGATGCGCACGCAGCGCACCGGCATCAGTAAGCGAGCAACCCGCCCCTGGTCTCAACATCTTTTTTTAAATGCGGTGACCAAAACTGGATGCAGTATTCCAAGTGTGGCCTTACTAAGGCTTTAATACTTCATGTGATTTTGATTCTATGCCTCTGTTTATGCAACCAAGGATTGTATTCGTTAAATCCTAAAGCGCCAGAGCAGACCTCCCCAGAAATAAATAGGATTTTCCCTCCAGCTCCCCGCACCCCCAGCCTTACGTCCTCCCTCTTGCCTTACGTCGTCCAGGAGAGGCCGGAGTTTCTTCGCGATGAGGATGCACAGGGAGCCCACGTAAAGCCTCCGCTGGTGTTGGCTCAGGATCTTCGGCAGCGCTCCCAGGGTATCTCTCACCGTCTTCTTGTGAGCCTCGTTCAGACCTCTCAGCATTTTGGAGACCAGCCCTTCCAGGGAACTCAGCTGCAAGGAGGGACGCTTTGGGGGAAACCAGACCCTAAAACCCCATCCCCAAAGCCCACCCAGGGACGCCCACCCTTGGAGACCAAGACGCTCTGAATCAGAATCAAATTGGGGGAAGATCTCCTCCGGTTCCTTTTCCAAGAGCTCTCCAAAATGGTACCCCCAAAATACAGGCACTCCTCAACTTACAACCTTCACTGACTGTTCGAAGTTACGACACTGAAAAACTGACTTGCGACCATTTTTCACACTTAGGACCAAAGGTGGGTTCCTCCCGGTTCGGACCAGATCGCCCGAACTGGTAGTGACCCTCTGGTGACGTCATGAATCTGATTCTGTTGGTGCCGGTCCGTGGGCGCAGCAATCTTTTTTTTTTTTTTTTTCTTGAGAATTTTTCCATGTTTTGGATAGCTTCTCCTCTTCTGCGGCTTGAAAAAGGGCCAGCCCGCCTGCCCCCGGGTTAATATTTATTTCTTTATTTCTTCCCCCGAAGCACAGCTGATCAGCTCCTCAGCTGTGTTTCGGACTGATTCTTGCTACTGAGCATGCGCGGAAGTCAAATTGCATGAGGGGACACGTGCACATGCGCGTGCAAAATGTCACGATGCAAACCGGTGGCGAAGGTAAGTGGAACCCACACCTGCTTACGACCGTTGCAGCACCCCCATGAACACAGGATCAAAATTCAGCTTGGCAACTGACTCGTATTTATGACGGTTGCAGTGTCCTAAGGTCATGTGGTCAACTTTCTGACAAGCCGAGTCAATGGGGAAACTGTTGTAGCCTGCCAGCCGCCAGCAGAGCTGGCGGCAGACTCGGACAATGAGGAGGTTGGGCAAAGAACTTGGGCCAGTCCTGGAGTCTGGGGAAGGCTCTGATGGATGCTCTGCCTCGGAAGCAGAGATAGAGCCAGGGCCATCCGACATTTCTCAGCTGCCTTCGGAGACGGAGATAAGTGGGGAAGAAGAACAGCTGGGGCCTGTTCCAGATGCACTTATGCGCAGAGCTGTCAGGAGAGGAGAACAACTGAAGCTAATGGAGAAGCAAGGCACACATGGATGCTGAGTGGCCCCTCCCTGGCTGGGGAATAAATAGAAGCAAAATGGGAGTGGCATCGTAGGAGACAACCGTTATTTCGTTAGGAAGATTTGCTCATTGTGGTTCGAAGCTCCTGGCCTGGCAATTATCCAAGGACTGATAAGGTCTGTACTTCAGTTAACCCTTGGAAGGATTATTGCCTGGACTTTTCTGTGTGGGAATGCCATAAATTCACAGTAGCTAAATAAAGAGGGGGTTTTCGGGACAAGGAATCCGTTTCTTGGTTCTGCTAAGGCTGGGTCAGAACAGAAGCCAGATTCACTTAACAACCCTGTTACTCCCTTAACAACGGCAGTGATTCACTGAACAACTGTGACCAGCAAGGTCATCAAAGGAGTCAAAACTCACTTAACAACTGTCTCCCTTAGCAACGAAAATTTGGGCTCAGTCGTGATTGTAAGTTGAGGAATACCTGAATTTGAAATTTGGAATTTTCCCATGGCAAATTCTTTCCTCCCAGAGTCATCTCGTAGGGGAGATGGGCAGCCTAAGAAATCGAATGAATGAATTTAATTTAAGTTCAATTAATAAAATTAAATGAGTGAAATCAAATTTGAATTGAAGAAATAAATAAAATGTGCCCCCCCATCCCATTGTAGGAAGAAAAAAATCTGGTCGGGTTCCAAGCGGGAAGAAAGGCGCTGAAAATAAAATGGAGGCTGATTGGAAAGAAGGACTGTGTATTGATGAGCAGAACCAACAGCAGCATGTGGTTCTGGGACAGCTGACAAATATTTAATTTAATTAAAAGTTCTTATAGGAAGTTCTTATAAATAAGCTTGATGAGTGCAAGGATTTTTATACAGTTTCTGAAATGCTGCAGGGGGTTGGGCAATGCAGTGAAGCCTGGCATCTTTTGCTATTCTAATCATCATCATCTTCTTTTAACAACCCCATAATCCCTTGCGGGGTGGAGTCTGGGCAACTGAATGGAGCTTGCAGAGCGTTTTAATGGCCAGATGCCCTTCCTGTCACCAATGCGGACTTTGTTCAGCTGATATATTCTCATTGTGCCGAGAGAGAGAAATAGCTGCCTCTACCTAGGATCGAACTCACAGCCTCCTGATTGTGAGGCAAAAGCTCCAATGCTAGGCCACTGCACCACTTGTCTTTTGCTATTCTAATGGTGGTGGGTCAATCCGATTATGTCCTAAGGACCATGTCCTGTTCTTAGAATTTGGGGGGAAGGGACACAAAAATTCTTACTCCCGTCATTTGGAGTTGAAGGTGTTTTGTTTGTGAATAGGCTGGCCTGGATTCCTTAATGGGCCCAAAACATCCATCTCTGAAGACTTCAGGCATCTGCTGGAGGCTGTTAAGAAAGTCTGGGGCTGCTTTCTGCCTTTAAGAACACGTTCCTCCATTTCTCCTTTGGGGAAATATAATATTCTGCCCCTTTTAATATTCCCCAAAATATTTCATTCTCTGGGGGCAGGGGGGCATGATTACTTCTTACTACACCATCTTTTTGGGAAGGGTTCTGGAGAACCTGGAAATCAGCTGTCAATAATAATAATAATAATAATAATAATAATAATAATAATAATAATAATAATAATAATAATAATAATAATAATAACAACAACAACAACAACAACAACAACAACAACAACAACAACAGAGTTAGAAGGGACCTTGGAGGTCTTCTAGTCCAACCCCCTGCCTAGGCAGGAAACCCTACACCACTTCAGACAAATGGTTATCCAACATCTTCTTGAAAACTTCCAGTGTTGGAGCATTCACAACTTCTGGAGGGAAGCTGTTCCACGGATTAATTGTTCTAACTGTCAGGAAATTCCTCCTTAGTTCTCGGTTTCTTCTCTCCTTGGTTAGTTTCCACCCATTGCTTCTTGTTCTACCCTCAGGTGCTTTGGAGAATAGTTTGCCTCCCTCTTCTTTGGGGCAGCCCCTGAGATATTGGAACACTGCTATCATGTCTCCCCTAGTCCTTCTTTTCATTAAACTAGACATACCCAGTTCCTGCAACCGTTCTTCATATGTTTTAGCCTCCAGATTTTAACCTCCTTCATCAAAGGAACAGGTTTTTCCAAGGACTGGGAAGCACCTTCGACCCTCCACACACACACCCGTCAGGACCCCCAATTTACCTTCTGCTTCTGCAGCGCCAGGTTTTCCAATCCCTGGAAGCTGAGCCAACGGACTACCGGTTGGGGGTCTGCCTGCCACTGCTCTAGCTTGGCCAGGACTCTCTTCTTGGGGATGAGCCGCATGGAAACCTTGCTGCAAAGAAACTTCCCAGCCAGCCAGCATTAGACACAGGCTGACGGTTGGCCCTGTACCCCTAGCCCCCTGGAGCCAGGACCCCATTCCAGCGTTCCCTGCCCCATTGGCATCTCCAGGCCCCATACAGAGAGCAGGGCAAAGCCGCTGCCCTTGCACAATAGCTTTCAGCTTGCCCGTGGCTGCTAATGGCTACTAGAACTTCCAGCGCCTTCGCAGGAGTTCTTTGGAAGGCCAAGGTGAGTCCCAGGGGGGGGGGGCAGCAGCCTTGGTGACATGCAGGACACCGCCCAGCAAGGACAGTTTCCAATACAAGAGAATTTTTGTAGCTCAGGGTTGAATTGTGGGGTGTCCCTGAGGCTCTCTGAGCTCGGTGGGTTCATTACTCAACTAGGTAAGGACATCGGTGCTAGCAATAGCAATAGCAATAGCCCTTAGACTTATATACCGCTTCATAGTGCTTTACAGCCCTCTCTAAGCGGTTTACAGAGTTCAGCATATTGCCCCCAACAATCTGGGTCCTCATTTTACCCACCTCAGAAGGATGGAAGGCTGAGTCAACCTTGAGCCTGATGAGATTTGAACTGCTGAACTAGCAGTCACTGAAGTAGGTTGCAGTGCTGCTTTTAACCACTGCGCCACCTCAGCTCCTCCTAGTAGATGTAAGGATTGCAGAGAGGAGGAAAAGGAGGAGGAGGAGGAGGAGGAGGAGGAGGAGGAGGAGGAGGAGGAGGAGGAGGAGGAGGAGGAGGAGGAGGAGGAGGAGGAGAGGAGGAGGACAACTGCTGTGGGGTCCTTGGTGCTCTCTGAGCTTGGTGGTTTTCTTACAGATGTTCCATGGGCCAAACTCCTTTCGTAATTGAGTTAACAAACCTCTGATGGAATTGCTTCCCCAATGCAGAGCCTGTCCAGTCTCCCTTCCTGCAGGAACTTCCTTTTGTGTGTGTGGGGGGGGGGGATCCGTGTCACTGCCCACCCCCCAGCAGCCCCCTTTCCCTCTATCGCCCCTGGGCCAAAGTCTCCTTCGAGGAAAGAAAGATGCAGAGCAGAGAGCCGTTGTGGCTCAGGTTTGAACTTCGGGGTCCTTGGTGCTCTCTGAGCTTGGTGGTTTTCTTGCAGACGTTCCATGACCCAACGAGGTAACATTATCAATGTTAGGAGTGAGTGGGGTTTGCAGGAGGAGGAGAAGGGGAAAGGGAGGAGGAAGAGAAGGAGAAGACAGAGAAGGACTGACAAGGAGAACTGTGGGGTCCTTGGTGCTCTCTGAGCTTGGTGGTTTTCGTGCAGACAATTCATGACCCAACTAGGTAACATCATCAGTGCTAGAAGGGAGGGGATTTTGGAGAAAGAAGGAGGGGGAGGGGGAGGATGGGACAGACTGCCTTTGCAGAAACCTAAAACCAGCTCAGAGGCCCACTTGGGTGGCTTCCTGATAGCCAGAGCTATCTGGAGACTGCAGTCCAAAAGAACTGAGGTGTGGAACTGGGTGGCAATCCCAGAAGCAACCGGTGGATTCCAGGGGAAGCCTCTGGTGGACCCAGGAGAGCTGGACCTCTCCAGGACCAGGTCCTCCTGACTTATCCTTCCTGGTCAACCATTTCTGATCCATCTTTGCTTCAGGAGTCCCCAAGCCGGAGAAGCAGAGATGAGTCCTATAGACCAGGGGTCTCCAACCTTGGCAACTTTAAGCCTGAAGAACTTCAACTCCCAGAATTCCCCAGCCAGCTGGCTGGGGAATTCTGAGAGTTGAAGTCCTCCAGGCTTAAAGTTGTCAAGCTCGGAGACCGCTGCTATAGAGTCAGACTCCTCTCTTCCATCTCCTTACCCACCCTACACGCCTCTGGTGCCCTAGACTCCATCTCAACTTACCCCCGCAAACAGCGCCTTGGCGGTCAAAGCCCTTTCCTCCTCCTGGGCATCCAGCTGTGGGATGACCTCTGCCAGCAGCCCCAACAAATGATGGTTTGTGTCTATGGCCAGGATTCTGGGAAGACAGAGTCCCACCCCCAACGCCGAGAGATTACTTTCATCGGACAGTTGGGCTGATGGGTTCCTCAGGATCAGGAGCTCAGGAGCAGCTGCTTACCGAGCAAGGAGGACCACACCTGTCAGATGTTCCTCTCTGCTGGAGAGAAGAGTCCAGCCCTTGTTCTTCTCCATGGCTAGCAGGACCTTATAGTTGTGGTCTCGGAGCATCAGGATCCTCAGCGTCTCCACTGTGAACCTGCACAGGCAACACAAGGGTCAAGGAGAGACCTTGACAGATCTTGAACAATGGGCACCTATCCAACAGCGTGAAATTTTAGGTAGAGAAAAGCAAGGTTTCACACCCGGGCAGGAAAAAGCAAAGGGACAAGTGCAGATTAGGGGAAACCTGGCTCAAAAACAGTAACTGGGAGAGAGACCTTGGAGTCCTAGTGGACGATCACTTAAAGATGAGCCAGCCATGTGCGGCTGCAGCCAAAAAGGCCAATACCATCCTAGAATCAAAATCACGTGGAGGATTAGTACTGCTTTATAAAGCCTTAGTAAGGCCACACCTGGAATCCTACATCCAGTTTTGGTCCCCATGTTACGGAGTACGAATTTGCATAGCTGCCGCTGATTGGCTAATCTAGTGGCGGGAGAAATAAACTGCTGTCAGTGGCTAGCAGTTTCCAGGGAAGCCCTTAAAAGTGGCTTCCCTGCAACCTGCCGGCAGTTTGTATTAGTTCCAGCTAATAGACAATAAAGGTGCTGAACTGTTCCTGTGACTCGCCTCTTCATTTACGCGCGAATCTAACACTGGCGACGAAGGTGGTTGAAGAAGACTACAGGACAAAGGCACCTCGTGACATCTGTGGCCATCTTAGAAGCAACGACCGACCTGGCCAAATTAGAGGATGACTACACAAACATCTGCAGCTCCAGCCTTCTTCGATCCGAAGACAGAAGAATGGCAAACCTACATGTCTCATTTCCGCATGTTCCTGGAGGCAAACATCTTCCAGGATCTACCTGACAACAGGAAGAGGGCTCTCTTCCTCACCTACTGTGGGCCACAAACATACAAGATGGCACAGACCCTGGTGGCACCAACGGACATCGAGTCCATCTCTTGGACAACCCTACAAACCACGCTAAAAGAACACTACGAGCCCTCAGCCGCTCCGATGGTCAGCAGAAATTAGTTTTACCATCAGCGCCAACACGAAGTCTAGTCCATCAACGATTTTGTGGCTAAACTCTGGGAAATTGCATCCAAATGCGAGTTCATAAACCTGGAGGAGATGATGAAGAACAGGATTCTCTTAGGTATGAGGGACCTCAACCTGCAGAAGAATTTGCTGATCCGGAGGGGAGCAACTTTTAAAGATGTGGTCGAAGAAGCAAGAGCTGCCGAATCATTGGACAACTCTGCAGCCGACATCCGGAGAACCAGCGGAATCCATTGCACCTATCACCAGACTGATTGGATGACCGAGGTCCCGGATGCAGAGGAGGAATCAGAGGAGGACGACCACATGCACCGCATCCAACAAGAAAGACGGGTGAGCCCCAGAGACTTTGAACAAAGGCAACCTAGGTGTTCCAGCTACCTAGGGGGTCATACCAGGGCAGCCTGCAAATTCAAAGAAGCCATTTGCCGCTGCTGCCAAAAGCGGGACCATATAGCAGAGGCTTGCAGAGCCACGCAACCATCCCTATACCAGCCTGCCCCATTCCCGCCCAGACCACCCATGGGACCAGGGAGACAAAGTCAGAACCGTCCAGGGGAACAACGGGACAGGCAAAGAGACGACCAAAACCCTCAAGATGCCAGGGGAATCTACCATACCACTGTGGGCCACTCCGATGCCGGGCAAGGGGAGAAATTTCATATTACCGTGGCCATTGAGGGACTTCCATGCGACATGGAGCTAGGCACCTGCTCCGTGTTCACCATTATGGCCTGGGGAACCCTGAAGCAGTTTATGCCAACCATCACAAGGCAACAACTGAAACCCCAAAACATTCGCCTAAATGATTTCCAGGGAAATCCCATTCAAGTGCTCGGCCGATCAGAAATTCCTATTAGCTTCAAGGACTTCAGAGGGAAGCTACCCTTAACCGTTGTAGAAGGACACAGACCGACCCTACTGGGAATGGAATGGCTCAAGCCACTCGGCATCGGCATCGGCATCACCGGGCTGAATCACATCACGGGGGACAAACTGGACAAACTTCCAGACCGTCTTCGATGGGAGTCTAGGTAAATATAAGGACAAGCCCATATTGTTTAACCTAGACCCCAGTGTCACCCATATTAGACTTAAGCCCCAAAGAGTCCCATTCGCACTCCGGCCAAAAGTGGACGAACAACTGGACAAATTAATTGCCCAAGGAGTCTTGGAACCAGTTGATCACGCCACATGGGAGACCCCCATTGTGACCCCAATGAAGCCAGATGGCTCAATTCGTGTCTGCGCAGACTACAACGGGACCATAAACAAAGCCTTACAGCCCAACGCATACCCTGTGCCCATCGTGCAACATCTATTGCACTCGCTGGGCAACGGAAAATTTTTCACCAAACTTGATCTGGACCAGGCATACCAGCAGCTGCCTGTGGACGCAGCCACAGCAGAAGCTCAGACAATAGTGACACACAGGGGAGCATTTAAATGAAACCGGAGACCTCTACTCCACCCGGAGCCTCAGCGACCAGACAGGAGTGACTTGAGCCTCCGCCCTGAGAACCATACAATGAGGATCACCAAGAAGACCACGGCGAGAACCAGGCCCTATCTGCCAGACATCAGGGAGCCCTGCTCTCAAGCCCAGAGGGGGAGTGCGAACACCTACTTGCAATCCCTGGAGTCTAGTGACGTCACCCGGGACCGGAGGGTGGAGACGCGAAGACTTCAGCCGCCACGCCTGGAGGCCTGTTCCAGATTTTTCCACAACCCGGGGGAGGAGCAGAAACAGGCATATCCGCTCCAGTTGAAGACTCCCGAGGAACGGAATCGCGCAGGCCCAGTAGGACTATTTGGCACCTGTTTATTTACGCAACTACGTGACCTACGTCGGTTCCAGATTGGACATTACAGAAACTAAGAGGGGAGAGGTGTTACGTACTGACGTACAGAGTGCGAATTTGCATATCCGCCCCTGATTGGCTAATGTAGTGGCAGGAGAAATAAACTGCTGTCAGTGACTAGCAGGTTTCAGGGAAGCCCTTAAAAGCGGCTTCCCTGCAACCTGCCGGCAGTCCGTATTAGTTCTAGCTAATAGACAATAAAGGTGCTGAACTGTTCCTGTGACTCTCCTCTTCATTTATGCGCGAATCTAACACTCCACATTACAAAAACGATGTTGAGACTTTGGAAAAAGTTCAGAGAAGAGCAACTAAGATGATTAAAGGCCTGGAGACTAAAACATATGAAGAACATTTGAAGGTTATATCTAGTCTAGAGAAAAGAAGGACTAGGGGGAACATGATAGCAGTATTTCAATATCTCAGGGATTGCCACAAAGAAGAGGGAGTCAAGCTATTCTCCAAAGCAGCAGAAGGCAAGACAAGAAACAACGGATGGAAACTAATGAAGGAGAGAAGCGCATGCCAGCCGACATCGCTCCGCGTGCCACTTTGGGCATGCGTGCCATAGGTTCGCCACCACGGGACTAGAAGGTCTCCAAGGTCTCTTCCAGCTCTGATTGAAAGAAGATTTGGGGGGACCTTGTCTTCACTGGCATCAAGGCAGGGAAGCCCAGACAGGCACATGATCTTAACTTGGAGGGCTGGGGGTGTCAGTCTCCCCCATATAATCACCTCACATGTTCAGCGACATGTTTGCAGTGGAGTGGGGGGTGGCTGTTAGCCCTGCCACTGGAGCCGGCTGTTTGCTGCGTCCGACCTTCCTCCTTCTCCTCCTTCTCCTCTTCTTCCTCCTCCTCCTCCTCCTCCTCCTCCACCACCTCCTCCTCCACCACCTCCTCCCTGTAGCCTGGAACCTGCACCAGGAAGTGGATCTGGGTCAGGATAGCCAGGAAGAGGGTGGGGTAGAAACCGTGGATGGCTCCTGTGCAGGTGAAGAGTTTGAACATTTCGCCCAGCGCTCTCACGGCCTAGGAAAGAAAAAAGAAACAATATTAAGATGCAGGGTGGTTGGTGCTCCCTGACCTGGGTGGTTTCCTTGCAGACGTTACAATAAAGAGCTCTTTGTCTTAAGCCTGTCTCAAGCCTCTTCAGTCCCAGGACCCAATAGAAGCTTTGAAGAGGAGACTGGATTGCCATCTGTCAGAAATGGTGTAGGCCTAGGGCTTATTTCCCAGTTGGGTAAGGTGACCAGACATCCCGCTTTTGGCGGGACAGACCCGCTTTTTAGCAATTTGTCCCGTGTCCCGCGGCGTTTCAAAAAAGTCCCGCTTTTTCATTTTAATTTGCTAGTTCGTTTCTTTTGTATTTCTTCTCTTCGATGAGATACATCCCATCATTTCTAGGGCTTCTGCAAATCTCTATTCAGGGATTCCCACCTTTTAACCATGAAATAAACAAAGGAGATCTGTTCTTTTGGGTAATGCAAAGTGCCACGAGTTCCTGCCGGTTCGGCTCGGCCAGTCATTCGGCGTAAAGCCGATGGAACTGGCGGTGGTCGCGGCGCGGGGCTTCTCCCGCCCGCTTCCTCCTCCCGGCTGGACGCCGCCATTCAGGTTATTTTGTGCCTGGCGGTGTCCAGCCGGGCGGGAAGTGGGCGGGAGAAGCCCCGCGCCGCGACCACCGCCAGTTCCATCGGCTCTACGCCGACAAACAGGTAAGCCTGCACCAGTAGGAACCCACCCCTGGCTGCGATGAAGGGGGGGGGTGTTTGGGGGGGTGCACAAAGCTGCAGGATAAGAGAGATGGACCCCCCCATCTTGCTCCCCTAGAACCCCCCCCCCGTCAATGGTGTCCCGCTTTAAAAAAAAAATCTGGTCACCTTACAGTTGGGTCTTATTGTTGTGGAAACACGGTATTTATCTAACCATGCTTGCAAGGTTCTGGGATTGTAGCCTTAAAAGTCCTGTCGTTTTAGCCTTCCTGGGGCAGTTCATGCTCTGGTCCAGTCTACCTCGCAGGGCTGACACTTACTGCCAAAGGAGCCAGGCACTCCTCGTAACCGGCGCCATCTCCAGCGCTGCAGCTGTACTCGGGCAGGCTGGCTCTCCGTTTCAGCTCTCGGAGCAAGTACCACATGACTTTGGTGTTCGTCTCCGAAACCGTGCATAGACTCTTCCACATTTCGGAGGCTGTGCTGTGAAACGGAAGCGTGGACAGGTGTGACTTCACCCACGGGCTGCGAGCTTCATCCCTGGAAGCTTTCAAGAAGAGACAGTCACTTGTCTGAAATGAAATGGTGTAGGCAGTGATGGCGAACCTATGGCACGGGTGCCACAGGTGGCACGCGGAGCCATATCTGCCGGCACGCGAGCCGTTGCCCTAGCTCAGCTCCAGCGCGCATGTGTGTGCCCGCCAGCTGATTTTTGACTCACGCGGAGGCTCTGGGAGGGCGATTTTGGCCTCCGGAGGGCCTCCGGGGTGGCAGGGGAGAGCGTTTTCGCCCACTCTGAGCTCCAAGAAAGCCTCTGGAGCCTGGGGAGGACAAAAAACGGGCCTACCGGGCCCAGTGGAAGTCGGGAAATGGGGGAGTGGGGCGGTGTCATGCACACATGCGCAGGGGGGTGGGGCGAGTGGGGGGGCTTTAAATTATGGGTGTGGGCACGCACATGTGCGCGATAGCGTGCGCGCGCACTATTTTGGCACCCGAGGAAAAAAAGGTTCGCCATCACTGGTGTAGGGTCTCCTGGTTGGGTGGGGGGGTTGGACTAGATGACCCACAAGGTCTCTTCCTACTCTATTATTCTAATCAGCGGAAGTCTTCTCATCATTCCTATCACCCATCTCCTCCCACTTATGACTGCAGGACTGCAAGTTGTTGCTTGTATCCTTACAATTTATATTAATATTGTTTCCTGATTGCTTATTTGTACCCTATGACAATCATTAAGTGTTGAACCTCATGATTCTTGACAAATGTATCTTTTCTTTTTATGTACACAGAGAGCATATGCACCAAAGACAAATTCCTTGTGTGTCCAATCACACTTGGCCAATAAAGAATTCTATTCTATTCTATTCTATTCTATTCTATTCTATTCTATTCTATTCTATTCTATTCTATTCTATTCTATTCTATTCTATTCTATTCTATTCTATTCTATTACTCTACTCTACTCTACTCTACTCTACTCTACTCTACTCTACACTCTACTCTACTCTACTCTACTCTACTCTACTTATTCTACTCTACTCTACCCTACTCTACTCTACTCTACCCTAATCTACTCTACTTATTCTACTCTACTCTCTACTTTATTCTACTTTATTCTACTCTACTCTACTCTACTCTACTCTACTCTACTCTACTCTACTCTACTCTACTCTACTCTACTCTACTCTACTCTACCCTACCCTACCCTACCCTACTCTACTCTAACAACTTGCCTCCAGAATTTGTGGGAGCTTCATCAGTTTGGAAGTTTTCAAGAAGAGACTGGACTGCCATCTCTCAGAAATGGCGTTTTGTTCTCCTGCTTGGGCGGGTGGTTGGACTAGATGACCTACAAGGTCCCTTCCAACTCTGTTAATCTGCAGCCCCGTGGGGGGGGAGGTTTAATAATGAAACCAGAAGATAAAGAAAGCTCTGAGACTGGACCAGGTGCACAGACACCAAACTGCATTGACCAGAAAACAATCAGGAAGCTCCCAAGGGGGCCAAAACCTCTTCCTACAGGAGAAGACTTTTGAAGAGTGAGTCCCTCAAAACCTCACCACCCACAACCTGCCCAGGCTCTTTTTTATTATCTTTTTTTAATTATATAAAATGCAAAGAACAGAAAATAAAATAGGAAATTAAGGGAAAGAAAAAGGGAAAAGGGGATGTGAGATACAAGGGGAAGAAAAGAAAAGAAAGGGATTGACTTCCGACTCTTCTTAGCACAGTACAAGATAAAAACACTCCGGCCTCAACTTTTTTGCTTCTACACATTCATATATAGCTAGCCATTTCTATAACGACAAATGTTTCTGATCAACAAAACCAAAGTCAAAGTTAATTTTTTTCTTCACAAGCACAAATTCCAGAAGTGATCTCCAAATGAAAACATATTTTCCTCTTTGAATAAAACAATCAATTTAACCATTCCTGCTTTTATCTTCCTTGCTATGGAAATAATGTGTATTTCTATTGGCACCTAGTCATCTTTGTGAGCTGTCACCATTTTTATTCACAAAATTTATTGTATTCTTTCAAATTATTTGGCCTTACTGAAAGAAAAGGGCATTCCAAGGTCACACTATGGAACACAGAACTATCCAGCCCGCCAAGAAAGGGACTGTTACCCAAGCAATGTGTTAGCACCTAACTGGACACTCAAAGATAACCAAAATGGAAGATGGGAACAAGGGAAAAGAAAACCACGTCCTTTGGGCGTGAAAATCCCAGATCCAGCTTTGCTTCTGCTGTAACCATTTGGCTTTAGGAAAGTGTACTTTTGTATGGACCTGAGAGTTTTTCTTTTCTAATTGACCAGGTTGGGACAGCTGACAGACACACAGCTGACAATGTCTGGAGGGGATCCTGTTTGTTTGTTTGTTTGTTTGTCAAACATGCACAAAATAGCAGGTATAGGTATAAACATAAACAAAGGGAGTACAGATAAATGGGGACAGTAAGACAGGGACAGTAGGCACGCTGGTGCGCTTATGCATGCCCCCAGAGAACCATGGGGGCATGCATAAGGTGAGCATGACAGGCACATCAGAAAGGCCAGGGAACTGGCAGGGAAGCCAGTTGCTTAGACTACTAATTATGGACCTCCCCTTCTGAAATGCAGGCCGGTGAGGCAGCAGTGTCATACCTGTTGCAGGGCAGGGAGTGTTTCAAAAGGCTGGAGACCACGTCTTCAGGTGACACTTCGGCTAGAGAAGTCACAACATTCAACGCCGCCCACCGAGCTCTGCCCACTGGGATACTGCTGAACTCCCAATAGAGCTGCTCCACTATTTCTGAGACCTGGAGAAGAACGATGGAAGAGAGAGATGGGTACTCTTTTCTATGACAGCCCCTCAAGATATTGGAAAAATGCCATCATGTCACCCCTAATCCTTCTCTTCATTAGCCTAGGCACACCCAGCTGGGGAATTCTGGGAAGTCCACAAAACTTAAAGTCCCCAAGGTTGCACATTCCTGCTCTTCAGACAAATGGTTGTCCCATCCCTTGTGGAAAGCCTCCGGTGATGGAGCAGCCACAACTTCTGGAGGCAAGCCGTTTCACTGGTTGATTGTCCTAACTGTCAGGAAATGTCTTATTTCTTTCTTCGAAGTTGATTTGAGAGCAATGACTGGCTCAAAGTCACACAGGATTTCTGTGGTTGACCGCGGAGTCAATTAGATTCTCTTAAATCAACCAGTCAACTGCTGAGCCACTGGTGATCCCATAGGTCCCAGCAAACATGGAGCCCTGTCACTGGAATTCAACCCTCCCAAGAAGATTTGGGAAAAAGAGTTGGAGAAAACCCCACAGTCTTGAATTCTCGCTGGGGACACCATCTTCTGGCTGGTTCAGACTTTAAGGAATCTCTCACCTTGTCCTTCAAATCAGTTTTCTGTTCCTGCAAAATCAAGGTGAGTCTCACTGCCGTTTCATTCAGGAGGGTCTTGTCACAGTTCTTCAGGTTACCCACCGTGGACAACAGGACATCCACAGGAGAGGCACAACCAGGTGTGACCTCTGGGCCCTGCAATAAACAGGAAGAAACCTTTTGAAATGGATGGGGATTACAGGTAGTCCTCGAATTATGGCCTCAATTGAGCCCATAGTCTCTGTCGCTAAGCGAGACTTTTTTTCTGCCCCATTCTACGACCTTTCTTGCCACAGTTGTTACATGAATCACTGCAGTTGTTGAGTTCATAACACGGTTGTTAAGTGAATTTGGCTTTCCCTTATGTCTTTGCTTGTCAGAAGGTAGCGAAAGAGGATCACGTAACCCCGGGACACTGCGACCGTCATAAATATGAGTCAATTGCCAAGCCTCTGAATTCTAATCAATGTGACCATGGGAATGCTGTAGCGAAAAACGGCCATAACTCACTTTTTTCTCTGCCGTTGTAACCTTGAACGGTGACTAAATGAGCTGTTGTAAGTCAGGAATATCTGTATTTTTCATCAATCTTTCTCAATCTTAGCCACTTGAAGATAGGTGGACTTCAACTCCCAGAATTCCCCAGCCAGCCAATTCCCAGAATTCCCTAACCAGCATGGAATTTTGGGAGTTTGAAGTCCACAAGTCTTCACGTTGCCAAGGTTGGACAACCCTGCCCCTCCCCCCACACCATCATGAACAAATCACTGCAAAGCTTGTTTATCTTATTGAGCCGAGGTGGCGCAGCGGTTAGAGGCAGTACTGCAGGTCACTTCAGCTGACTGTGATCCGCAGGTCAGCGGTTCAGATCTCACCGGCTCAAGGCTGACTCAGCCTTCCATCCTTCCAAGGTAGGTAAAATGAGGACCCAGATTGTTGGGGGCAATATAAATATACATTGCTTACTGGTGTAAACCGCTTAGAGAGTGCTGGCACTGTGAGGCGGTATATAAATCTCACAAAATAAAATAAATAAATAAATAAAGCTGGCTGGGGAATTCTGGGAGTTGAAGTCCACCCATCTTCCTGTGGTCAAGATTGAGAAATGTGGCTCTAGAACAGGGGTCTCCAACCTTGGCAACTTTAAGACTTGTGGACTTCAACTCCCAGAATTCCTCAGCCAGCTTTGCAGTGATTTGTCCATGATGGTGTGGGTGGAAGGGCAGGGTTGCCGGCTGAGAATTCTGGGAGTTGAAGTCCACAAGTCTTAAAGTTGCCAAGGTTGGAGACCCCTGCTCTAGGCAACTATTCCCACAACAGGCAAGGACTCTAAAGTTTGTTCCCCACCCTTTGGGGAAAAGTCCCATATTTTTTTGCACAAGTCGCGTCCCTATTTTGTGGGGTGAGGATAATGGAAAGGAGCAAGGAACGACTTCCAGATGCTTCCCTTATAAACCATAAATGAAAGTTACAGAGATAACGGGAAGCAGCAAAGGAGTGGTGCGGTGGCCTGGAGGTGGAGCTCTTGCCTCACAATCAGGAGGCTGGGAGTTCGATCCTAGGTAGAGGCAGATGTTTCTCTCTCTGGGCACAATGAGAATATATCTGCTGAACAAAACTCCGCATTGGTGATAGGGAGGGCAGCCGGCCATTAAAACGCTCTGCTAGCTCCATTCAGTTGCCCAGACTCCACCCCGCAAGGGATTATGGGGTCGTTAAAAGAAGAAGATAATGATGGTGACAGGAAGCAGCAGGGACACTCGGGGACAAGCATATCCCAGGAGAAATACCGATACATGAGGGCTTTCTTTTTCCTCCTCCTGGTTCAGGCAGGTGACTCCTAATGGCCCCGGGTTCATTCTTTCTCCAGAGGATTTTGGCGTTTTAATCTTCCTTTCTTCCTGCACCTGAGCAGGTGCCTCCTGATCCACCTGGCCCAGGTCTTCTACCAGTTCTCCAAAAGCAGAACCGTTCGTGCCTGACATCTTCTCCAACTTTGGTTCCCGACAACGGACGACTTGGTCATCCAGAGAGAGGAGGAGGTCCGGTTTAACAGCATGGAACCCAACATGGACTCCAACAGAGTCTGCACTTGGTTTGGTCGTTTCCATCCGTGCATTGAGCTCGTCTGTCTTGCTGGACATTTTGAAGACCCTTTCCTTAGGTTTCTTCTGCAGGACTTGGAAAGGACTTGGAAAAAGACTTCCTCCCGCAAGAGATGAAGGGTAGGCTGAGCGGAAGAGAACACGGAAAGGTCAACAGTCCCTCGAAGGCCTCAGAGGTTTCTCCAGGAGCAATAAGAAAGTCTTCCCTCTCTCAATGAATTTAATATATTGACCTAGGCAAAAATAAAGGGGAAAAAAGGAACAGAAGAAGGGAGACATAAATAACACTCACTCTATTTGGAAGAATAAAGAACATTTGCAGTTCAGGGTTGAAATGATGGGTCCTTGGTGCTCTCTGAGCTTGGTTGTTTTCTTGCAGATATTTTATTACCCAACTAGGTAACAGCATCAGTGCTTGAGGTTTATGGGGAGGAGGAGGAGGAGGAGGAAGACTGGAGTTCTTGGTGTGCTTTGAGCTTGGTTGTTTTCTTGCAGACATTTCATTACCCAACTAGGTAACAGCATCAGTGCTAGAAGGTAGTGGAGTTTGTGGAGGGGGGGAGGCGGAGGCGGAGGTGGTGGTGGTGGTGGAGGAGGAGGAGGAAGAGGAGGAGGAGGAGGAGGAGGAGGAGGAGGAGGAGGAGGAGGAGGAGGAGGAGGAGGAGGAGGAGGAGGAGGAGGACTGTGGAGTCCTTGGTGCTCTCTGAGCTTGGCTGTTTTCTTGCAGACATTTCATTACCCAACTAGATAACATCATCAGTATTAAAAAGGACTGTTAGAAGCAAACCCCACTTTGTTGTAGCACTGATTGGGTTACCTAGTTTGGGTAATGAATGAAAGAAAACAACCAAGCTCAGCGTTCACCAAGGATCCCCATTTTGCAAGAGGCACATCTAGCCGAACCCAGTAGAGCCTGCCCTATACCATTTCAGACAAATGGCTGTCCAGTCTCTTCTTAAAAGCCTCCAGTGATGGAGCTCCCACAACGTCTGGTGGCAAGTTGTTCCACTGGTTAATTGTCCTCCCTCTTAGGAAGTTTCTCCTTAGTTCTAAGTTGGATCTCTCCTTGATGAGTTTCCATCCGTTGCTTCTTGTTCTACCTTCAGGTGCTTTGGAGAATAAGTTGGCCCCCCTCCTCTTTGTGGCAACCCCTCAGATATTGCTATCATGTCACCCCTGGTCCTTCTTTTCATTAAACTAGACATACCCGGTTCCAGCAACTGTTCTTCATATGTCTTAGCCTCCAGTCCCCTAACAGCTAGTAAGTTCTCTGGAAAGGATGGCACCATCGAAATTGGGCTTTCTTAAGAGCTCTCACCCGTCTTCCTGCTTTCCCTCCTTCGGATAACTTTTCCACCTGGAGAAAGCAAGATCACTGCTCTCCTGGTTTTCATCCATTGGGGAGGGAGATGAGAACTGTTAGCTTTTCAAAGATCTGGAATCAAACAGAACCATGGCGATTCTGCCATCACAGTGACTGCTCCAGCAATGAGGTTCAAAGCAGGTGGAACCGAGTTGTAACTGAGGAAACGGCAGGATAAGATCTCAAAATCTTATCAAAAACCGAATCTTTCTTTCTTTCTTTCTTTTTTTCTTTCTTTCTTTCTTTCTTTCTTTCTTTCTTTCTTTCTTTCTTTTTCTTTCTCTTCCTTCCTTCCTTCTCATCTTCTCTGTGCCATATTTCCTCCCTCCCTCCCTTTCCTCCTCATTCATCCATCTTCTTGGTGCCTTATTTGTTCCTTCCTTCCTTTACAGTCCTTCCTTCCTTCCTTCCTTCCTTCCTTCCTTCCTTCCTTCTCATCTTCTCTGTGCCTTATTTCCTCCCTCCCTCCCCTCCTCATTCATCTATCTTCTTGGTGCCTTATTTGTTCCTTCCTTCCTTTACAGTCCTTCCTTCCTTCCTTCCTTCCTTCCTTCCTTCCTTCCTTCCTTCCTTCCTTCTCATCTTCTCTGTGCCTTATTTCCTCCCTCCCTCCCTCCCCTCCTCATTCATCCATCTTCTTGGTGCCTTATTTGTTCCTTCCTTCCTTCCTTCCTTCCTTCCTTCCTTCCTTCCTTCCTTCCTTCCTTCCTTCCTTCCTTCTCATCTTCTCTGTGCCTTATTTCCTCCCTCCCTCCCTCCCCTCCTCATTCATCCATCTTCTTGGTGCCTTATTTGTTCCTTCCTTCCTTTACAGTCCTTCCTTCCTTCCTTCCTTCCTTCCTTCCTTCCTTCCTTCCTTCCTTCCTTCCTTCTCATCTTCTCTGTGCCTTATTTCCTCCCTCCCTCCCTCCCTCCCTCCCCTCCTCATTCATCTATCTTCTTGGTGCCTTATTTTTTCCTTCCTTCCCTTTCCTTCCTTCCTTCTCATCTTCTCTGTGCCTTATTTCCTCCCTCCCTCCCTTTCCTCCTCATTCATCCATCTTCTTGGTGCCTTATTTGTTCCTTCCTTCCTTTACAGTCCTTCCTTCCTTCCTTCCTTCCTTCCTTCTTTCCTTCCTTCCTTCCTTCCTTCCTTCCTTCCTTCCTTCCTTCCTTCCTTCCTTCCTTCCTTCTCATCTTCTCTGTGCCTTATTTCCTCCCTCCCTCCCTCCCTCCCCTCCTCATTCATCCATCTTCTTGGTGCCTTATTTTTTCCTTCCTTCCTTTTCCTTCTTCCTTCCTTCCTTTAGAACATTTGTATAGCCGTCCATATTCTAACCAGCTCTGAGCAGTGCCCAATCTTTTTTCCATGTCCCAGTTCTGTGCTTTCTTTAATCAAGGGAAGAAAAGTTATCTGCGAAAAAGAGAGAGAGAAAAAAGAGAGAAATTGATTGGTTAATGGGCATTTGTGTTATTCTTTTTTAAAAATCATCAATTAATTGAGTGTCCAGGAAATGTAAGTAGCATGAAGAGTGACTGCACCGTACTGTACAGATAGTTCTCAGAACAGAACAGAATAGAGTTGGAAGGGACCTTGTAAGTCATCTAGTCCAACCCCCAGGGGTGGATTCTAACTTACCTTGCTGCCGGTTCGCTTCCACAGAATACACAGTGCTCAAAAAATTTAAAAAAATTAAAAAAGCTGAAAACAAGATGGTGATGCATGTGCGGTGCCGGAAATTCAGCTTCTGTGCATGTGCAGAAGAAAAAAACCTGAAAAAAAATATATAAAAAGATGGCGGTGCCCACGGACCGGCACTGACCAAACCGGTTCTGTGGCGTCACCATGACGTCACCAGCAGCTTGCTACCAGTTCAGGTGAACCAGTCCAAACCGGGAGGAACCCATCTCTGCCAACCCCCTACTCAAGCAGGAAACCCTACACCAGGGGTGAAATCCTCCCGTTCGCTCTTACCTGTTGGTCGCCGCACAGCCGAACAACCTGGTGGCGTTCGCGGCGTGGCTTCCACCGCCCGCTTTCCCCGCCTGCCGGAATGCCGCCGTTTGCGTTCTTTTGCCCTCTGTGCATGCGCAAAGCGTTCTGCTTGCGCAGAGGGCAAAAGAACGCAAATGCCGGCATCCCGGCGGGCGGGGAAAGCGGGCGGGAGAAGCCCCGTGCCGCGAACGCCACCAGGTTGTTCGGCTGTGCGGCGACCAACAGGTAAGAGCGAACCGGGAGGATTTCACCCCTGCCCTACACCATCCCTGACAAATGGCAGTCCAGTCTCCCCTTGAAAGCCTCCAGTGATGAAGCTCCCACAACTTCTGAAGGCAACTTCTGTTCCATTGGATGATTGTTCTCACTGTCAGAAAATTCCTCCTTATTTCCAGGTTGAATCTCTCCTTGCTCAGTTTCCATCCATTATTTCTTTTCTGGCCTTCTGGTGCTTTGGAAAATAGCTTGACCCCCCCTTCCTCTCTGTCGCAGCCCCTCAAATATTGGAAGACTGCTATCATGTCTCCCCTGGTCCTTCTCTTCACTAGACTTAGCCATGCCGGGTTCCTGCAACAATTTATCGTATGTTTTAGTTCCCTCATCATCCTGGTTGCTCTTCTCTGCACTTTTTCTAGAGTCACTGTTCCCTCTAAGGTGCGCAGCTGCGCGGCCGCACACGTGATAAGAGAACGCCGCGTGGAAGTTTCTAACTTCCGCCTGGCATTTTCTAATGGGAGAGGCTGCGTGCCTGCATGGCCGCGCAGATGAAAAGAGAACACCGTGCGCCGTTTTCTGCTATTACAGGGAACATGGGTCTCAACATCTTTTTTGTAGTGTGGTGACCAAAACTGGATGCAGTACTCTAGGTGTGGTCTTACTAAGGCTTTATAGAGTGGTACTAGTACCTCCCTTGATCTTGATTAAATCCCTCTGTTAATGTAATTTAGGATTGCATTGGCTTTTTTGGCTGCCGCCGCACATGGCTGGCTCCTATTTAGCTGGTTGTCCACTAAGACTCCAAGATCCCTCTCACAGTCACTGCTATTAAGCCTGGTTTCACCCAGTTTATATGTATACTTTTGGTTTTGCTTATCTAAGTGTAGGACTTTACTTTTCTCCACATTGAATTTCATTTTGTTAGATAGGGCCCAGTGTTCAAGTCTGTCAAGATCAGGGGTGGGTTCCAACTTACCTCGCTGCCGGTTCGCTTCCTCCCGTGCTGTGTGGCCGCGCATGCACAAAGCACGTGTGCGTATGCGCAATGGAAAATCCCTGGAAAAAACAAAAAAAAACCACTGAAAACAAAATGGTGACGCATGCGCAGTGCCAGAAACTTGGCTTTCACATGCGCAGAAGAAATAAAAAATAAAAAAATAAAATCCAAAGAAAAAAAATTCAAAAAAAATTCAAAAAAAAAGAGGGCAGTGCCCACGGACCAGCACCGACTGATCCAGTTCGGTGATGTCATTGTGACGTCACCAGCAGGTCGCTACCGGTTCAGGTGAACTGGTCCGAACTGGGAGGAACCCACCTTTAGTCAAGATCCATCTGGATCTTGAACCTATCTTCTAGGATCTGCTGTTGAGCAGGGGGTTGGACTAGAAGACCTCTAAGGTCCCTTCCAGCTCTATTCTGAATTGGCATCATCCACTTTCCTTGTGTACTGACCCAAGACAGGCGTCCCTGCTATGCAGGCCTTCCAACCCTCTTCACCAGGGGTCTGCCCCACTCCTAGCTGCCCCCTTGCAAATGCTTCACACACACACACACACACACACACACACACACACACCCTTGTAAAGAGGTTCAGGGCAGCTCCCCCTTTCTCTCTCCAGGCTCAATGGAGGTTTTCAAGAAGAGACTGGACAGCCACTTGTCTGCGATAGTATAGCGTCTCCTGCATGAGCAAGGGGTTGGACTAGAAGACCTCCAAGGTCCCTTCCAGCTCTATTCTCTTTGACTGATTGATCTTGGCCTGGTGGGCTTCTCCAGAGGCCCACTGGAGAACTGAAGGAGGAGAAGGCTGGGGGGGGAGATGGACGTGGGGCTGACGGGGCACTTCAGATCTTCTGACTGAAGCATGGGAAGACCTTGGACTCTGGAGACCCTCCAAAAGACGCTCCCCCCAAGGAGACTCCTGGACCAACGTGGCAGCTCTGGACCTGGCTGGATGGCAGGAGAGGAAGGGGGGGCAGAAAACCTTGGTCTGAGGGGGGGGGCAACCCATAAGGGCACCCCTTGCAAGGGGAGGGCAGGGGTGCCACTGCATTGCAGCCCAGCTCAACCACAGGATTTTTTTGGGGGGGATTCCAAGCCCCCATTTGTGGGGGGGGGTCAAAGGGGCTTTTTTAAAAAACCCGGCAGCCTTCATTTAGGGTGGGTGGGGGAGCCTTAGACCCAGAACCGGGGCGTCCCAGCGCTTCTGCTCCGGCGGCTGCCGCATCTGGGAGGGGAGCGCTGGGCGGGCGGCTGCAGGCTCTCCGGCCGCCTGCAGGGGTCGCCCTCCTTGGCTGCCTCCCCCCCCATCTCCCCTCCTCCTCCTCCTCCTCCTCCTGCTCCGCTCCTCCCTTCCCCAAATTCCTCCCTTCCTCCCGAGGCTTTCCGGCCGGGCGCCGCGGCGTTTCCTCTGCGCCTCCATTGCAGCCGCCGCCGCTGCCCACCGCCCGGCAGGAGCCTCCGCCGCAGAGACCCCGCAATGCAGCCCCTGCGCCGCCCCCGGACCGGCTGAGGCCCCAGCAGGAGCCCTTGGACGCCCCCCCCCCCAGGCGCCCCCCCTCCCCCCGAGGAGGGGAGAGATGCTCCCGTGAAGGACCCAGGAGGTGGGTGCCCCCTTGTCTCTCTTTCCCTTCCTTCCTTCCTTCTCCTTTCCTCCCTTTCTCTCTCCCCTCCTTCCATTCCTTCTGTTTCTCTCTCTTCCCTTTTTCTCTCCCCTCCTTTTCCTTCCTTCCTTCCTTCTTTCTTTTCTCCCTCCCTTCTTTCCTCCCTCTCCTTTCCTTCTTCCTTCCATCCTTCTCTCCCTTCCTTCATTCTTTCATTCCTTTCCTCCCTTTCTCTCTCTCCTCCTTCCATTCCTTCTTTCTCTCTCTCTTCCCTCCTCCCTCCCTCCCTTTTCTCTCCCTTTTCTCTCCCTTTCCTTTCCCCCTTTCCTTTCTCTCTCTCCATCCTTTCTTCCCACCTTCCTTCCTTCTCTCTTCCCACCTTCTTTTCCTTTCTTCTCTTTATCCCTTCTGTCCTTCTCCCTTTTATTCCTATCTCCTCACTTTCTTTCTTTCTTTCTTTCTTTCTTTCTTTCTTTCTTTCATCTATATCGATCTATTATCGTCTATCTAATATTATCAACCTATTACTCTTTCTTTCATAAATCAATAAATTTATTATCTATCATCCATTTATTTATCTATAATCTTTCCATCTTAAAGGAATTCCTTCCTTCCTTCCTTCCTTCTCTCTTCTCACCCTTTTCCTTCTCTTTATTCCTTCTGTCCTTTTCCCTTTTATTCCTATCTCCTTTCTTTCTTTCTTTCTTTCTGTCCTTCCTTCCTTTCTTCCTTCCTTCCTTCCTTCTCCCCACCCTTTTCCTTTCTTCTCTTTATCCCTTATATCCTTCTCCCTTTTATTCCTATATTCTTTCTTTCTTTCTTTCTTTCTTTCTTTCTTTCTTTCTTTCTTTCTTTCTTTCTTTCTTTCTTTCTTTCTTTCTTTCTTTCTTTCTTTCTTTCTTTCTTTCTTTCTTTCTTTCTTTCTTTCTTTCTTTCTTTCTTTCTTTCTTTCTTTCTTTCTTTCTTTCTTTCTTTCTTTCTTTCTTTCTTTCTTTCTTTCTTTCTTTCTTTCTTTCTTTCTTCCTTCCTTCCTTCCTTCCTTCCTTCCTTCCTTCCTTTTTGTATAAGCTGATGACCCTTTTCAAACTCTCCCTCAGGGGGCTGGAGGAGAGTACCTTCCCAGAGGAGACACCCACTCCCGTCGCCAGGACCCCCCCCCGGCCATGTGCTGAAAGATGTCACTCTCCAGGCTCAACAGCTTCACCAATGGCTTCCTGGAAGACCCCTCCCGGATGGAGACGGCCAACGGGGGAGCGGACATGGCCCAGGTTCTCAAGTGCTTGGAGATGGGCACAATCCTGACCTTGTTCTACCAGAAGAAATCCCAGAGGCCCGAACGGAGGAGTTTTCAACTCCGGCCGACCAGCCGTCAGGTCATCTGGAGCCGAACCCCCGAGAAGGTGGAGGGGGACGGTGAGTGCCGGGACTTTGGGGCTGGTGGGAGCAGGAGAACCAACCCAAAGAAGGGACGGAGCCAATCTATGGAGGCCTCCAGAGCTGTTGAGGCCTCACCTTCTGGCGCTCCCAGCTGGAACCCAGAAGCAGGAAGTCCAGGAAGGGTAGTTTCCACACATTTGCTGTGATCTTCCTTCAGAAGAAAAGGAGACGGAGAAGACCTCCGTCTATCTCCCTTCCTTCCATTCTTCTCCAGAAGGTTTCCTCCTGGCCTGCAGGGCAGATTCCGCTATTCAGTGTCCGACGGTGTCATTCCTTCTCGGCCTTTCCATTGTCAGGATTTTTGGCTCTGGGCTTTAGGTTAACCCAGAGGTCTTCAAACTTGGCAACTTTAAGACTTGTGAACTTCAACTCCCAGAATTCTCCAGCCAGCTATGCTGGCTGGAGAATTCTGGGAGTTGAAGTCCACAAGTCTTAAAGTTGCCAAGTTTGGGAACCCCTGGGTTAACCCTTTCGAGGGGGGGGGGGGAATCTGAAGTCATCTTAAAACTATTGAGCCCAAAATTGATGTTGCTAAATGAGACATCTGTTCAGTGACTCATTGTCCGATCTTTCTTGCCACCGTTGTTAAGTGCATCGCTGCAGTTGATAGGTTAGTAACCTGGTTGTTAAGTGAATCCGGCTTCCCCCTTGACTTTGCTCGTCAGAAGGTCGCGAAAGGGGATCACGTGACCCTGGGGGCGGGACACTGCGGCCGTCATAAATAGGAGTCAGTTGCCAAGTGTCTGAATTTCGATCCCATGATCATGGGGACGCTGGAAAAGTTGTGAGTGTGAAAAACGGTCATAAGTCACTTTTTTCAGTGCCGTTGTAACTTCGAGCAGTCACTAAACGGACTGTTGTAAGTCGAGGATTCCCTGTACACCAGTCAAGAGTTGTCCGATCGATTTTGGTCTGGGTGGATTCCTTGATTCTTCATTTTTGTACACCCAACCGAGGCCGTATCACACCCTATTTAAGCAGAAGGAAAGCCAACCTCAGTTCAGTTGTTCGCAAGGATACACACACACACACACACACACACACCTCTGATTTCCTCGGATGTAATATAGAGGCAGTGTGCCATTCTTCGACAACATTCTTGTGACTTCTGAATCTGGCCTACAACCAGAGAAGAAAAAGATATTTATTTGTGTTATAATGATTTAATCTATACCTGTGTTTTAAAGCAAGGATGTCTGACCTTGGCCCCTTTAAGACTTATGGACTTCAATTCCCAGAATTCCAGAGGCAGCCATGCTGGCTGGGGAATTCTGGGAGTTGAAGTCCACAAGTCTTAACAGTGGCCAATGTTGTCCCCCCGTTTTAAAGAATCCTTCAGTGGCCTTTAAAAGAATGCACAAAGGCCATTAAATTAGAGTTGTAACTCTGCAAATCAGAATAGAATCCGAATACAGCTGGAAGGAACCTTGGAGGTCTTCTAGTCCAGCCCGCTGCTCAAGCAGGAGACCCTATACCAGTGATGGGGAACCTTTTTTTGCTTGGGTGCCAAAAGGGTACGCGCAATAGCACACGTGTGCATGCCCACACCCATAATGCAATGCCCTCTCCCCCGCATATGCGTGCACAACACCCCCCTGCTGCCCCCCCCCCCCCGTGCATGCGCGCAGGCCTCACTAAAGTCTCCAGACTTCCAGTAGGCACGTTGGGCCATTTTTCGCCCTCCCCAGGCTTCAGGAAAGCCGCCTGAGCCTGGGAAGGATGAAAAATGGACCCAACAGGCCTACTGGAAGTTCTTTCAGGTAGGTCCGTTGGGCCCGTTTTTCACCATCCACAGGCTCCGGAGGCTTTCCTGAAGCCTGGGGAGGGCGAAAACGGCCTCCCCCCTTCCAAAAGGCTGAAAATCAGCTGGCCAGCACGCACATGGGCGCTGGAGCTGACATAGGTCAATGCCTCGCGTGCCCTCAGATATGAGGCACGCATGCCATAGGTTCGCCATCACGGCCCTATCCCATTTCAGACAAGTGGCTGCCCAGTCTCTTCTTAAAGACCTCCAGTGATGGAGCTCACACTACTTCTGGTGGCAAGCTGTTCCACTGGTTAATTGTCCTCACTGTCAGGAAGTTTCTCCTGAATTCCAGGTTGCTTCTCTCCTTGATGAGTTTCCATCCGTTGCTTCTTGTCCTGCCCTCTGGTGCTTTGGAAAATAAATTGAATAAGTTTATTAATACATTTAATACATTTATTAAGAATAAAAGACCCACAGGTAAATAATAAATTATTTTGCCTAGCATGGAACACATATGGCAAACTTAACAGCAGCAAAGAGGCTGTTAAAAAGATGTGGCTGTGTGAAATTCCCAGGGAAGGCCTGTGACTTTCTCCCCCTAAGATTTGACAAGAAGCGATTCAAGATTTTGCAAATTAAAGATTTTGCAAATGGTTAGTATTTTTGCTTCCCAAAAATACTAACAGGTTTTGTACCTTCTCTGTAGGTCAGAGGTCTTCAAACTTGGCAACTTTAAGACTTGTGGACTTCAACTCCCAGAATTCTCCAGCTGGCTGGAGAATTCTGGGAGTTGAAGTCCACAAGTCTTAAAGTTGCCAAGTTTGGGGACCCTTGCGTGTAGGTCATTGTGTTTACCTGTATCTGTATTGTAGTAAATTCATGTGAATGTTGCAGATTTGGTGGCACCCAGATTTAATAATTAACTAAAGCACAGGTTGTCCTCGACTTGCGATGGCAATTGAGCCCAAAATTTCTGTTGCTAAGTGAGACATTTGTTAAGTGAGTTTTGCCCCATTTTACGACCTTTCTTGCCACAGTTCTTAAGTGAATCATTGCAGTTGTTAATCACACGGTCGTTAAGTGAATCTGGCTTCCCCCTTGCCTTTGCTTATCAGAAGGTCGCAAAGGAGGAACACAGTTCCCTGGGACACTGTGACCGTCATAAATACGAGTCAGCTGCCAAACGTCTCAATTTTGATCACGTGACCACGGGGATATTGCAGTGGTTGTAAGTGTGAAAAACGGTCATAAGTCACTTTTTTTCAGTGCCGTTGTAACTTCAAACGGTCACTAAATGAGCTGTTGTGAGTTGAACTGTTATAAGTTGTAATGTTTCTCAACCTGGGCCACTTTAAGAGTTGTGGACTTCAACTCCCAGAATTCCCCAGCCAGCTGGCTGGGGAATTCTGGGAGTTGAAGTCCACAACTCTTAAAGTGACCCAGGTTGAGAAATACTGGTCTAAAAGACGACTCGGAGTCTAGATGCGTGGCCCAAGCGACAGCCCCACAATGACATCATAACAATGTGATGTCACCACAATTAGACCACACAACTCAAGTGACGTCCTCTTAAAGAGACCCCCTGCCTAATTTGGTTCTCCAGCTCATTTTGCCTTCTGGAAAAGAAGAGGAGGTTGTGTGTTCCTTCGCAGGGCTATCTCACAGACGGTTGTGTGTTCTTTAAATAGCTGGGATGTTTGTTGTGATAATTGCCGCTCTTACTCTCGGTAAACGATGCATTTGAATTGTGGCCTGTCCACGGTTTGCCTGCATAGAGACGATGCCTCCCTCGAACCTCGGCTAAACCCCGTTTCGGTAGCAAATGATCCATGCTGCTGCCTTCTCAAGCGTTGTGAGAGCAACACAGTTGTGTGAGTGCAGCTGTGGAGCCACCACTGTGTTGCACGTATCCTGATGTCGTTGGCACGATGACTCGGGGACAATGTGTGACGTTCCTCAAGGGTCCCTCCGTTGTCCGTGAGGCTGCGTTGCTTTCCTGTTGTCCTTTCAAAGTTGTGTGTTACCGTCTGAAATTCCCTGCTCGCTCAGGAAGACAGCTCTGTCTCGTTTGGCTGGCTGGCTGGCTGGGGATGATGGGGGTTGTGATGCAGCAGAGAGCCAGAGGCTTGTGGAGCAGTTCAGGTGAATGCAATGGAGAGGTTGT
Source organism: Diadophis punctatus similis (assembly GCA_023053685.1). Classification (NCBI taxonomy): domain Eukaryota; kingdom Metazoa; phylum Chordata; class Lepidosauria; order Squamata; family Dipsadidae; genus Diadophis; species Diadophis punctatus. The sequence continues at coordinate 205,480,608 of JALIGW010000003.1, read as the reverse complement.
GCGAGAATCCTCTCCTTTGGTTTGCTTGTAAGTCCAACGCTGGTCTTGCCAGATTTCTTTCACGCCAATTTGAGGAGCCAATGAGAGAGTAGATGTTTTGGGATGGGTTTCCGGCTCCTTCAGTCTCTTGTGGACATCACAGAATAACAGAGTTGGAAGGGACCTTGGAGGTCTTCTAGTCTAGTCCAACCACCTGCTCAAGCAAGAGACCCTATAACATTTCAGACCAATGGCTGTCCAGTCTCTTAAAAGCCTCCAGTGATGGAGCACCCACAACTTCTGAAGGCAAGAAGTCCCACCGGTTAATTGTCCTCACTGTCAGGAAGTTTCTCCTCAGTTCTAGGTTAATTCTCTCTTTGATTAGTTTCCATCTGTTGCTTCTTTTCCTGCCTTTTGGTGCTTTCAGAATCAGAATTGAGCTGGAAGGGACCTTGAGGTCTTCTAGTCCAGCCCCCTGCTCAAGCAGGAGATCTTATACCATTTCAGACGAGCGACTGCTTTGGAGAATAGGTTGACCCCCTCTTTCTTGTGGCATCCCCTGCAATATTGGAAGACTGCTATCATGTCACCTCTAGTCCTTCTTTTCATTAAACTGGACATACCCAATTCCTGCAATCATTCTTCATTATGTTTTGGCCTCCATCCCTCTAATCATCTTTGTTGCTCTTCTCTGCACTCTTTCCAGAGTCTCAACATCTTTTTTATAACGTGGTGACCAAAACCGGATGCAGTAGCCCAAGTGTGGCCTTACCAAGGCCTTATAAAGTAGTATTAACACTTCACGTGATCTTGATTCTATCCCTCTGCCAATGCAGCCTAGGATTGTGTTGGCCTTTTTGGCTGCTGCAGCACATGGCTGGCTCATATTTAAATGATTGTCATGGTGCAGGATTTTGGCCCTTTGCACAGTACCTTAACTCCCCCTGGTTGTAAATCATCCCAAGCCATTTGGAGACAAAATCACAGCCACGTTTGCATTCAGACACCTTATGCTGTTGTTTTGAGACCAGGCAGTGAAAGTTAGATTTCTGCTTTTTTCTTTCTGTTTGTTCAACACCGTTTTCAGGTTGGATAAATTGCCCGAGCTTCCCCAGGGATTAAAAACACAATTAATTTTTGCAGCCTGTCCCAGATGAATCCAAGCACCCATTAAATATCTTCCGGTTTTGGATCAAAGTTGTGGGTCGAGAAAGGTGCTGCCAGGTGAAGAAGCCTCGGTTTAAGGACAGGCGAAAGCGAATGGGTGCCTAAAGGCAAACATGTCCCGGTTTCATTATCTCGCCCGCTTCCTCCCAGCTTCCTCCCAGCCCACGAACCCGGCCCTGCTGGGCGCCAGGGCTGCCTGTGTGTCACACAAAGGATGACTGTGTTTGTGGCTAAATAAATAAACAACCGGGGTTTGGCAGGCGGGAGTTGTGAAGCCTGTGCCGGTGAGATTCGTGGACAAGGCGAGAGTCTGCCTGGTTCCCATTGGATCAAGCCTGTCACAAAAAGCCCTTTTGCTCATTATTTTAGATCTGGTGAATCTCTATTTTTTCCTGGACAGAAGGATCTGTGTAGATCAGTGTTTTTGCAAAGTTGGCAACTTTAAGGTATATGGACTTCAATTCCCAGAATTCCCCAGTCCACTTGTATTGGCTGGGGGAATTCTGGAAGTCCAAATTTGGTGGTTGGAGGAATTCTGGGGGTTGAAGTCCATGCATCTTAAAGTTGCCACATTTGACAAACACTGGTGTAGATATCAACATGGCTGCCCTTTGTTTATCTTTATATAATCATCAGGGAAGGATTCCTGCCCTGATAAAGTTACCATCCATTTGATTGACACTGAAATTAGAAATAAATAAATAGTCTCAAATACTGCAGAAAAGACAATGATGTGCTGAGCGCCCATCTGCCCATCTGCTTTCGGGATAAAGGCGTAGTAGCGCTCTCTTCTTTTTAACAGAATAACAGAGCTGGAGGGGACCTTGGAGGTCTTCTAGTCTAACCCCCTGCTCAAGCAGGAGGCCCTATACCATTTCAGACAAGTGGCTGTCCAGTCTCTTCTTAAAAGCCTCCAGTGATGGAGCGCCCACAATTTCTGGTGGCAAGCCGTTCCACTGGTTAATTGTCCTCACTGTCAGGAAATTTATCCTTAGTTCTAAGTTGCTTCTCTCCTTGATTAGTTTCCACCCGTTGCTTCTTGTCCTGCCCTCAGGAGCTTTGGAGAATAGCTTGACTGCCTCTTCTTTGGGGCAGCCCCTGAGATATCGGAACGTAGAAACCCACACACCTTCACTTTTTCTCCTGGAAATAACTCTGCACGAGGCGTGATCACTCGGGAAGTTCTCCTGCACCAGCGCTTGACGTGAACAGAAAGTCCATCCAGACTCGGCAGTTGTGCAAAAGGAGCTTCCGAGAAGGCCCCGGAGGGCACGCCTGTGGTGAAAGAGGGGGAGGGTGCCCACACCGTGTGGGAAGAGAAAACCACTCTGGGAACATGGCTCGCATGAAATCAGCTGATGTCCCCTTATGTGCAGCCTCAGGAAGTAGCGCTTTCTATGGCAAAAGGTGATGGAGGAGGGAGTCTCCCTCCCGCTCCCCCCCTTTAGGCCAATCAGTAGGAAGGTGTGAATTCTAATCCCGCTTTAGGCATGAAAGCTGGCTGGGTGACTTTAGGCCAAACACCAGAAGGTGGAAGTTGTAGTCCCACTTTAGACATGAAAGCTGGCTGGATGACTTTAGGCCAATCACCAGGAAGGTGGGAGTTCTAGTCCCGGCTTAGGCATGAAAGCTGGCTAGGTGATTTTAGGCCAATCACCAGGAAGATGGGAATTCTAGTCCCGGCTTAGGCATGAAAGCTGGCTAGGTGATTTTAGGCCAATCACCAGGAAAGTGGGAGTTCTAGTCCCGGCTTAGGCATGAAAGCTGGCTAGGTGATTTTAGGCCAATCACCAGGAAGATGGGAATTCTAGTCCCGGCTTAGACATGAAAGCTGGCTGGGTGACTTTAGGCCAATCACCAGGAAGGTGGGAGTTCTAGTCCCGGCTTAGGCATGAAAGCTGGCTAGGTGATTTTAGGCCAATCAGCAGGAAGGTGGGAGTTCTAGTCCCGGCTTAGACATGAAAGCTGGCTGGGTGACTTTAGGCCAATCACCAGGAAGGTGGGAGTTCTAGTCCCGGCTTAGGCATGAAAGCTGGCTAGGTGATTTTAGGCCAATCATCAGGAAGATGGGAATTCTAGTCCCGGCTTAGACATGAAAGCTGGCTGGGTGACTTTAGGCCAATCACCAGGAAGGTGGGAGTTCTAGTCCCGGCTTAGGCATGAAAGCTGGCTAGGTGACTTTAGGCCAATCACCAGGAAGGTGGGAGTTCTAGTCCCGGCTTAGGCATGAAAGCTGGCTGGGTGACTTTAGGCCAATCACCAGGAAGGTGGGAGTTCTAGTCCTGCCTTCCCAAATCTGCAGAACGGAGATGTCATTCACTGTCATGGCAAACTCTTCCCTAAAGTCCCTTTTTTAAAAAGACCTCGTGAAAACCCAGCGTGACTTTCACCTGAGCTTCATTCCCCCCCCCACCTCAAGCACAAAGTGCAGGATCGGTTTCCCAACTTTCCTGAGCTGTAAATGCAGGAACGCCTCAGTGTTCCCTTGGACAACGGGGTGGGGTGGGTGTCTCTGAGGTGGGAGACGGTGCCAGACGCCACAAAAACCTCTCCATGTCCACTCCATCCTATTTATAACACTGGAGTGAATTAAAATTGCCCCCGTTTGCAGCTGTGAGTCATCCAGAGGTTCTGTTGATCCTCGGAAGTGACCCTTCCGGGAAGAGGGGGGGCGGAGGGGGTGGCTGTTTTTAAGGCCTCGTTTCCTTTTTTTTCCAGACAATCAGCCATTTGGGGCCGATCCCACCGAGTGGGCAGGGAAGAGCATGGCTGTGTCAGCGTCTCACAACAGCAGAAACATCTTCCGGTCTCTTTTCATTGCTGCCCGTCATTAATCCATTAATCACCCACTCCGTTTTTATTTTATTTTTTGGTTTTCTTTTGCAATGGAACGGTTTGGGAAAATGCCAGCCCAAATATATTCTCCCCTTGTTCCAGAGAAAAAAATGCCACGGTTGGAGACTTGGGGGCTTATTTATTTATTATTTATTATTTATTTATTTATTATTAGGTTCTTCTATGCCGCCCTACTCCCTAAGGACTCAGGGCGGCGTACAACATTTTAAGAGAACACTAAACAATAAACTTATTTAAAAACAGTTTAAATGGCTTGATGGACATACGGATAGAATAGAATAGAATAGAATTCTTTATGGAATAGAATAGAATTATTTATGGGCCAAGTGTGATTGGACACACGTGCATATGCTCTCAGTGTACATAAAGAAAAAAATAAAATACATTCATCAAGAATCATAAGATACAACACTTAGTGATAGTCATAGGTTACTAATAAGCAATCAAATCATGCTAGGAAACAAACAGAACAATATAAACCGTAAAGATACAAGCAACATGGTTATAGTCATAAGTGGGAGGAGATAGGTAATAGGAAGGATGAGAAGAATAATAGTAATACAGTCTTAGTAAATAGTTTGACAGTGTTGTGGGAATTAGTTGTTTAGCAGTGATGGAACTTGGGAAAAAGCTGTCCTTGTGTCTAGTTGTTCTGGGTGTGCAGTGCCCTATAGCGTCGTTTTGAGAGTAGAAGTCCTTGACATATAACCACAATGGAGTCCGAAATTCCTGTTGTTAATTGAGACATTGGTTAAGTCAGCTTTGCCCCATTTTACAATCTTTCTTGCCACCGTTGTTAAGTGAATCACAATAGCTCTTAAGTTAGTAACATGGTTGTTAAGTGAATCTGACTTCCCCATGGACTTTGCTTGTCAAAAGGTCGCAAAAGACGATCATGGGACTCTGCGACCGTCATAACTATGAGTCAGTTGCCAAACATCGGAATTTTAATCACATGATCGTGGGGATCTTACATGGGTTGTAAGTGTGAAAAACGGTCGTAAGTCACTTTTTTCAGCGCCGTTGTAACTTTGAGCGGTCATTAAACACACTGTTGTAAGTCGAGGACTATCTGTATAAGAAAGGGACAGGGGTTGTTTGAATTCTTTATTCTTCATTGGCCAAGTGTGGTTTGGCTGCACAGTGAATTTGTCTCTGGTGCATAAGCTCTCAGTGTACATACAAACAACAAAGTGATAAGACATAGATCATAAATCATGGTTACAATCATTAATCATAAGATACAAACAGTAAGTGATGAATTGTAAGGTATCAATAAGAGAAGATGAGAAAGATGAGGAGGATAATTGCAATTGTTTGTTTGTTTATACCAGGGGTCAGCAACCCACGGCTCTGGAGCCGCATGTGGCTCTTTCATCCCTCTGCTGTGGCTCCCTGTCGCTCAAAATATGTGTCACAAGTGCCAATGTGCGACACCCACCAACGCGCAATTTATTAAGCCTTTTGACCCCCGACCAACCATGGATAAATCCAAGAAAAGAAAAGTTTCGGAAGAAAACAGAACCTTTAATTCAACTATATATACTAGTTTTGTGGCCGCTCAGGAAATAGTCAGGCACGGGAAGCGTTTTGTGGCTCCCGGTGTTTTCTTTTCTGTGGGAAACGGGTCCAAATGGCTCTCTGAGTGTTTAAGGTTGCCGACACCTGGTTTATACAGTATCTTATACAGCCGAGGTGGCACAGTGGTTAAAAGCAGCACTGCAACCTTCAGCTGATTGCTAGTTCAGCAGATCAGCGGTTCAAATCTCACCGGCTCAAGGTTGACTCAGCCTTCCATCCTTCCGAGGTCGGTAAAATGAGGACCCAGATTGTTGAGGGCAATATGCTGAACTCTGTAAACCGCTTAGAGAGGGCTGTAAAGCACTGTGAAGCGGTATATAAGTCTAAGTGCTATTGCTATTGCTATCTTTTTTTTTACAAATAACTCAAGGAAACGAACATATCCAACAAACCTTCTTCCTCCTATTTCCCCTAAAATAACAGCACTGTGAGGTGGGCTGAGAGAGAGTCACCAAACCAGTTTTCATCCCTCAGACAGAACTAGAACTCACAGTCTCCTGGTGATTGACCCAAAATCACCCAGATGGCTTTCGTGCTTAAGACAGCACTAGAATTCACACCTTTCTGGAGATTGGCCCAAAGTCACCTAGCCAGCTTTCATGCCTAAGGCGGGAGTAGAACTCATCATCTCCTGGTGATTGGCTCAAAATCACCAAATCACCTTTTATGCCTAAGGCGGGGCTAGAATTCACTGTCTCCTAGTGATTGGCCCAAAGCCATGTGGCCACCTTTCAGGCCTAAGGTGGGACTAGAACTCACCATCTCTCACTTTCTAGCCCGTTGCCTTAATCATTAGACCAGTGTTTCTCAACCTTGGCAGTTTGAAGATGTGTGGACTTCAACTCCCAGAATTCCACAGCCAGCAACGCTGGCTGGGGAATTCTGGGAGTTGAAGTCCACACATCTTCAAACTGCCAAGGTTGAGAAACACTGCACTAGACCAAACCAGCTTTTTTATGGGCACGGTTGTACCTACCATATTGGTTTGTTTTTTTTACTCCCTGCTCACCTTGAGGGACCCTGACTGCTTTCTAGCCATTTGTCCTAATGATCAGTAACTTAAATTATTTTAAGAAGGAATTTGCTGAGGAATTCAGTCCTATGGATTTAAACAGCGTTTAGTTGTGAGTTGACACATTTTCCATTCCAGTGGCAATTCTGTGCAATCCTTTGAAATCACTTTTCTCCTTGTGTTCCACGTCTGGGGAATTTCTAAATAATGGTTTCCCCCTTTCCTTAAAAATTGGGGAACTTTAACCGCTGATCCCAGACAATTGTTATCGATTACTAATTGCGGTCCTTGTTTTTATTTTCTTGCCACACTGCCCAAAGCGGTTTGCAAGAGGGCACTTAAAAAACGGGACCATATCGGGATAAAACCGATGACTCAAGCAAACTTCGAAACACAGCTCATTTAAAGAAATGCAAAAAAAGCAAAATAATTGGCATTCGTAGGCGGTCTGTTTTTCTGCAGTTTGCAGGCTGCTATTTGCAGAAAGTATCATCTCTAGGAAATAACTACCGACATGTGGATGGGGGCTCAGATAAGGGAGGGAGAAAGGGATGCAGGAAAGGGGGAGGGGGAGGGATAGATGTGGTCTTCTGGACGCAGGGGTCTCCAACCTTGGCAACTTTAAGACTTGTGGACTTCAATTCCCAGAATTCCTCAGCCAGCAACTGGCTGAGGAATTCTGGGAATTGAAGTCCACAAGTCTTAAAGTTGCCAAGGTTGGAGACCCCTGTAATAATCTGGAGGGTCTCCCAGAATGGGGGTGGGGGATGGGGAATCATTCCTACAAATGTTCCTCTCCCAAATGCAGAAATTGTGCCCGGTTCCTTCATGCATCTCCTGAACCTGAGAAATTAGGAAGTAATAACGGACTAAGAGAATAGGAAGGGAACTTGAAGGTCTTCTAGTCTAACCCTTGCTTGAAAAGGAGACCCTATACTATTCCAGACAAGTGGCGGTCCAGACTTTTCTTGAAAACCTCCAGTGATGGAACACCCACAACTTCTGGAGGCAAGTCATTCCGCTGGTTAATTGTCCTCACTGTTAGGAAGTTTCTCCTGAATTCCAGGTTGCTTCTCTCCTTGATGAGTTTCCATCCATTATTTCGTCTCTTGCTTTTAGGTGCTTTGGGGAATAGGTCGACCCCCTCTTCTTTGGGGCAGCCCCTTAGATATTGGAAGACTGCTTTCATGTCTCCCCTGGTCCTTCTTTTCATTATTTAGACATACCCAATTCCTGCAACGGTTCTGCTTGTTAATATCCAACCATGCACTGGATCCTCAGAAAATTTTATTATGAAACCACGGGGCAGCCGGACCAGAAACAGTATACGTAGGATGCAGGATTGTGCCCATTTCCCTGACGCGTACAGCACCAAGCGTTTTCTGCATCTCAAATAGATTTCTGACAAATTAGGCAGGAAGTGACAGGACGTGATTTGTGCAGAGCATAACGGGTGTCCCGGGAGAATAGAAAGCAGCAGGTTTGACCCCAAAGCAGTGGGTCTTATTTTAAGGCACCTGTGCTGGGAAGTGGGGCAGGTAGAAGCAGGCCAGATTTACCCTCCACCCTCCAATGGGCTGCAGTAACCCCTGAAAAAAGCCCCTTGATGATCGGGGTATGTTTTACCAGTATTGAGGTTTCTGGTCATCAGTGTTTCATGCAGGATGGAAGGAAGAGGATTATTAAAGAAATTAGGATGTTTGGGGTCTGAAGAAGGGGGATCTTGTGTGGTTCTCTTAAGGGGGGGGGGAGTTATCCTGCAGCCAGAGCTCTTTGTGCGTTTGAAAATCCTGTTTCTTTTATAGCTTCAACCACAAGTGAAAATCAATTTTCCTGCCAAAGCTTTAATGGAAACCTTACGTCATTAAGTGCCTGCAACACAGACAGGCACAGACAGAAAGAGTTCAAATTTTTTGTCTCCTGAACTGGGGGAAAACTATGTTCCTGTTTGGCATGGCCTCCCCAACAGTTGTGGCCCTTGCCTGTCCCCCAAAAAGTTAAATGCAACCCAACTCTAACTTGCTGTTAAGTGCCACTTTCCAGTTCCAAGACGAATTCCAGATCCCTTTCTTTCTTTCTTTCTTTCTTTCTTTCTTTCTTTCTTTCTTTCTTTCTTTCTTTCTTCCTTCCTTCCTTCCTTCCTTCCTTCCTTCCTTCCTTCCTTCCTTCTTTCTTTTTTCTTTTTCTTTTTCTTTCTCATCCCTCTCTACCTCTAATATCCTTCCTTCCTTCCTTTCTTCCCTCCCTCCCTCCCTCCCTCCCTCTTCCTTTTTTCTTTCTCTTTCTCTTTCTCATCCCTCTCTCCCTCTAATATCCTTCCTTCCTTCCTTTCTTCCCTCCCTCCCTCTTCCTTTTTTCTTTCTCTTTCTCTTTCTCATCCCTCTCTCCCTCTAATATCCTTCCTTCCTTCCTTCCTTCCTCTCCTTATCCATCAACACTCTTGTCATCTTTTAAGCCCAGGGAGATGCATGCCAATAAAACAGAAAAGTGGTTAGAAAAGTGGTTAGAAAAGTGGTTACACAGGTGGTTAGAAAAGATGATAGGGAAACATAGATTTTAAACCTGAACTGTTTTTAATTAGGCATAATACCAGAAAAACTTGATAAGCAAAGTATATATTTAATATTGCATGAACAGCAGAGAGGATTATATTCGCACAATATTGGAAAAATGAAGAAACACCGCGAGATGAAGACATAATTAGGAAGATACTGGATTGTGCAGAAATGGATAGACCTACATTGAAAATTAAACAGAAAGAAGACACAGAATATTATCAAACATGGAATTTATTTTACCAGTGGTTGGAAAAAAGGGTTGGAGATTAAGAATGTAATCTGTATTGTTACGCAAATTAAATATCCAGACAACATGATATTTATTAAACACTAACAAATGTAAACAATAGAAAATTAATACAATTTATTTTTTAAAAAAAACAGAAAAGTTAAAACCTGACTAAGCATGAGTCAGGAAACATTTGAATCCTCCTAAAACAGTTTCGAAAGAGCCTGATTAAAAAGGCCCCGTGTGCAGCCCTGGGAGTGATAGGAGTTGTAGTCCATCCCATCCGGAAGGCCCCAGATTAGCGGAGGCTGGGTTAAACTTTATTGTGGAGCAGGAAAATAGCCGGAAGGAAGGAAGGAAGGAGGCACCGATGAGCAGAAGGAGAGGGGAAAGAGATAAGGGGAAGGGGACAGATAAGATGCAGGAAGGGAAACAGATGGAGAGGGCAGCTATGGATACGGATCGGTTGGCCGGTTGTACTAGGTGACCTGGGAAAACTTTGTAGAAAAACTTTGTAGAACCTGCAGCTTTGTTGCTCCCTTCTTAAGTTGAAACGAGAGCATCGCTGCAATTACAGGGTGTGAAGCCGAAACAGAATTCTACAGAATAGCAATAGCAATAGCAATTATATACTGCTTCACACTGCTTTACAGCCCTCTTTAAGCGGTTTAGAGTCAGCCTCTTGCCCCCAACAATCTGGGTCCTCATTTTACCCACCTCGGAAGGATGGACGGCTGAGTCAACCGTGAGCTGGTCAGGATCGAACTCTTGACAATGGGCAGAGTCAGCCTGCAATACTGCATTCTAATCACTGCGCCACCACAGCCCTTCCTTCCTTCCCTCCCTCCCTCCCTCCCTTTCAACTTAGCAATAGCACTTATATACCGCTTCACGGTGCTTTACAGCCCTCTCTAAGCGGTTTTACAGAGTCAGCCTGTTGCCCCAAACAATCTGGGTCCTCATTTTACTGACCTCAGAAGGATGGAAGGCTGAGTCAACCTTGAGCCTGGTGAGATTTGAACTGCTGGCAATGGGCATAGTCAGCCTGCAATACTGCCCTCTAAACACTATGCCACCACTTCCTTCCTTCCTTCCTTCCTTCCTTCCTTCCTTCCTTCCTTCCTTCCTTCGTTCCTCCCTCCCTCCCTCCCTCCCTTTCAACTTAGCAATAGCACTTAGACTTATATACTGCTTCACAGTGCTTTACAGCCCTCTCTAAGCGGTTTACAGAGTCAGCCTTTTGCCCCCTACAATCTGGGTCCTCATTTTACCGAACTCGGAAGGGTGGAAAGTTGAGTCAACCTTGAGCCGGTCAGGATTGAACTGCCTGCAATGGGCAGAGTTAGCCTGCAACACTGCATTCTAACCACTACGCCACCACGGCCTTTCCCTCCCTCCCTCCCTCCCTCCCTCCCTCCCTCCTTCCTTCCTTCCTTCCTTCCTTCCTTCCTTCCTTCCTTCCTTCCTTCCTTCCTTCCTTCCTTCCTTCCTTCCTTCCTTCCTTCCTTGCAATAGTCCTTAGACTTATATACCGCTTCACAGTGTTTACAGCCCTCTCTAAGCGGTTTTACAGAGTCAGCCTGTTGCCCCCAACAATCTGGGTCCTCATTTTACCCACCTCGGAAGGATGGAAGGCTGAGTCAACCTTGAGCCTGGTGAGATTTGAACTGCTGGCAATGGGCAGAGTCAGCTTGCAATACTGCACTCTAAACACTATGCCACCACTTCCTCCCTCCCTCCTTCCAATCCTTTCCCACTTAGCAATAGCACTTATATACCGCTTCACAATGCTTTCCAGCCCTCTCTAAGCGGTTTTACAGAGTCAGCCTCTTGCCCCCAACAATCTGGGTCTTCATTTTACCCACCTCGGAAAGATGGAAGGCTGAGTCAACCCTGAGCCGGTGAGAATCGAACTGCTGGCAGTGGGCAGAGTTGGGCTGCAATACTGCATTTACGCCACCACGGAAACTGAATCTTTGTTACAGATTGTATTCAAAACGTTTCACGCATTTTGGTTTGCTGGCCTAGATGGGTTCCCGGGGCCCCACTTTTGAGAAGGGACAGGACCCTGTATGGAAATTTGCCTGATTAGTTTCTGTTCTTATCCTTCTCGGATGGTGTGAGATTTCACTCACTCCTAGTATCTCGTGGTAAATGCGAGCCGGTTGCCAAAGCACCCAAAATACAATTACATGACTCTGTTTATATTTGTGTGTGTGTGTGTGTGTGTGTGTGTGTGTGTGTGTGTGTGTGTGTGTGTGTGTGTGTGTGTGTGTGTGTACATGCACATGCGTACATCAGTCAGTTTGTCAGAATGTCAAAAATGGGCCCTAAGTACCTCTAGGGAGGTCTGTCATAACTTCAAACAGTTGCTCAGCAACCAGTTGTTAAGCGAGGACTACCTACATATAGCTGTGGGCTATGCCCCTCTCTTATCTGACCATTCCATAGGCAGCACCTCTTCCCCCTCCCCAAAGTATTTCTCACATACTGTAAGAGAAAGAGTGGCAGAACCTGGAGGCGGAGTTAAAAGAGGAATCAACCTAGAATCCCTATGTAGCCGCAAATGGTCTAAGTTCAACTCTCCTTGAATGCCATTAACCCTTTTTCTAACACTAGCCAGGTGCTCACCTTAAGTTGAGGAGATTCCTGTACCTGGACTTAGCAGCTATTAATGAGCTTAATTGGACTTTCACACCTGGACCTGATCTTTCACGCCTGACATGTACTACTACATAGATCAGGGGTCCTCAAACTTTTAAAACAGGGGGCCAATTCACGGTCCCTCAGACTGTTGGGGGACCGGGCGGGCTGGGTGGGCGTGGCCAGGTCATGTGACTAGATGAGCGTGGCCAATTTAACAGTCCATTAAACAATGCACACAAATTAAACTTTAATTTGTTTTGCTCCTGGGGGTGTTTTATTTGCTTTTGTTTGCATGTTGCTCTTTTGGTTGACTTTTCTTTTTACTGGATCGTTTTTTCAGTTGTTTAGGAGTCTAGTGGTCCAATTCAGGAAACTCAGTTTTGCAGCAATTATTCTCAGCCCCAAGGAGCTTGAGAAATCTCTCTCTGTCTCTCGTCTCTCCCTTCCTTTCTGTCTCTCTCTCTCTATTTCTCTTTCTCTACCAATCTTCTGGAGGTGGGGGAGGGGGAAAACAGGCAGTTTTCACCCGTTTTTTGGCCTCCTGGGGCGTCTGTGCACCCCATTTTTCATCTCCCCCGCCTCCAGCAATATTCTGCAGGCCAAAATTGTTGGCCTTATCTTTCAGTTCCAGCCCTGTGCTTGGCCGAAGGGTGGGCAGGGCGATGTGGGCGAGGAAACTTCATGGTCCTACGCGGGCCAGATCAATGGCTTTGGCGGGCCGCATATGGCCCGCGGGCCGTAGTTTGAGGACCCATGACATAGATGCTCGAACAGTGATTTTTTTTCAAATTTCGACCAATGTGAAGCTGGTACCGATCTTCTGGGTCTCAGGAAGTGGCTCTGACAATGGGACCAAGTGGTGGTGTTGGCACCAGGCTAACCAAGCCAGATTAGGATCTAGTCCTCATGATGTTGGGGGAAAGGGGAGGCAGGTTGTGGTTGCAATTGGCAGGCTCACTGCCAGGAATACCCAGGAGGAAGGAAGCTGCCCAGACCAGGGAATTAGTTGAGGAATTCTGGGAGTTGAAGTCCACAAGTCTTAAAGTTGCCAAGGTTGCAGACCCCTGGCCTAGACTACATTTGGACTAAGTCTTTGTGCAACTATGGAATTGACTCATTTCTTCTCTCTTTGTTCTACAGTGGACATCAGGGAAATCAAACAGATCCGACCCGGGAAAAATTCCAGGGATTTCGAACGTTACCCGGAAGAAGCCCGGAAGTTGGACTCAGCATTGTGTTTTGTCATCTTGTACGGAACGGACTTCCGGCTGAAAACGCTGAGTGTTGCTGGTCAGTGGAGGGTAATGTAGCAAATGCTTTTTGGGGGGGGGGACACAGTCAAAGGGGTCAGAGCTGAATCCCCTGACCCCACAGAACAAACCCCTCCCCAGCCTTGAAGGTCTCTCCACAAATTCCGTGTTACTGACACCGTTGTGTTGTAATTTTTGATGTGACCGAACGGGAGAGAGTTAAAAGCACACAACCGAAGGGTTTTCATTGATTCATTGATCTTAGTGTTAGCCAAAGGTAGGGAGCCTTGGCATAAAACAGGTTATCTTGGCAATACAGGTAATCCTTGGTCACTGTACAACGGGTTGCAAGTTGAGGACTACCTGTACTAAAGTTAAGTACAGTATTAAATGTAATCAACAGGAAATATTTAAATGAGGTGCTCTCTGAGCTTGGTTGTTTTCTTGCAGACATTTCATTATCCAACTAGGTAACAGCATCAGCATAAGCTCAGAGAGCACCAAGGAACCCACAGTCACCCTCCTCCTCCTTCCTCCTCCTCCTCCTTTCCACAAACCCCACTCCCTTCTACTACTGATGATGTTACCTACTTGGGTCATGAAATGTCTGCAAGAAAACAACCAACCTCAGAGTGCACCAAGGACCCCACAGTCGTCATTGTCCTCTTCCTCCTCATCCTCATCTCCACCCACCCCATTCCCTTCCAGCACTGATGACGTTACCTAGTTGGGTAATGAAAAGTCTGCAAGAAAACCACCAAGCTCAGAGAGCACCAAAGAGAAGGAAGGAAGGATGGATGGATGGAAAGGAAGGGAAGGAAGGAAGGGAAGGAAGGAAGGAAGGGAAGGAAGGAAGGAAGGAAGGGAGACATCATTGATGAAGTTACCTAGTTGGGTAATGAAACATCTGCAAGAAAACCACCAAGCTCAGAGAGCACCAAAGAGAAGGAAGGAAGGATGGATGGATGGAAAGGAAGGGAAGGAAGGAAGGGAAGGAAGGAAGGGAAGGAAGGAAGGGAAGGAAGGAAGGAAGGAAGGAAGGAAGGAAGGGAGACATCTCTGATGAAGTTACCTAGTTGGGTAATGAAACGTCTGCAAGAAAACCACCAAGCTCAGAGAGCACCAAGGACCCCACAGTCGTTCTCCTCCTCCCTGCAAACCTCTCTCCAATCCTGAGTTACAAATATTCTCCTTTATAAATACTTAAATGTAGTAAAAATGATAATAAAGATGCCCATGATAATGATACGAGTACTTAACAGGCCATGGAATTGGGAGCCTTGTTTAGTGTTATACAAATTCTAAGATCAGTTATGCAAAAATACCCATTCATGTCCCAAAGCGGCTTTTGTTTCCAAACGGCAACTGGACTTCCTTTGTTTTTCCTTGAAGACGTTTCGCTTCTCATCCAAGAAGCTTCTTCGGTTCTGACTGAATGGTGGAGAATGGAACAGAAGAAGCTTCTCGGATGAGAAGTGAAATGCCTTCAAGGCATTGAGCCGAGGTGGCGCAGCGGTTAGAGGCAGTACTGCAGGCCACTTTAGCTGACTATGATCCGCAGGTCAGCGGTTCAAATCTCACCGGCTCAAGGTTGACTCAGCCTTCCATCCTTCCGAGGTAGGTAAAATGAGGACCCAGATTGTTGGGGGCAATATAAATACACATTGCTTACTGGTGTAAACCGCTTAGAGAGTGCTTGCACTATGAGGCGGTATATAAATCTCACTAGATAGATAGATAGATAGATAGATAGATAGATAGATAGATAGATAGATAGATAGATAGATAGATAGATAGATAGATAGATAGATAGATAGATAGATAGATAGATAGATAGATGATAGATAGATAGATGATAGATAGATAGATAGATAGATAGATAGATAGATAGATAGATAGATAGATAGATAGATAGATAGATAGATAGATAGATAGATAGACAGACAGACAGACAGACAGACAGACAGGCTGTCAGGCTGTCAGGCTGTCAGGCTGTCAGGCTGTGATTTTATGTTGCCTGTTACATGTATATGCAGGGAGATGCATCCCTATCAAATATAATGGTTTATTCCTGAGCACGTGATTAATATGTTCCTAGTACGCATGTGTACATTCCTTTCTTTCGATCTTCCTTTTTGTCTTCTGCTTCTGCACGAAGCAACACCTATGTTTATAGCCAGGATGTGATTTATTATTTTTGTAACGAAATAAATATCTTATACCTTAGCGTTTACATTGCGGTTTATTTTGATAATGTCAGAGTTTCAGGAAAAGATTCATTTTGCCTCTGATAAGAGTAATTCTTATCTTAACACAGACAGACAGACAGACAGACAGACAGACAGACAGACAAATAAATAAGGAAAAACAGAGAAAGTCCAGTTGACTTTTGGAAACCAAAGCCCCTTTGGGACAACCATGATCTGGATGAGAATTTCCAAAGACCCATTGATATCAGAATTAAGACCATGCCTAGAGCATTCTTTTCGCAGCCTGGTGCTTCCTGATGAGTTGAGATAGCAGATTTGGGGAATTATCGCCAGGCATCTGGAAGACACAAATGGGGGAAGTCTGGCTGGATGTAATTCTGGAGTCGGTTGCAACCTCCCCTGATCTAATTGCTGTTTTTAGCCGAGTAAACATACCCTCTCTTGGATTACATCCTGCTCAAAGTAACGTAGATTACACATTGCCTCTCCTACTAATAGCTTGCCATCACGTTTCTTAAATTACACCCACCTTTGTTGTGGTTTCCCAGTGTTAGCAGAAAAGAGAGCGGCCCTCTTTAGATCTCTCGACACGTGGTCCTTTACTTATGACCACAATTGGAACTAGCATCTTCATTGCTAAGCATGGAGGTTAAGGGAATCCACTTTTACGACCTGTTTTTGAAGTCGTCGGTTAAGTGAATTTTAAAAGCTGGACATCAAAGCAAGTATGACCTCAACGGATGACCTCAATTAAGCTCAAAATTTCCATTGCTAAGCAAGACAATGACCGTTTTTCACACTTACGACCGTTGTAGCATCCGCACAGTGACATGGTCAAAATTCAGACGTTTGGCAACTGACTCGTATTTATGACGATTGCAGTGTCCAGATGTCATGTGATCATCTTTTGCGACCTTCGTACAAGCAAGTCTTAAAGTTGCCAAGGTTAGAATGTTAGAACATTCACAAAACTCTAGCTAGCCTGAAGAATAATACAGGAAGTTCTCAACATACAACAATTCGTTTAGTGACTGTTTAAAGTTACAAAAAAAATAACATAAGATCAGTCCTCACACTTATGACCGTGGCAGCATCCCTATGATCACCTGATTTACATTCGGATGCAACTGGTTCATATTTATGAAGGTTGCAGTGTCCCGGGATCACATGATCCCCTTTTGCGACCTTCCGACAAGTAAAGTCCATGGGGAAGCCGGATTCACTTAACAACCGTGTGACTAACTTAACAACTGCAGTGATTCACTTAATGACCGTGGCAAGAAAGGTCGTAAAATAGGGCAAAAATCATTTAACGACTGTTTCGTTTAGCAACAGAAATTTTGGGCTCAATTGTCATCATAAATCCAGGACTATCTGTAATCCAAACTTATTTAATTCTGCTTATTTGTTCTAATGTTTTAGGAAATATTTCATTACCATGTTTTTTTAATCGTTTTGATTTAATCTCAAACTTAATTTAATTTAATTTAATTTAATGGATTTGTATGCCGCCCAACTCCCTAGGGACTCTGGGCGGCTCACAACATATTCAGATCCATTACAGCAATATAAAATACAATAAAATACAATAATTAAAAACATACAAAAGTTAAAAGTTAAAAGAGTATCGTCTAAACCTTAGACTTGTACCGGTAATCCTCGATTTACGACCACAATTGAGCCCAAGATTGCTGTTGTTAAGCGAGACATTGGTTAAGGGAGTTTTGCCCCATATTTATGACCTTTCTTGCCACCGTTGTTAAGTGAATCACTGCAGCTGATAAGTTAGAAACCCGGTTGTTAGGTGAATCTGGCTTCCCCATGGAGTTTGCTTGTCGGAAGGTCACAAAAGGGGATCAATTGACCCCGGGACACTGCGACCGTCATAAATATGAACCAGTTGCATCCGAATGTAAATCACGTGACCATGGGGATGCTGCCACGGTCATAAGTGTGAAAAACGGTCAGAGGTCCCTTTTTTCAGTGCCGTTGTAACTTTGAACAGTTGCTAAGCGAACTGTTGTAAGTTGAGGACTGTCCATAGTTCTTAGTCTGGTTTGCTTTTAGCTCTTGAATCTTTTTTTTTTTTTTGCAAGGCCCCCGGTGGCTTTCTGTGGCTTTTAGCCAACACAAATAATCTTCACCAGTGGGGAAGCCAGATCCACTTAACAACCAAGGCAGTTTACGACCTTTTTTGCCACAGTTTACTGAACCACTGCGGTTGTTAATTGAATCGTGGCGTTGTTAAGCGAATCCAGTTCCTTCCATTGACTGCTTGTGGGAAGCTGGCTGGGAATGATTACATGACCCCATAAATTATATGGTGGTTGCCCAGCACCTGAATTTTAATCATGTGACCATGGGGATGCTGCAATGGTCATAAGTGTGAGGACTGATCCTATGTTATTTTTTTGTAACTTTAAACGGTCACTAAATGAATTGTTGTATGTGGAGAACTTCCTGTATTATTCTTCAGGCTAGCTAGAGTTTTGTGAACATTGTAACATAATTTATTAGGGCGTAACATTTTACAGTTTATGGTCCTTTTAGCATGGTCATCTCCCTATAATAAATTTCCCAGGATTTTAACAGTGATGAGTTGGCCTTATTAATCCTCATTTTTGTGTGCTTTGAAACTCTTATCTGCATTTTTTCCATGGGTTCAGCAGAAGGAAGCATCTGCAGACTTCCCTAAAGCCCAGTGACTAAATACATTGAATTTTGAAGAGTAGCAGTCAAATTCCTTAGCAGGTCAATCATTTGTGGGATTTTTGAGAACGAGACATTTCCGTAGGAAAAAACAAAACAGGCAAAACCACAAATCTTAAAATGAGCTGAATGTTTTTGGCAAGCAAAAAAATAAATAAAAATGAGCTGATGAATTTTCATAGGGTGAGAAGCAACCCCAAATAGATCTGGGTTTGGTAAGGAGTTAAATCAATGTTTCTCAACCTCTGCCACTTTAAGATGGGTGGACTTCAACTCCCAGAATTCCCCAGCCAGCATGGATGACTGGGGAATTCTGGGAGTTGAAATCTATGTAGCTGAGGTTGGCTGTAAGACCTCTTCCACAATTGAGATAAAGTCCTAGAGAGGCCTTATGAAGGCGAGCATTTCTAGCTGACTCAGGAATTCTGGGAGTTGAAGTCTATACATCTTAAAGTGGCTGAGGTTGACTGTAACTCCTCTTCTACAATTGAGGCAAAGTCCTAGAGAGGCCTTATGGAAGGAGATAGTGGTGGGATTCAAAATTCTTTACTACAGGTTCTGTGGGCGTGGCTTGGTGGGCATGGCAAGGGAAGGATACTGCAAAATCTGTATTCTCTCCCCACTCCAGGGGAAAGTTACTGCAAAATCCCCATTTCCTCCCGATCAGCTGGGACTCCGGAGGCAGAGAATAGATGGGAGCGGGGCCAGTCAGAGGTGATATTTACGGTCCAGGGGTGAAATCCTCCTGGTTCGGCCTGGTTCGGGAGAGTGGATAGCGGTTGCAGCAGCTGGTTCGGAGAACCGGGATGGCAGCATGAGGCTCTGCCCACCCACCCCGACATCATCACTTCCTGTTTTTTAAAAAAACTTTTTAAAGCCTTTTTTCCTTGCCGGTTCGCCTGAAAGAAAGAAAGAGAGGGGGGAGGGGGGAGGGAAAGGAAGGGAAGGGAGAAAGAAAGAGAAAGAAAGAAGGAAAAAAATTAGGATTCACTTTCCAGCCGGGAGATTGCTTGGCAAAGAAGAAGAAAAAAATGCTGTCGCTTTAAACCAGGAGTCTCCAACTTAGCCACATGGCTGGCTGAGGAATTCTGGGAGTTGAAGTCCACAAACCTTAATGTTGCAAACTTTGGAGACTCCTGCTTTAAATTGAAAGGCCTTCGGAAGCTGCTCGGAAGGAGGTTTTTAATTGCAGAGGCGAAGTGACATTCAGCAATGGATAAAAGGAAGGATTCTTATATGGTTCTATGTTTTTGAAGTTTTGGGGTTTGTGCAATATGGGCTTTGTGTTTCTAAAAGGGTTTGGGTGATTCCCATTGTGGCTAAATAGCTTTCGTCCTGTGTCGGGTCTTGAGTGTGGGGCTGCTTATTCTGATTCTACTACTATGTTTTGCCATGGGGAAATTTCAAAATATCCCTTCTTGAATGGTTTTCTAGGGATCTGTTTGCCTGCTTGTGTGAATGGAGCCAAACGTCAGGCTTCCACTTTCTATAAGGTCATTATCTCATTATCTCTATCAGGCAGGAATGTGGAATGAGCTTCAGGCAGGTTCTCATTAGCAGCTTGATTATTCCTTGTTTTTCTGTGAGCCTTTTATTATGAGTAATATTTTATTGGGGGGGGGTTGCTTCCCACAAAAGAAAGAAAGAAAGAAAGAAAGAAAGAGAAAGAAAGAAAGAAAGAAAGAAAGAAGGGAGGGAGGGAGGGAGGGAGGACCACAAACCTGGCTGGCACTAGACACAGCTTCAGAGGATGCTTTGAAACAGCACAGCAAAGGCTGGAAGGGACCTCAGAGGTCATCTAGTCCAACCCCCTGCTCCCTGGCAAAATGGACTGCTAAATTGGCCGCACCCACCCAGTCACATGACAACCTGGCCACACCCATCCAGTCAGTCACATGACCACGTGGCCACACCTACCTGAAGCCACGCCCACATGACCTCCAAGCCACACCCATAAAATAAGCTGCGCCCGCAGAACCGGTAGGGAAAAATTTCACATTTCACCCTAATTTATCAGTTCTCCGAAGTACTCAAAATTTCCGCTACCGGTTCTCCAGAACTGGTCAGAACCTGCTGAAACCCACCTCTGGAAGGAGAGCGTTTCTAGCTGACTCAGGAATTCTGGGAGTTGAAGTCCACAGAGTCTTAAAGGGGCCTTAGTTGTCCACCCTTGCCTTATAAGGTTGACAGGTTGGGAATGACGTTGAACACCAGAAAATGCTACTCCAAGCTTCCCAACCAGAATCCCTCTAGAATGTTCTCAGCTTACAATGCCCAGAGGTTCTTGTAATCCCAATCTTTGAAGGCACCACATGAAGACCTCCTCCTGGTAGACATCCAAGCCAGGGGTGAGTTCCTCCCGGTTCAGACCAGTTCGTGCGCACCGGTAGCAGCCCGCTAGTGACGTAATTTTGGCGTCACGGTTCTGGTACTGTCTGTGCCGGTCCGTGCGCGCCGCCATCTTTTTATTCTGAATTTTCGGCATTTTTTTTCGGGTTTGGATGGCTTCTCCTCGTCCTCTGCTTTGAAAAAAAGCCCGTCCGCCCGCCCCCGGGTTAATACCGACCTTTATTTCTTCGTCCGAAGCACAGCTGAGCAGTTCCTCAGCTGTGTTTCAGGCTGAAACGTCCTTCTGAGCATGCGCGGAAGTAAAATCGCCCGAGGGGACGTGCGAGAAATGTCGCGATGCGCACCGGTAGCAAAAGTAGCTGGAACCCACCCCTGATCCAAGGAAAGAAAAGCTTGGCTGATACCAAGATGCCAACTTCTGAACATCTCAGAAGGCCTCGGACTCAAGAGGTCTGTCTACAATGTGGTTGATGATGTATTAGTGGAACAGCTTAAATTGGGAATAAGCTATGCTGGCTGGAGAATTCTGGGAGTTGAAGTCCACAAGTCTTAAAGTTGCCAAGTTTGAAGACCTCTTTTTTAGAGAGACCTTATTTGGATTTAATTTATGTACAGATACTCCTTGTCTTACAGCAGTTTGTTTAAGGACCAGTTAGAAATGATAACTGCACTGAAAATAGTGATTTATGAATCATTTGTTTCACACTTACGACCGTGATCAAAATTCAGAAGCTTGGCAACTGACTCATATTTATGGCGGTTGCTGTGTCCCAGGGTCACGTGATCCCCTTTTGCGACCTCCTGACAAGCCAATTCCATGGGGACGCCGGATTCACTTAACGACCTTGCTACTAACTTAACAACGGCAGTGGTTCACTTAACAATGGTGGCAAGAAAGGTCGTAGAACGGGGCAAAATTCACTTAACCGACTGTTTCATTTAGCAAGAGAAATTTTGGGCTCCATTGTCGTCACAAGTCGAGGACTACCTGTAATCCAAACGTATTTGATTGTGCTTATTTGTTCCGATATTTTAGGAAAGGAGATTTCACTGGTATGTCGTTGTTGGTTTTTTAATCAATCGGTTTAACCTCACACTTTAGACTTGCCAGTTTTCTTCGTCTGGTTTGCTTTTAGCTCTTGAATCTGTTCTTGGCAAGGCCCTCCGTTGCTCTCGGTGGCTTTTAGCCAACACAAATAAACTTCCCATGACTAACACAACACAGAGAGGGTGTGGTGTACCTGAGTGCAGTTTTAAGGCATTGTTTTTAAGTCAGAACCAGCCTTCTTTCCCATTTTCCTTCTGCGAGGCAATTCTCTTTGCAGAATATCAAACGCTCAAATTCCTCCGGAAAGAAACTTTTGGATCTGGGATGCTGCCTCACTGGAAAAAAATGAATTGATGGATTCATTTATTTAGAGAAAGTGTGGCCTCCCCACTGACAAATTGTGATTCTGGGCGACATACAGGCAGAAATTGGGACTGGAATTTCTGGTGCCATACAAGGCGACTGTTCAGTGAATTGAGCCCAATTTTATGGCCTTTTGCCAATGGTCGTTAAGCGGATCATCGTGGTTAAGTGAATCATGAGGTTGTTAAGTGAATCCATCTTCCCCCCATTGACTCTGCTCATTGGACGTTGACTGGGAAGCACAAATGGAGATCACGTGAGCCCCACGATCCTGCAATTGTCCGTAAATAAAGGCCAATTGCCAAGTACTCGAATTTTCATTACAACTGTGCCAAAAATGTCATAAAATTGGGCACAACCGCAACAACGACAGGGAGTCCTCGACTTACGACCACAATCGAGCCCAAAATTTCTGTTGCTGAGCGAATCAGTTGCTTGTTACGTGAATTTCGCCCTGTTTTACCACCTTCCTGCCCACTGTGGTTCAGTGAATCACTGCAGCTGTTAATTCAGTCGCACGGTTGTTAAGTGAATCTGGCTTCCCCATGGACTTTGCTTGTCAGAAGGTCGCAAAAGGGGATCACGTGACCCAGGGACGCTGCGGCCGTGGGTAAATGTCAGCCTGTTGCCAGGCGTCTGAATTTTGATCATGTGACGGTCATAGGCCGTGGTCGATACTACAACAGTCGTAGGTGGGAAAAATGGTTATAAATCGCTTTTTTTCAGTGCCGGTGTTACTTTGAATTGGTCACTAAACGAATAGTTATAACCCGAGGACCATTTGTGCTCTTTTCAATCTGTCAGTCATTTATACTCTGAGAGTCCTTAAAATCACCTGGGGATTCATTTCCATAAGCTTCTTCCTTGGCAGTAGCAGATTTTTTTTAAAAAAAATGATAAGACCACGAAACTAGGTATTGATTGCGATTAAAAAATGAAATGATGAACACAAGGTCGTTTCTCACAACCTGCCAGCTAGACTATTGGCTGAAACAGGATGTGGGTGAGTCTCTTACAGGAACCTGGCTGGAGCCCTGATGGCTTAATATTATATGGTCTATTTGTTGGGACATCTCAAGACCTGTGAATGTAGGAATGGGATTTGGTTAACTAGGGTTATAATTTAGCTTGTTACGTGAAGCTAGACATGCAAGTAGATATTCAATGTGAGGAACAAAAGCTCTGGCCAAGATGAAGATTCTGAGATAGCAATAGCAATAGCACTTATATACCGCTTCATAGTGCTTTACAGCCCTCTCTAAGCGGTTTACAGAGTCAGCCTTTTGCCCCCAACAATCTGGGTCCTCATTTTACCCACCTCAGAAGGACGGAAGGCTGAGTTGACCTTGAGCCGGTCAGGATTGAACTGTCTGCAGTGGGGCAGAGTTAGCCTGCAACACTGCATTCTAACCACTACGCCACCACGGCCTTTCCCTCCCCCCTTCCTTCCTTCCTTCCTTCCTTCCTTCCTTCCTTCCTTCCTTCCTTCCTTCCTTCCTTCCTTCCTTCCTTCCTTCCTTGCAATAGCACTTAGACATATACTGCTTCACAGTGTTTACAGTCCTCTCTAAGCGGTTTACAGGGTCAGCCTTTTGCCCCCAACAATCTGGGTCCTCAGTTTACTCACCTCAGAAGGACGGAAGGCTGAGTCAACCTTGAGCCGGTCAGGATTGAACTGCCTGCAGTGGGCAGAGTTAGCCTGCAACACTGCATTCTAACCACTACGCCACCACGGCCTTTCCCTCCCTCCCTCCCTCCCTCCTTCCTTCCTTCCTTCCTTCCTTCCTTCCTTCCTTCCTTCCTTCCTTCCTTCCTTCCTTCCTTCCTTCCTTCTTAGCGATAGCACTTAGACTTATATACCGCTTTACAGTGTCTTATAGTTCTCTCTAAGCAGTTTACAGAGTGAGCATTTTGTCCCCAACAATCTGGGTCCTCATTTTACCCACGGAAGGCTGAGTCAACCTTGAGCCTGGTGAGATTCGAACTGCCAAATTTCAGGCAGCCGGTAGGCAGCAGAAGTAGCCTGCAGTACTGCACTCTAACCACTGCGCTACCGTGGCTCAGATAGCCCTTCCTTTCGGCCAGGATCTCCAGGATAAGTCCATCCATCGATTGTGCTTTGTCTCTTTTTGTTATCTTGTCTTCTTCAGCTTTTTGCGAGGATGACGTGACCCTCTGGGTGGCTGGGCTGAACTGGCTGGTGACAGATACGCAGCGATCACCGACTCCTCTCCAGACTGAAAGGTACGGGCCAGCAGGAGAAAATATGGGCAGAGCACAAAGAGTCACCGAATTTGGAGAAAACGATCCCAATCTATTCTGTCGAGTGCTTTCTTGGAGCAGGCTTACCTTGAATGGATTAAAAGTCTCCAGCCTGTCTTTCTTATCCTTGCCCTAGCTTAGGAATGTGTGTGCCCACATCTGTCCTGAGGCCAAAGAACAGTCTTGATGTTCCTCCTCAAAGTTTTCCAGAGAGGAAAGGGTCAATCCTTCAATCAGAATTGAGCTGGATGGGACTTGGAGGTCTTCTAGTCCAAAGAAGAGGGGGTCCACCTATTCTCCAATGCAGGGGTCTCCAACCTTGGCAACTTTAAGACTTGTTGAAGTTGAAACCTATGCATCTTAAAGTAGCTGAGGTTGGCTGTAAGACCTTTTCCACAATTGAGATGAAGTCCTAGAGAGGCCTTATGGAAGGAGAACATTTCTAGCTGACTCGGGAATTCTGGGAGTTGAAGTCCACAAGTCTTAAAGTTGCCAAGGTTGGAGACCCCTGCTCCAAATGACCTGAAGGCAGGACAAGAAGCAACGGGTGGAAACTAATCAAGCAGAGAAGCAACCTAGAACTAAGGAGGAATTTCCTGACAGTGAGAACAATAGCAATAGCAATATAGCAATAGCACTTTACTTATATACTGCTTCATAGTGCTTTACAGCCCTCTCTAAGTGGTTTACAGAGTTCAGCATATTGCCCCCAACAATCTGGGTCCTCATTTTACCCACCTCGGAAGGATGGAAGGCTGAGTCAACCTTGAGCCTAGTGAGATTTGAACAGCTGAACTGCTGAACTAGCAGTCAGCCTGCAGTCGCAGCATTTAACCACTGCACCACTTCAGCTCTTATGGAAGTCAATGGAACGGCTTGCCACCAGAAGTTGTAGGTGCTCCAACATTGGACATTTTTAAGAAGAGACTGGATAGCCATTTGTCTGAAATGCTTGAGCAGTGGGGTGGACCAGAAGACCTCTGGGGTCCCTTCCAACTCTGTTGTTCTGCCTATGTACTCCTTTCTAAAACTGCTTTTGTCTTCCTTCAGGTGGTTGAGGAAGCAGTTCGACTCAATGGACAGATCTAGAGAAGGCAGGTGAGTAGATGAAGACCGTTTTCTCTTGGAAGAGCATGGGGGCTTCTATGGAGGAACTGGTGTTAGGAGCAAGCAGCCATAGTGAATAGTCTCAAGCAGAAATGTTACTGTTAGTCACTTGAGTTGCAAGAATCTCACCACGGCATTCGCTTGGGATCGGTCAGATAAAGCTTTATTGATACTGTGGGAGGTCTAGCTTATTGTGGTGGGGGGTCCTTGACAGAGGCGATAATTAATCTCACAAAGGAGAAATAGATCTTTTCCCGGACATCAGACATTAGAAAAGAAACCGTAGTTTAAAAGTCTAAGTAAAAATATTTATTTCGGTACAAAACAATAAATCCTCATTATTCTACATCTCTGATATAAAAATAGGTCTTGCTTCAATGGAAGCCATGAGCAGAAGGAAAGATCGGAGAAAAGGAATGTACACATGCGTACAAGAACATATCAATCACGTGCTCAGGAATAAACCATTATAATGAATAGGGATGCATCTCCCTGCATATACATGTAACAGGCAATAAAAATCACTGCGTGACAGTCCTTGGTGCTGTCTGAGCTTGGTGGTTTTCTTGCAGACGTTTCATGACCCAATTAGGTAACATCATCAGTGCTAGAAGGCAGTGGGGTTTATTGCCAGGGTTGGTTCTTCTTAGCACTTCCTTGATTATGCTGTTGTTTACTGCTTGATTGTTGGTCTGGTGTTAAACAGTAAACCGCAACCTAATCAAGGAACCACCATGAACACTCGCACCTATAGTGACAGAGCAAGCCATTTATATATAAACAAAGAATGAACCCATCCCTTTCTAGCACTGATGATGTTACCTAGTTGGGTCATGAAATGTCTGTAAGCAAACAGCCAGGCTCCGAAATCACCAAGGATCCCACAGTTCAGCTCTGAGCTATAAATATTCTCTTCTATCGTTTTTTTTTTCAGTACAGGGACTCTAAATTTGGCCCCCTCCTAACCCTTCTTCGAGTCTACAATTCCTGACTCGGGAATTCTGGGAGTTGAAGTCCACAGGTCTTAAAGTTGCCAAGGTAGACACCCCTGCTCCAAATCAAAGACTTCGGAATGAAATAGGAAAAAGCCAAGAGATGAGGAAGGTGGGGGCATTGACTGGGCATCCCCCCCCCCTGCCAAGAAGCCATAAACAGGATGTGGGGCAGGAAAGGGAGGAGGAAATGGGTGTGGAGATAGGAAGTGATGTGGAGCTGGACAAGGAAGAAGCGAGGGTCCAGAAAATTTTATTTTTCAGCCAAAAGTAGAGCAGAGAATCACGCATTCAAACCAAAGGGAAACTGTGCTTTCCTCCACCAAAGTTAGTTAGCAAAAAGTAAAGTCACAAGTTTGCTTTTTGTTTCCCAGAGGGTTAATATTTAACTCAATTTAATCTCGTTCACATTCTTTTAATCAATTGCTTATTTTAACCCCCTGGTCAAAGGGATTCATTCAAGGCAAAAAAAAAAAAGTCAGAATTAACTTTCTGGGATCTTCTCCAGCAAGGCATCTCTTTGGCCCCTGATGTTCTTCTACCCAGGAGAATTATTCGATTAAAGAATTTGATTATTCGATTAAAAGAATAATCTCGGGGTTGCTGTGAACGGCTTGGTCCAGGCAGAAGGCCTTTCTCCGAGTTGGAATTCACCCTGGCCTGGAATCAGGAATGTCACATTAGAAGCATCAGCTTTGGCGGTGCAATTTACAAAGCAAAATCTCTGGGTGTGGCTCCCAGAACTCAGGAGCTTGACCCCAAGGGCCGTATCCAGCCGTTATCTGTTCTTTAAATGTGTTATGCAACTGATGAAATTCTGATGGTAGCGAATATTTGTAACTTGAGGATTGAACTGGGGGGGAAGTCCTTGCTGCTCTCTGAGTTTGGTGGCTTTCTTGCAGACGTTTCATGACCCTACTAGGGAACATCGTCAGTGCTAGAAGGGAGTAGAGATTGTGGGGAGGGGGAGGGAGAGGGAGAGAACTGGGGGGTCTTTGGTCTCTCTGAGCTTGGTGGTTTTCTTGCAGACGTTTCATGACCCAACTAGGGAACATCGTCAGTGCTAGAAGGGAAGGGGGTGTGCAGAGAGGGAGGAGGAGGAGGGAGGAAGAAGAGGTCGGTTGTGGGATCCTTGGTGCTCTCTGCGGTTGGTGGTTTTCTTGCAGACGTTTCATGACCCAACTAGGTAACATCATCAGTGCTAGAAGGGAGTGGGGTTTGCAGGGAGGAGGAGGAGCAGAAGGAGGAGGAGCAGAAGGAGGAGGAGGAGGAGGAGGAGGAGGAGGAGGAGGAGAACTGGGGGTCCTTGGTGCTCTCTGAGCTTGGTGGTTTTCTTGCAGACGTTTCATGACCCAACTAGGGAACATCATCAGTGCTAGAAGGGAGTGTGGTTTGCTCTCGGTTTATATACAAGTGACTTGCCCTGTCAGTGTTGGTAGGAATGTCCTATAGCAGTGATGGCGAACCTTTTTTCCCTCGGGTGCCGAAAGCGCGTGCACGGGTGCTATCACGCACGTGCGAATGCCCACACCCATAATTCAATGCCTGGGGAGGGCGAAAATGGCCTCCCCTGCCCCCGCAGAGGCCCACTGGAGGCCAGAAACGGCCCATTTCCCGACTTCCGGTGGGCCCAGTAGGCCCATTTTTCGCCCTCCCCAGGCTCCAGAGGCTTCCCTGGAGCCTGGGGAGGGCGAAAACGCCCCCCTGCCTCCACGGAGGCCCTCCGGAAATCTAAAATGCCCTCCCAGAGCCTCCGCGTGAGCCGAAAATCAGCTGGCTGCCGCGCACATGCGTGCTAGAGCTGAGCTAGGGCAACGGCTCGCGTGCCGGCAGATATGGCTCCGCGTGCCACCTGTGGCACGCGTGCCATAGGTTCGCCATCACTGTCCTATAGTTATCAAACCAACACTGACAGAGCAAGCCGCTAGCATATAAAAAGAGAGCCAACCACACTCCCTTTAACACTAATGATGTTACCTAGTTGGGTCATGAAACGTCTGCAAGAAAACCACCAAGCACAGAGAGCACCGAGGACCTCACTGGTGAGACTGGCTAGCTTGGTAATGAAACCTCTGCAAGAAAGCAGGGAAACCACCTCTAAGCGAGATTAAGAAATATGATTAGATAGATGGATGGATGGATGGATGGATGGATGGATGGATGATAGTGATAGAGATAGATAACTGGATGGATAGAAGATAGATAGATAGATAGATAGATAGATAGATAGATAGATAGATAGATAGATAGATAGATAGATAGATAGATAGATAGATAGATAGATGATATGGATGGATGGATGGATGGATGATAGATAGATAGATAGATAGATAGATAGATAGATAGATAGATAGATAGATAGATAGATAGATAGATGATAGATAGATAGATAGATAGATAGATAGATAGATAGATAGATGACAGACAGACAGACAGACAGTGATAATCAACAAACCCTGTGCTGCAAACCCCTCCCTTTTATTGGGCAGTTCGGAGGGGTGTGGCTGTTGTCCCAGCCAATCCAGAGGGCGCAAGGTTGAAGAAGGTGGCCTGCATGCCCCCCTCCCCTCCCCATACAGACCCAGAAGGTGAATGTGCCAACCGCCTCCTGGGCTGCAGTCCCGGGACAGATGTCTTTGCACAAACAAAGTTGTTATGCAGGAAGGAGCCCCACCTTGCTTGACCTGAATTGCCTCTGCATGAAAAGTCTCAGGTAGGCATACCTGCGGCCGCTGCTGCTCCTCCTTCCTGCCCCTCCCTCCTTCCCTGTCTGAAAGGGATCCAGGTATTTTCAATGCGAAAACAGATCCTTGGTCTTCCTGTGTTATTCCCGAGACAGCCAGGGAGGGGATCTGGCAGGACACCCTGCGAACAAAAACACACACCCCTACACGCACACAAGCACACCTAGCACGTCCCGGCCTGCAGTTTAGCTCTTAGTTTCTTTTTTATCATTTCAAACTTTTAATTTTATTTCCAAAGTTAAAATGCAAAATAAAGTAGAAAAAAAAGAAGAAACCAACTAACAACCCACAAACACTAACACTATTTTTTTTTTTAAAAAAGGGAATTCTTGTTGAAGAATGAATTTTAAAATTGACTGAACTGGCAAAGAGGGAGAAATTGAGGGCCCAGTTAGTCCTCGACTTACGACCACAATGGAGCCCAAAATTTGCATTTGCTAAGTGAGATATTGATCAAGTGAGTTTTGCCCCATTTTATGACCTTTCCTGCCGCAGTTGTTAAGTGAAGCGCTGCGCTTGTTAAGTTAGTAACACTGGTTGTTAAGTGAATCCTGAGTCCCTCGGGAGTAGGGCAGCATATAAGAACCAATAAATAAATAAATAAATAAAATCTGGTTTCCCCGTTGACTTGGCTTGTCAGAAGGACGCAAAAGGGGATCACGTGCCCCCGGGACGCTGCAACCGTCATAAGTACATGCCAGTTGCCAAGCATCTGAATTTTGATCACGTGACCATGGGGGATGCTGCAACGGTCGTAGCAGTGGTGGGTTGCTCCCGGTTCGGACCAGTTCTTAGAACCGGTAGCAGCGAAAGGTTCTGCCCACCCGCCCGGGACGCTTCTGCGCATGCGAACCAGTGGCGAAATTATTTACAACCCACCTCTGGGTGGTAAGTGTGAAAAACTTTCGTAAGTCTTTTTTTTTCAGTGCCGTTGTAACTTCAAGCGGTCACTAAGCGAACTGTTGTAAGTCAAGGACTACCTGAAAAAGAAAGAAGGAGCAACCATCAAACACAATAAAAATGATGAAAATATTCTTGTTGAAGAATGGATTTTAAAATTGACTGAAGTGGCAGAGATGGCAAAATTGACAGCATTAACAGAATAACAGAAGTTGGAAGGGACCTTGGAGGTCATCTAGTCCAACCCCCTGCCTAGTCCAACCCCCCTCCATTCAAGCAGGAAACCCTATACCAGTGATGGCGAACCTTTTTTTCCTCGGGTGCCAAAAGCACACACGTGCATGCTATTGCACACGTGTGAGTGCCCACACCCATAATTCAATGCCTCCTGCCCCCCTGTGCATGCGCGTGTGATCCCCTCATGCTGCCCCGCCCCTGTGCATGCGCGCACGATCCCCCACTCCCCCATTTTCTGACTTCGGGTGGGCCCAGTAGGCCCATTTTTCACCCTCCCCAGGCTCCAGAGGTTTTCTTGGAGCCTGGGGAGGGCGAAAACGTCTCCCCCCCAGAGGCCCTCTGGAGGCCAAAAATGCCCTCCTAGAGCCTCCGTGAAAGCCAATAATCAGCTGGCCGGTGCGCACATGTGCACTGGAGCTGAGTTAGGGCAACGGCTCGTGTGCCATCAGATATGGCTCCGCGTGCCATAGGTTTGCCATCACTGCCCTATACCATTCCAAACAAATAGAGGGTTTCCTATACATTCCTATTGATTAAAGACAGTGGATTAGATAAGTTTATCAGAGAATACAAACTGTTTGTAGACTTTCTGCGTGTTAAATACAATAACGGTTAAGGGAGGGCTTTGAAGAATAGGCTTACTTCTGAGGTTACCTGTTTACTGCTTTTTTACATACAGGTAGTCCTCTACTTACAACAATTCACTTAGTGACCGTTCAGAGTTACAATGGCACTGAAAAAAGTACCTTAAGACCATTTTTCACACTTACGACCTTCACAGCATCTCTATGGTCACATGATTTACATTTGGAAGCTTGCCAACTGATTCACATTTATGTGTCCTGAGTCATTTTTTATCTCCTTTTGCGACCTTCCGACAAGCCAAGTCAACGGGGAAACCAGATTCACTTAACAACCGTGTTACTAATTTAACAACTGCAGTGATACACTTAACAACCGGGGCAAGAAAGATCGCAAATCGGGGTGGGTTGGGGAAACACACTTAACAAATGACTCACTTAACAAGATAAATTTTGGGCTCAACTGTGGCCGTAAGTTGAGGACTACCTGTACTGAATAGATGCTGGTTTGATTTGATTGACAGGCAAATAGATCTCCACATCAGGGACATATTTTTACGTAATGTAGTATTTTTATTACGGCAAATATAGATAGGAAAGTTTATAATTGTTGGAGATTTGTTATGTAAGGAGCGGAGAACACTTACTTTTGATATAATTTTACATAATACATTCATTATTGTTTTTTCTGTTAACCATGTTGTTATTAATATAGTTTATAGATGACAGGCTAACCATATATAAGTAGATTTAGCAGTTTAACCATTTGAAATTCTTTGGGCCTGTTTCGCAAGGGGTGGGAATCCAACATTGCTTATTATACTAATCAGCATTCAACTACGGAAGATGTTAGGTGTATATGTGTGAAGGTTTTTTTTTTTCTTTTTTTAAGACACTTTTTTCGTTAAATGTCTTTTTTTGTTTTTGTTGTTTTTAAAATATTTTGGTGTTTTGCATTTTAATCTTCTTTGAATAAACTAAAAAATTTTGGGGGGAATTATTTTTTTTGATAATTTTCAGCATTCAACCAGAATGGACCTTTTACGTTTAATGTTAGTGTGAATGACGTATTGGTTAGTTTAGCATTTAAGTTACTATCTCTCCAAGTGCAACACTTTACCTGTAGGTTGAAGCAACGTTAGCGGTCTGAAGCCCTTTTTGCAAGAGAAGGCACCCAGTTTATAATCTGCAAAAACCAGTTTGTGGACTTATCCCAAACTGGGAGTGGGGAGAAGCAGGAGACTCTAGATCAGGGATCCCCAAACTTGGCAACTTTAAGACTTGTGGACTTCAACTCCCAGAATTCTCCAGCCAGCTTTGCTGTTGATGTCCACAAGTCTGCTCTAGATTTTGGGATGGGGTGGGATGTCTCCTGCTGCCCCCTGCTGCCTTTAGCTGAGAACAACAGCTTGGTTTCCACAGGGGAAGATATTAGCATTAATTATTTTAAAATGTTTTGTCTTGTTTTCAATGGGTTGCAAGCCGATTTGAGTTGCCTGTAGGCAAGACAGGCGGCATATAACTTTCATTAATAAATCAAAATATAAAAATAAAACCAAAGAGGGGGGGTCTTTATTCAAGGGGCAGGATAATATTATTTGCAACTGTCAAAGTTCTCCAAAGAAGCAAGCCGCCAGCGAATTCTAATCTTTCTCTGTGGTTTGGAGTCTGGGATAAATGTATAGACCAGTGGCTCTCCAGCTTTGCAACTTTAAGAGGAGTGGACTTCAACTCCCAGAATGCTGTGACTCTCAGGATTCCATGCTGGCTGGGGAATTCTGGGAGTCGAAATCCACTCCTCTTAAAGTTGCAGAAATTGGGAAACACTGACAGAGAAAAATTAAAATAAAATCTACAGATTCAGCAGTGTGTGGTTGTCCCTTTAGATCCCCAAAAGTTTATTTTCTTGGCAACTTTAAATTATGCTGGCTGGGGAATTCTGGGAATTGAAGTCCACCCCTCCTAAAGTTCCAGAGATTGAGAGACACTGACAAGAGAAAAATCTAATTAAAATAAAATCTGAAGATTCAGTGTTGTGGTGTTCACCCTTTAGACCCACTCCCTAAAATGTTTATTTTCTTTGTGTGACGTAATGCAATCTGTAGCTGTTGGATGGGGACAAGACCTGTGTTCGAATCCTCTCCACCATGAAGAGAGGTGTGCCACTGTGGGCCACCCCCTTCATGAGCTCCGAGAGGAAAGGGAAGAAATAAGCGACACAGGTGCGGGTGTGTGGGTCGTTGTGTGGGTCTGAAGGCACATCCAACTTTTCTCTCTCTTGCAGCATCAGCCCCAAAGATCTGAAGGCCATGTTACCTCAGGTCAACTACCGGGTGCCGAATATGCGTTTCCTTCGAGATAAACTTGTGGTAAGCAGATAGCCAGGATACCTTCGGGACCGCATCCTACCTACGACCAGTTAGGTCCCACAGAGTTGGTCTCCTCCAGGTCCCATCAACCAAGCAATGCCGGTTGGTGGGGCCACAGGGGAGAGCCTTCTCTGTGGGTGCTCCGACTCTCTGGAACCAACTCCCCCCAGAGATCTGGACTATTCCCACCCTGCTGGCCTTCCGTAAAGCCGTAAAAACATGGCTCTTCCGGCAGGCGGGGTGACATTGAGATCAATCCCCCATGTATGAATGTTGATGTGCTTTTTAATTTTGTAATTTTTAATCATTATCATTGTTTTTGTACTGTTCTTATACTTTGCTGTACGCCGCCCTGAGTCCCATGGGAGTTGGGCGGCCTATAAGAACCATTAATAAAATAAAATAATAAAAATAAATAGCAATAGCAATAGCATTTAGACTTATATACCGCTTCACAATGCTTTACAAGCCTCTCTAAGCGGTTTACAGAGTCAGCCTCTTGCCCCCAACAATCTGGGTCCTCATTTTATCGATCTTGGAAGGATCGAAGGCTGAGTCAACCTTGAGCCGGTCGGGATCAAACTCCTGGCAGTGAGCAGAGTCAGCCTGCAATGTTGCACTCTAACCACTATGTCACCATGACCCTTCCTTCCTTCCTTCCTTCCTTCCTTCCTTCCTTCCTTCCTTCCTTCCTTCCTTCCTTCCTTCCTCCCTCCCTCCCTCCCTCCCTCCCTCCCTCCCTCCCTTCCAACTTAGCACTAGCCCTTAGACTTATATACTACTTCACAGTGCTTTACAGCCCTCTCTAAGTGGTTTACAGAGTAAACCGTTTAGCGACCTCGGAAGGACGGAAGGCTGAGTCAACCTTGAACCGGTGAGACTCGAACTGCAGAACTGCTGGCAGCCGGCAGTCAGCAGAATTAGCCTGCAGTACTGCATTCTAACCACTGCGCCACCACGGCTCAGATGGGTGCTTTGATTTCTTTACTGGTAATCCTCGACCTACGACCGCAATTGCGCCCCAAATTTCTCTTGTTAAGCAAGGCAGTTGTTAAATGCCCCATTTTACAAGGATTTTTGACACAGTTGTTAAGTGAATCACCGCAGTTGTTAAGAAAAAAAAAGAACAGTATAGTAACAACCCCCAATAGCAATCGCCATAGCACTTATACCGCTTCACAGTGCTTTTACAGCCCTCTCTAAACAGTCCTCATTTTACCGACCTCAGAAGGATGGAAGGCTGAGTCACCCTTGAGCTGGTCAGGATCGAACTGCTGACAATGGGCAGTGTCAGCCTGCAATACTGCACTCGAACCACTGCGCCACCACAGCTCCTTTAGTACTTTGATTCTTTAGTCCCCCTGCATTCTAGTCGACAGGGGGGAATGCTGTAGATGCAGTATATCTTCATTTCAGCAAAGCTAGTGATGCTAGCTATCCTTGTGACAAATTGATAAAACACGGGTTGGGTTTTAACAATCGCCATAGACTTATATGCCGCTTCACAGTGCTTTTACAGCCCTCTCTAAGCGGTGTACAGAGTCAGCATGTTGCCCCCGACCATCTGGGTCCTCATTTTACCGACATCGCTGGGAATCGTTGGCACTGGAGTCTTGATCCGTGGGAGGGATCCAGGTTGAGAGAGACTGATCTGGCAAATTTAATTAACTCTTTCTTTTCTCTTCTGGCCCCGAGCAGGAGCTGGAGGTTCGTGGCGATATCACCTTCAGCCATTTCACGCAGTTCTACAAAAATCTGATGTTCGATGCGCAGAAATCGGTAAGAACTTTTAGCCTCCACTGCAGGAGGAGATGTTGTGTAGCTCAGCAAGAGGTGAAACTCAGGAGGAGGAGTCTGATACACATAGTCCTCGACTTACAACAGTTCATTAAGTGACCGGAGTCATAACAGCACTGGAAAAAGTACAGGCCAGTTCCCAAGCGTCTGGATTTTCGATCATGTGACCACAGGGGATGCCACTATGTCATAGGTTAAAAAAAAACCACATGTCTTTTTGTAGATCAAAATTCAGTTGTTTGGAAATTGACTCGTATTTATGACAGTCGCAGTATTCCGGGGTCACATAATCCCGTTTTGTGACCTTCTGAAAGGCAAAGTAAACGGGGAAGACGGATTCTCTTAACAACCCGTGTTATACTAACTTAACAATGGGAGTGATTCGCTTAACAACTGTTGCAAGGAAGGTCGTAAAACAGGGAAAAACCTGTTTAATAACTGTCTCGCTTAGCAACAGAAATTTTGGGCTCAGTTGTGGTCGTAAGGTGAGGACAACCAGTAGTCTCTTTTCTGACTTACAAATTTGATTCAGAGGTACGAGCTTTCTAGATAAATGCGGCCAAATTAGATGAATAGAATAGGAGCTGGAAGGGACCTTGGAGGTCTTCTAGTCCAACCCCCTGCTCAAGCAGGAGACCCTATACCATTTCAGGCAAATGGCTGTCCAGTCTCTTCTTAAAAATCTCCAGTGATGGAGCACCCACAACTTCTGGTGGCAAGCTGTTCCACTGATTAATTGTCCTCACTGTTAGGAAGTTTCTCCTCATTCGTGAGTTATTAGAGAATTAGCGAGTGCCGTTTTCTGATCCTGTAACCGTGGGGAACCCCAGTTGTCGAACTTGGGATCTGGGACATAAGTCCCCTTTTTCACATTGGTCGTAACTTCGAACGGTCACTAAGCGATTGGTCGCAAGTCAAGGACCACAGAAGTCCTTGACTCACGACCACAACTGACCGCAAAATTCCCATTACTAAGCGAGACATTTGTTAAGGCAGTTTTGCTCCATTTTACGATCTTCCTTGCCACAGTTATTAAGTGAATCAATTGGTCACTAAGCAAATCCGGCTTCCCCTTTGACTTGGCTTGTCGGAAGGTCGCAGAAGGGGGTTACGTGACCTCGGGACCCTGCAGCCATCATAAGTAGGGGCCAGTGGCCAAGCATCAGAATTTTTATCATGTGACCACGGGGAATGCTACAACGGTCGTAAGTGTGAAAACCCGTCATATGCCACTTTTTTCAGTGCAGTTGTAATTTCGAACAGTCACTAAATGAATGGTTGTAAGTTGAGGACTAACCCTAACAGTTTGACACCACGGAAGGGAATTCCCAGGGAATCCCCTTCCGCTTAAAAATACCTTTTCTTAAAACTTCCGCCGGTCCCAGCCTTGCGAGTGATTAAAACCACAAACTTTGCTGATCTCCGTGTTGCCTCTTTGCTTTTCAGATCATCGAACAACTGGAGTTGTCCTTCCCTTTACGGTAAGCAGGAAGAGTGCCTCGGTTTCCCCGTCTCCTCATGGGCCTAGGTGTTTTTTCGGGCTTCTTTGTGAAGATTTTCCTTTTTTTTAAAAAAAAAAATCTTTATTGATTTTTCCTTTAAAAACAACACAGACATACATATATACAAAAACGAACAATAAACTAAACGAACTAAACAACGCACTTAGACATAAGATATCTCTAAGTTGTAACAAACATTTTAAATTTTCCTTTGCAGCTTATCAATATTATTTCCTTATATATTTACAATTTATGGTATTATCGTCCTTACGTTATTACAGATTTATTCTCAAATACAGTAAATCATTTTTAATAAATTGAGTCACCCATTTCAATTTCTACATCCTAAATAACTGTGGTCTCTTATATCTCTTATGTTATATTTTGTTATATTGCATTATATACACAGAAAGTGAGGTTGTCCACAATTAAACTATCAAATAATACCGAACCAGAGGAGGATTGTACTAAAGTCGTCTTAGTAACATACTTATAATATTTTCCTTAATTTATGACGTTATGTTATAGTAGCTTTTGATATTTATTTTGTTTTAGCCAGCTATACCACTTGTCCCAAGCTTTATAAAAATCGGATTCGTCTTTGTCTTGAATTTCCATTGATTTGTGAAGATTTTCCTGATTGTGATTGTGCAAAGTTGACAAAAATAAGATTTGCACCAAGGCGGCTTCTCCAGGGTCAGCCAGATGCCTCCAAGAATTGACCAAAACTAAAGAGCAGAAACCAAACCAAACCACTAGCGGCTCTAATTACTCTCTCTGTAATTAAAGAGTCTGCTTTGAAACTTGCGTTTCTATAGTCCACTGTTTTCTGGCCTCTGTAACTTTAAGACGGGTGGACTTCAACTCCCAGAATTCCCCAGCCAGCCAGTGTCTCTCAACCACGGCAGCTTTGAGATGGGTGGACTTCAACTCCCAGAACTCCCTAGAATTCTCAACTTCAATAGCATTGGGACTCCTTCGTCCAACGTCTTCCAGTTGGATGAAGTGAACGTCCAGCTCTCCTCCTCAATCCTTTTGGGGTGTCTTGCTGAGCTCAGAAGGCCTCTGAGATGTGTTAAACCGGCATGGTTGCCCTGAGAATTCTGGGAATTGAAGTCCACACATCTTAAAGTTGCCAGGGTTGAGATTATGGGTCACATAATTATTATATATCTGTTTAAAAGCCAGCCCTAAAAAGTATTTAGTTTCCACCTGAAAGTTATATAAGCTAGAGCGGTGATGCGAACCTTTTTTTCCTCGGGTGCCAAAAGTGTGTGCTATTGCACACGTGTGCATGCCCACACCCATAATTCAATGCCCCCACATGTACCCCGCCCCCCTGCGCTGCCCTGCCCCCTGTGCATACGCACACGACCCCCATGCCCCTTGGAGGCCCTCCGGAAGCCAGAAACTACCCATTTCCCAACTTCTGGTGGGCCCGGTAGGCCCGTTTTTTGCTCTCCCCTGGCTCCAGAGGCTTTCTTGGAGCCTGGGGAGGCCCTCCAGAGGCCGAAAACGCCCTCCCAGAGCCTCCGAGCGAGCCAAAAATCAGATGGCCAGCGTGCACATGCACACTGGAGCTGAGCTAGGGCAACGGCTCACGTGTCGGCAGATATGGCTCCGCATGCCACTTGTGGCATGCGTGCCATAGGTTTGCCATCATGGAGCTTGAGCAAGTTTGGTAAACAAGGAACCAGAACGTTGGAGATCTACCATAAACACCTGTGGCTCAGGGAATCATCTGGAGATGGTCTTCTCCAACCTGGTGTCCAGCAGATGCCCAGCCTGGCCTGCAGGTGATGCTAGCTGGGAATTCTGGGACATGTGGTCCTAACTCATCCCGAAGATGCCAGAATAGGGACAAGTGATACAAAAGATGCAAACAATTGACAAAGTACTGATAGAAGAGAATATTTGCAGTTCAGAGTTGAACTGTGGGGTCCTTGGTGCTCTCTGAGCTTGGTCAAGCTGGCACTGATGATGTTACCTAGTTTGGTAATGAAATGTCTGGGAGAAAACAACCGAGCTCAGAGAACACTCTACAGTCCTCCTCTTCCTCCTCCTCCTCCTCCTCTCTGCAGACACCACTTCCTTCTAGCACTGATGATGTTATATAGTTTGGTAATGAAACGTCTGCGAGAAAACAATGCTCCAACACTGGAAGTTTTTAAGAAGATGTTGGATAACCATTTGTCTGAAGTAGTGTAGGGTTTCCTGCCTAGGCAGGGGGTTGGACTAGAAGACCTCCAAGGTCCCTTCCAACTCTGTTGTTGTTGTTGTTGTTGTTGTTGTTGTTGTTGTTATTATTATTATTATTATTATTATTATTATTATTATTATTATTATTATTATTATTAAACAACCAAGCTCAGAGAGCATCAAGGACTCCACAGTCCTCCTCCTCCTCCCTCTCTTGTAACACTGATGAAATTACCTAGTTCGGTAGCGAAACATCTGCGAGAAAACAATTGAGCTCAGAGAGCACCAAGGACCCCACCCTTGACAAAGTGCTGCTGGGTGTGAGTGTGTGGCACGGCTACTGAGACGCTTTCTTCTCTCCTGCTTCCTTTTCAGTAACATGGATCGGCCGGAACGCTGCCAAATCACCTTATACGACTTCCAGAAATTCTTACAATACGATCAAAAGGTATTTCTTGAAGGAAATAGGTTTGCTTCTGTGAAAACAAGCAGAGATAATGTTTTCCTGTTGTGTGTACCTTTACTTTTGTGAGGTTTGGTTAGACGCCCACATTCCCTTGACAATGAGACAGGTGGTATGTAAATTCAATAAATACATAAATACAGTAAATACTGTATTTTTTGAACTATAAGACACACTTTTTTGTCTGTGAGTCTTATAGACCAAATATTGCTGAAGCCCCGCTCACCCGCCGGCCATTTTTTGTCCTCCACACGCCCCATTTTCAGGCCTTTTTTTTTTTGGCCTTTTTCAGGCCTTTTTTCAGCTCATTTAGGGGGGCTTTTTCTTCCCGTTTTTGAGGCTTTTTTCGGCCTGCTTTTGAGGCTTTTTTCGGTCCGTCTGTTTTCCAAAAAAACTGGCCGAAAAAAGCCTCAAAAATGAGCCGAAAAAAGCCTCAAAATCGGACTGAAAAAAGCCTCAAGTGAACCTGGCTTCCCCATTGACTTTGCTTGTCAGAAGGTCGCAAAGGGGATCACGTAACTCCGGGACACGGCAACCTTCATAATTATGAGTCAGTTGACAAGTATTTCAATTTTGATCACATGACCATGGAGATGCTGCAATGGCCATAAGTGGGGAAAATGGTCCTAAGTCACTTTTTCAGAGTCGTCGTAACTTCAACCGGTCACTAAATGAACTGTTTTGAGTCGAGGACTATCTTATTGTTCTTCCCCTCTAGACAGAATCTTGCCAAACTAAAGCAGACTATTTTCATCATTCAAAGTTGTACTCCGAGAATCTCTAGGTAGGGAGGAGCCTTCTTAACTCTGTTCCTTCCAGCCACACGGCCTAAACCCGTGATGACGAACCTGTGGCACACGGAGCCATATCTGAGGGCACGCGAGGCATTGCCTTATGTCAGCTCCAGCGTGCATGTGCACGCTGGCCAGCTGATTTTCAGTCTTCCGGAGGGCGGGGTGGGGGAGGCCATTTTTGCCCTCCCCAGTCTTCAGGAAAGCCTCCGGAGCCTATGGGTGGCGAAAAATGGGCCCAACGGGCTAAGGAAGTTCGGAAATGAACTTCCGGTAGGCCCATTGGGCCATTTTTCACCCTACCCAGGCTTCTGCTAGGCCCATTGGGCCATTTTTTCGCCTTCCCCAGGCTTCAGGAGTCTTTCCTGAAGACACGGGAGGGCGAAAAAACGGTCCAACAGGCCTACCGGAAGTCCAGAGGGTTCAGTGAGGCCTGCGCACATGCGCTGGAGGAGGGGGCTGCGCTCGGGGTGTTGTGCATGCATGCGCAGGGGGAGGGCATTGCATTATGGGTGTGGGCACACATGCACGCGCGCACTCTTTTGGTACCCGAGCAAAAAAAGGTTCGCCATCACTGGCCTAAACTTTGCTTGTCTATTGGTCCTCTAGAATGCAAATAAATTGAATGAATGAATGAATGAATGAGAGAGAGAAAGAGAAAAAGAAAGACAGACAGACAGACAGACAGACAGAAAGGAAAGAAAGAAAGAAAGAAAGAAAGAAAGAAAGAAAGAAAGAAAGAAAGAAAGAAAGAAAGAAAGAAAGAAAGAAAGAAAGAAAGAAAGAAAGAAGACCCTGCCTCTCCCCCTCCCACCCTCCCTCCCTCCCTCCTGGGAATCCAGATCACATTCCACCACAATCAATTTGTCTCCTAGCCGCTATTTAAATTTTCTCCATTATGTTCTCTTTCTAACCTGGTCTTTCAAGTCTCCCAACGGCGCATTGATTTTGATAAAACCTATGCAGTGCATATCAAACTGGCAGGAGTTTGCAGGTGCCATCCTGATTTTTTTGACCTCTCCTGAGGATGCCGCCTCTCAATTCACAGCTTCCTGGTAGCTCTGCCCCTCTGCCTTTTCTCTGCAGGAAGCCTGGGCAAGTGACATTGCCAAGGTTCGCCGGTTGATGTGCAGCTACCTGCAGGATCGTTTTGCTGACATGATGGAGCCCGTCTTCCAGCTGGATGAAGTGAGTGTCCGGCTCTCTTCCTCAATCATCCGGGGGGGGGGGGGGAAGGGGGGTCTTGTTAAGGCAGTGTTTCTCAACCTCAGCAACTTTAAGATTTATTTATTTATTTATTTGGTAGCTTTTCTATGCTGCCCTACTCCCTCAGGACTCAGGGCGGCTTACAACATTTTATACAAAAAACTCCAAACAAATTATTAAAAGCACTTAAAAACAGTTAAAAATATAAATATACACACATCATACATACATGGGGGAGACATCAGATATAAATCGTCTCAATTCACCCCGCCTGCAGGAAGAGCCATGTCTTAATGGCTTTTCGGAAGGCCAGCAAGGTGGGAATGATTCGGATCTCTGGGGGGAGTTGGTTCCAGAGAACAGGGGCCCCTACAGAGAAGGTCCTCCCCCTAGGCCCCGCCAGTCGGCACTGTTTGGCTGACGGGACCTGGAGGAGACCCACTCTGTGGGACCTAACCGGTCGAAGGGAGGAATGCGGCAGAATGCGGTCCCGGAGATAACCTGGTCCTAAGCCATGTAGGGCTTTAAAGATGATGATCAGCACCTTGAATTGCACCCGGAGACCAATGGGCAGCCAATGCAGCTGGCGGAGTATAGGTGTTACGTGGGTGTACCTTGAAACACCCACCACAGCACGCGTAGCTGCATTTTGCACCAGTTGAAGTCTCCGAGATGGGTGGATATATGGGAAGTCACTTAAATGTCAATGCCAGGCGTGTGCAGCAGCAGCCAAAAAAGCGAATACAATTCTTGGTTGTATAAACAGAGGCATAGAATCAAAATCACGTGGAGGATTAGTACCGCTTTATAAATACTGAAACCAGCTTTGGTCACCACATTACAAAAAAAGATGCTGAGACTTTGGAAAAAGTGCAAAGAAGAGCAACTAGGATGATTAAAGGCCTGGAGACTAAAACACACTTGCTTGGAGCTGGTCTGGAAAGGAAAAAAACGCAGCTGAATTAGGCGGGACTCGTCCCACCCAGATCCCTCCGAATGGGTCTCCCTACGTAGCCTCCCCGCTGAACTACACCAGTGATCGCCCACCCAAACGGAGCCCGCCCTCCGATCTTTTCCGAGCGCCCGCTCTGTCTGCAGCGAATGAGCTGGGGGCGCGAAAAGCTCTTCCCCTCTACCTGCATGCTGTTACCGGCTCTTCACCCACCTCTGCACCCAGGTAGCGGCCGGTGGCTCCGGGTAGCGGCGTCTTGTTGGTCTTGGGGTGTGTGTGCAGAGCCGGTAACAGCATGCAGGTAGAGGGGAAGCGCTTTTTGCGCCTCCAGCTTGTTCATGCAGGAAAGAGCGGGCGCTTGGAAGAGCTCAGAGGGCGGGCTCCTTTTGGGTGGGCGATCAATGTCGGGTTGCATAATTCAGTGGGGAGGCTATGTAGGGAGACCCGTTAGGAGGGACCTGGGTGGGGCGATCCCGCCTAATTCGACTGCGTTATTTCCCTTCGCCACCACCCCTTCCGCCTGGCGGCGACAGTTCTCACACTGCCGCTTCCCGGCGGCTGCAGTAAGTGGTAAGAGGCGCGCTGGCCGGGAATGCTCCCTTAGAAGAAGTCTAAGGCACCAACATTTGCCGGCGCAAATGGCCATGCTGGACGCTGCCTGCAGTGCGAGGCTGGCAGGAGGAGGAGGAGGAGCAGCGGCGGCAGACCGTTCGCGCTGGCAAAGTTTGGTGCAGGAGGCTTTCCAGGCCCAAAACGGGCCGGGGGGGCATGTGCAGGTGGTGCATGTGTGAGAAAGCGTGCATGCGTGGGGGGAAGTCATGCGCACATGCGCAGGCGGGGCGCACATTGCATTGTGAATGCCGGCACGCACGGGTGCTATCGTGGGCGCACACACACACACTTTTGGCACGCAACCAGAAAAAGGTTCGCTATCACTGGTATAGAGTCTCCTGCTAGAGCAGTGGGTTGGACTAGAAGACCTCAGAAGTCCCTTCCAACTCGGTTATTGTGTAATTTTTTTTCTTTCCCCCTTCTTTGCACAGTTCCTGATGTTCTTGTTCTCCAAAGAAAACATGCTGATGGATTCCAAGGGTGAGCAAGTGGTCCCTGAAGAAATGAACTTCCCCTTGTCGCAGTACTGGATCTCGTCTTCTCATAACACGTAAGAGTCCCTCGGATTCTTGGGTCAATTATGGACGGATTAAGCGTGGAAAGGGGGCAACTGAGGTCATGCTAGAGAGGACCATCCATTGCATTCCACCAGCCTGTGTTGGCCATGACGCCAAATATTC
Organism: Diadophis punctatus similis; assembly: GCA_023053685.1. Classification (NCBI taxonomy): domain Eukaryota; kingdom Metazoa; phylum Chordata; class Lepidosauria; order Squamata; family Dipsadidae; genus Diadophis; species Diadophis punctatus. Next base: position 205,437,257 of record JALIGW010000003.1, on the reverse strand, counting down.
GTAAACTCCTTTCCCTGAGTAAAGACGGAGCCAGAGATCTCAAAACTTGGCAACTTTAAGACTTGTGAACTTCCACTCCCAGAATTCCTCAGCCAGCCTGAGGAATTCTGGGAGTTGAAGTCCACAAAGTCTTAAAGTTGCCAAGGTTGGAGACCCCTGTGCTAGAGTATGCGTAGATCTTTTGTTAAGCTTTGTGTTAAAGTTGCATGTCTAGATCATCCAGGGAGATGCTTGGCAGGTGCTCAGCATAGCTTGTCCATGGATGAAAAGATTTGCTCCAGACCTTCCCATCTATTTTTATCTTCACAAGCACATCAGCTAATGGCCATTCCTTGGCCAACGTGCCCTGCGCACACTCATCCACGCCCTGGTCACCTCCCGTCTGGACTACTGTAATGAGCTGCCCTTGAAGAGTATCCGGAAGCTTTAGTTGCTTCAGAATGCAGAATATTTTTTTGGAGGGGGCACCTAAACTTCTGCATGTGTCACCTCTTCTGCAGGAGCTTCATTGGCTGTCAATCTGCTTCTGGGTACAATTCAAGGTGCTGGTTGTTACCTTTCAAGCCCTACCTGACTTTGGGGCCAGGTTATTGGAAGGAGGACCACCTATTACATATACTGGCCCATTCCGATGGGAGGGGGGGCATGATACTGGTCCCATCTACTAGAAATCTATGGTATATCTGGTGGGACAATGAAAAGGGGCCTTCTCGGTGGTGGCCCCTTCTCTATGGAACATCATTCCCCGGATGTATGGCTGGCCCCCACTTTGTTGCTTTTCCAAAAGGCCTTGATTTGGTCAGCAGGCCTGGGGACCACGCATGGAAATGGGGCCTATCAAGTGGTTGATTTGATTGTGTTGCTGCTGCCATGGGATGATGTGGGGTTTTAACGTCGTGGATTTGTAATGTGGCAAGCCTCCCCGGTATGTGAGTTGGATGGCAGATAAAATTATACCGATAGAGGAAATATTTGAAGCTCGGGGTTCAACTGAGGGGTCCTGGGTGCTCACTGAGCTTGGTGGTTTTCTTGCAGACATTTCATGACCCAACTAGGTAACATCATCAGTGCTAGAAGGGAGAGGAGTTTGTGGACATGAGGAGGAGGAGGATTGTGGGGTCCTTGGTGCTCTCTGAGCTTGGTGGTTTTCTTGCAGACATTTCATGACCCAAATAGGTAACATCATCAGTGCTAGAAGGGAGGAGGGTTTGAAGAGAGGAGAAGGAGGAGGAATTGGAGGGGAGGGGGAGGGGAGGAGGAGGACCGTGGGATCCTTCGTAAGTTTCATGAACCAACTCAGTGCTAGAAGGGAGGGGATTTGGAAAAAGGAGGAGGAGGAGGATAACTGAGGGGTCCTTGGTGCTCTCTGAGCTTGGTTGTTTCCTTGCAGACATTTCATGACCCAACTAAGTAACATCCTCAGTGCTAGAAAGGAGGGAAGTTTGAGGAGAGGAGGAGGAGGAATTGGAGGAGACAGGAGACAGGAGGGGGAGGGGGAGGACTGTGGGGTCCTTGATGCTCTCTGAGCTTGGTTGTTTCCTTGCAGACCTTTCACGACCCAACTAAGGAACATCATCAGTGCTACTAATGCTGTTGCCCTGATGACATTACCAAGTTCGGTAATGAAACGTCTGCAAGAAAACAACCAAGCTCAAAAGAACACCAAGGACCTCTTCCTGTAAATCATCTAAGAAAGAGAGAGAGAGGGAGGGAGGGAAGGAGGGAGGGAGGGAAGGAAGGAAGGAGGAGGGAGGGAGGGAGGGAGGGAAGGAAGGAAGAAAGAAAGAAAGAAAGAAAGAGAGAGAAAGAAAGAAAGAAAGAAAAAGGAGAGAGAGAGAAAGAAAGAAAAAGAAAGAAAAGAAAGAAAGAAAAGAAAGAAAGAAAGAAAGAAAGAAAGAAAGAAAGAAAGAAAGAAAGAAAGAAAGTCCTCGAGAAATTGTGGACTTGGGGCCCCTGTCCCATGCATTCCCAAATTCTCCCCACAGCCTTTCACAACCACTAATGGCCTTTGCAGGAACTTCCACACCTGTTGCTTCTCCTCCTTCCTTGCAGATATCTCACGGGGGATCAGTTCTCCAGCGAGTCCTCCCTCGAAGCCTATGCCCGCTGCCTTCGGATGGGCTGCCGATGCATTGAATGTAAGCTGCTTCTTTTTTTAAAAAAATTTTTTTATTGATTTTTTAATTAATTACATTTCTTAGTGCTTAATAAACATTGTCTTGTCTGGGTATTTAATTTGCTTAACAATTCTGATTGCATTCTTAATCTCCACCCCTTTTTTTCCAACTACTGGTAAAATAAATTCCATGTTTGATAGCATTCTGTGTCTTCTTTCGGCTTAATTTTCAATGTAAGTCATATCCATTTCTGCACAATCTAATATCTTCCTAATTATCTCTTCGTCTTGCGGTGTTTCTTCATTTTTCCAATATTGTGCAAATAGAATCCTCGCTGCTGATACAACATGTAATATTAAATACATACTTTTCTTATCTAATTACACTGTTCAGGTATTGATGTTGATGTGTATTTAAAAATGAATATATATATATACACAAAAAAATACATACTTTTCTTATTTAATTTTTCTGATATTATACCTAATAAAAACAGTTCAGGTTTAAAATCTACATGATTCCCTATCATCTTTTCTGGCCACCTGTGTATCTTTGGCCCCAGGTTTTTTTTTTAGCACAAGTCCACCACATATGATAAAATGTGCCCATTGTTTGATTACATTTGCTAGACATATTTTTAAACATTTTAGCTAACCTAGCAGGTGGCAAATGCCATTTATAAAACATTTTATATAGATTTTATTTACAAGAAGTGGAATGTAAGCTGATGCCCCCCATTCTTGACCCCATTAACAAGCCTTGGTGAAGGGTCCCACCCTTGTCTTTGCTGATCTGCCCCAAGGATATTTCTGAGAACCGTCTGTGGGGTTGTTTTCACCACGTAGTGATTTTCTACATTTGGAAAAAGCCAAAAAAAAAAAAAGGCCACAGCTTCCCCTTCTTGGCATCCCAAACTGCAAGGTCCTTCAGATGTTGGAAGACCAACCGTCACATCTGGACAGCCCTTGTGAAAGACCATGTTGCACAGTTGAAGGTTTTTGTGATGGCCGCAGAATGGGAATGCAATTTGTGCGTCTTTGCAAGAAGCCTTTATTAGATTTAATCGCAGGAGGTTGAGATTATGAATTAGTTTATTCATTGGATGGAGGGCTAGAAGTGTGTGCTTCCTCAACTGGGCACCTTCAAGAAGTGTGCAAAGATTGGAGTTCTCAGGGGAAGAAATCCACACACACACACACACACAGAGAGAGAGAGAGAGAGAGAGAGAGAGAGAGAGAAAGAGAGAGAGAGAGAGAGAGAGAGAGAGAGAGACAACCCTCTCTCACACACAATGCACGGACTGAGGGTTTTGGGTCATTTGAATCTCGACGCGGGCAGAAGGTGCCCAGTGGAGGAAGCCCGATTCATGGGATGGTTTAAAAAGCTGGAATTCTAATTTTAAGAAACCAATTCAAACTTTGATCTTCTCTGCTCCAGTGGATTGCTGGGATGGCCCTGATGATCTGCCCATCATCTACCACGGCCACACGCTGACCTCCAAGATCAAGTTCCTCGATGTGTTGCACACCATCAAGGAGCACGCCTTCACCACCTCCGAGTAAGCCCTGTTGCTGCCTTTATGCGCCTTCCTCTCTTGGGCTTCCTCCTACTCCTCCCCCACCCCCGTCTTCCTCCTCCTCTTCTTCATCTCCTCCTCCTCCTTCTCTTTTTCCTCCTCCTCCTCTTCTTCATCTCCTCCTCCTTCTCTTTTTCCTCCTCCTCCTCTTCTTCATCTCCTCCTCCTTCTCTTTTTCCTCCTCCTCCTCTTCTTCATCTCCTCCTCCTTCTCTTTTTCCTCCTCCTCTTCTTTTTTCCCTTCTATTTCTCCTCCTCCTTCCCTTCTCCTTCTCCTCCACCTCTTATCTCCTTTCTCTTCCTCCTCTCCTCCTCCTCCTCCTCCTCCTCCTCCTCCTCCTCCTCCTCCTTCATCTCCTCCTCCTCCTCCTCCTTTTCCTGCTCCTCCTCTTCTTTTTTTCCTTCTATTTCTCCTCTAACTCCTATTTCTCCTCTTCCTTCCCTTCTCCTTCTCCTCCACCTCTTATCTCCTTTCTCTTCCTCTCCTCCTCCTCCTCCTCCTCCTCCTCCTCCTCCTCCTCCTCCTCCTCCTCCTCCTCCATCATCTCCTCCTTCTCCTTTTCCTGCTCCTCCTCTTCTTTTTTTCCTTCTATTTCTCCTCTAACTCCTATTTCTCCTCTTCCTTCCCTTCTCCTCCACCTCTTATCTCCTTTCTCTTCCTCTCCTCCTCCTCCTCCTCCTCCTCCTCCTCCTCCTTCATCTCCTCCTCCTCCTCCTCCATCATCTCCTCCTCCTCCCTTTTCCTGCTCCTCCTCTTCTTTTTTTCCTTCTATTTCTCCTCTAACTCCTATTTCTCCTCTTCCTTCCCTTCTCCTCCACCTCTTATCTCCTTTCTCTTCCTCTCCTCCTCCTCCTCCTCCTCCTCCTCCTCCTCCTCCTCCTCCTCCTCCTTCATCTCCTCCTCCTCCTCCTCCTTTTCCTGCTCCTCCTCTTCTTTTTTCCTTCTATTTCTCCTCTAACTCCTATTTCTCCTCCTCCTTCCCTTCTCCTTTTCCTCCACCTCTTTTCTCCTTTCTCCTCCTCCTCCTCCTCCTCCTCCTCCTCCTCCTCCTCCTCCTCCTCCTCCTCCTCCTTCATCTCCTCCTCCTCCTCCCTTTTCCTGCTCCTCCTCTTCTTTTTTCCTTCTATTTCTCCTCTAACTCCTATTTCTCCTCTTCCTTCCCTTCTCCTTCTCCTCCACCTCTTATCTCCTTTCTCTTCCTCTCCTCCTCCTCCTCCTCCTCCTCCTCCTCCTCCTCCTCCTCCTCCTCCTCCTCCTCCTCCTCCTCCTCCTCCTTCATCTCCTCCTCCTCCTCCCTTTTCCTGCTCCTCCTCTTCTTTTTTCCTTCTATTTCTCCTCTAACTCCTATTTCTCCTCTTCCTTCCCTTCTCCTTCTCCTCCACCTCTTATCTCCTTTCTCTTCCTCCTCTCCTCCTCCTCCTCCTCCTCCTCCTCCTCGTTCTTCTTCATTGGAGGGCAGAACGTATGAAGGCGAGAATGAGCCTCACAGAATGGCTTCAGGCCCTCCATAAAAATTGTCCCTCAATGTGGAGAAGATTGTTCCAGAAACTGGAGAGGATGTTTTAGTTGACTGAATGGAGCAGCCAGATAGAAGCTCCCAAGCCCACTCGGAAAGGCTACTAAATTGGTACCTCCAAACCTCTGTCCCCACCCCTTTGCCGAGCGGTTCCTGTTCTCAGGAAGTCCTGCCTCAGGCCATCCGCCTCCAAAATGCTTAGCCGCGATCGGCTTTGCTCTACACAACGGCGCATCCTTGGGTATTGCCCTAGATCAGTGTTTCCCAACCTTGGCAAGTTGAAGATGTCTGGACTTCAACTCCCAGAATTCCCCAGCCAGCGGGCTGGGGAATTCTGGGAGTTGAAGTCCAGACATCTTCAACTTGCCAAGGTTGGGAAACACTGCCCTAGATCTTCTTCCTTGTCATTTGTTGTTGTTGTTGTTAGTCGTGAAGTCGTGTCCGACCCATTGCGACCCCATGGACAACATTCCTCCAGGCCTTCCTGTCCTCTACCATCCCCCGGAGTCCATTTAAGCTCAGGCCGACTGCTTCAGTGACTCCATCCAGCCACCTCGTTCTCTGTCGTCCCCTTCTTCTTTTGCCCTCAATCCTTCCCAGCATTAGTCTCTTCTCTTTTTTGTTGTTTAACAACCCCCTAATCCCTTGCGGGGTGGAGTCGGGGCAACTGAATGGAGCTGAGTGTTTACTGGCCGGATGCCCTTCCTGTTGCCAATGCGGAGTTATATCCAGCAGATATATTCTCATTGTGCCCAGAGAGAGAAATATCTGCCTCTACCTAGGATCGAACTCGCAGCCTCCTGATTGTGAGGCGAGAGCTCCACCTCTAGGCCAGTGCACCACTCCTGGATATTGCCCTAGATGTAAACAAAAAAAAAATGCAGGATTTTTCAGGGTCTGCCTGATGCCCTTTCCTTGTCAGGCCTGGAAACCATTTTTGGGCCTTGGATCTTCAGGCCTGCCACATTTGGTACTGTGGGAAACTGGGAGAGGGGATTGCATGGAGATGGGGAGATATGTAGTCAAAATAACAATCCTTTCTCCGAGAGTCAAGGTCACTCTGCCCTGCACCTGGAGGGGTGTTCCTGGGAGGCATCTCCAGTTGGGACGGTGCATTGATTGGACGATGTGATGGACATGTGGGCTCATGGGCAGGGGGCTTGGACTTTCTTTTGGGTGTGGAAAACCCGGAAGCTTTCAGATTCGGGATTTCCCAGATGTGCCAAAATGACATCTCTAATAAAGTGGAACTTTGAGGAAACACAAGCCTTGGAGTTTTCTTTTGTTGTGGGTGTTACTTGGAACGCTGACATTCCTTTTCCCACAGGTATCCCATCATCCTTTCCATCGAGGATCACTGCAGCATCGTCCAGCAGAGGAACATGGCGTCCCACTTCAAGAAGGTCTTTGGCGACATGCTGCTGACCAAACCGGTTGACGTCAATGCCGACCAACTTCCTTCTCCTGCCCAGCTCAAGAAAAAAATCCTGATCAAGGTAGCCAAGCCCTCCGTCTCCCACCTGGGACAAACCCCGAGCCTTCCCAGCCCCTCTGCCCTCTTTGTGTTCCCCGAAGCAATGCTCAATGATGACTACCCACTTAGTTCCATGGAGGTCAGGGATGTTGCTGTGGACCAGGGGTCTCCAAACTTGGCAACTTTCAGACTTGTGGACTTCAGGTGCCAGGTGCCTTCGGAAGATCTAGAGATGGGGTCTCCACCAGTGGTGGGTTCCTACCGGTGCGGTCCACTCTATAGCACCGGTAGCGGCCTGCTGGTGACGTCACAGTACCGGTGCTGTCAGTTGCCGGTGCCTGTGTGCTGCCATTTTTTTAAAAAAAAGTTTTTAATTTTTTAAAAAAATTTCTTCTGTGCATGCCTAGAAGCCGAGCTTCCGGCACTGCGCATGCGCTGCCTTCCTACCCCACAGTGAGTCCAAGCAGGGGAGGATATCTGAGGGAGCGCGTGAGACGCTGAAAGAACGGGTGGCAGGATCTATCTCCAGTCTCCTCCCTTCAGCAGTCCGAGAAGCCACGCCCACCCGGTCACATTGCCGGCAAACCACACCCACCTGGTCACATGGCTAGCAAGCCACACCCACAAAATAAGCCACACCCACAGAGTGGTAGTAAAAAAAATTAGGAACTCGCCCCTGGTCTCTACCATCCTGGCTTGCTCATATCAGCCTTTTCCAGCCAGGCCCTCTCAATGTTTCTCAACCTTGACCACTTGAAGATGATTGGAATTCAACTCCCAGAATCCCCCAGCCAGCGGAACCTGTTTAAGATCTCTGGGTAAAAGACAGAGAACTCTCTGAGTCCCAAACGGATCTCCTCAGCCAGGGGTGTCCAACCTAGGGGACTTTAAGTCTCATGGCTGCATGGCTGGCTGGGGGATTCTGGGAGTTGAAGTCCACAAGTCTTAAAGTTGGGCACCTTTGGTCTAGATCAGTATTTCTCAATCTTGGCCGCATGAAGAGGGGTGGAGTTCAATTTCCAGAATTCCCCCACTGGCATATGTGGATTTTAAGTCCCAGAATTCCCTGGCTAACATGCTGGCGGAGGAATTATGGGAGTTGAAGTCAACTCATCTCCAAGCTGCCAAGATTGAGAACCACTGGCTAAAAAGAATAAAGAGTGAGCTTCGTTCAGAAGAGAATATTTATAGCTCAGGGTTGAACTGAAGGCTCCTTGGTGCTTCTCTGAGTTTGGTGGTTTTCTTGCAGACGTTTCATGACCCAACAAGGTCACATCATTGCATCTCACTGATGATGTTATCTAGTTGGGTCATGAAACGTCTGCAAGAAAGCCACCATGTTCAGAGAGCACCAAGGGCACCACAGTCCTCCTCTTCCCCCTTCACCACCTCCTCTCTGCCTGGTTGTTTTCTTGCAGGTGTTTCATTCCCCAACCAGGTAACATTGTTGGTGCTAGAAGGTGAAAACCCCACTCCCTTCTAGCACTGATGATACCACCTAGTTTGGTAATGAAACATCTGCAAGAAAGCAAATTCCAACAGCATCAAGGACCCCACTGTCCTCCTCCTCCTCCTCTTCCTCCTCCTCCTCCCTTTCTCCTCCACTCCAAACACCCACTCCCTTCTAGCACTGATGATGTTACCTAGTTTGGTAATGAAATGTCTGCAAGTAAGCCACTAAGCTCAGAGAACACCAAGGACCCCATAGTCGTCCTCTTCTTCCTCTCCGTAAACCCCACCCCCTTCTAGCACTGATGATGTTATCTAGTGTGGTCATGAAACGTCTGCAAGAAAACAACCCAGCTCAGAGAACACCAAGGACCCTTCAGTGCTTCATTTGTATGCCAAAGAGAACATGTTGCCAGATGCGCTTTCCTGAGCCCGATTCTTTTGCCAAAAATGCCATCTTTTTCGGTCCCTCCATCATTTCCCCCTCTCCTTCACCCCCTTTGTTCAGAAGAACTGTCCCTTTGTGAAGGAGATGAGCTGATTCTCCATTTGATGTAGGGGCGCATATAAATAACTGAAGCTGTCCCATCAGGAACCCCTCAGGCATGGGTGTCTATTCCAGTCCCTGCATCCCTTCAGCATTCTCTTTCCTTTCCTCTTCCGGCCTCAGCACAAGAAGCTGGTGGAAGGCAACCTGTATGAAGAAGTCTCCACCGCCAGCTACTCGGAGAACGACATCAGCAACTCCATCAAGAATGGCATCCTGTACCTGGAAGATCCCATTGACCATGTGAGCTCCTGGGGGGGGAGGGGCACGTGGTGGCGATTGAGGCTGCCTGGTGTCTTCAGAAGGTCTCCACCACCAGGCTTTGCTCATAGGAGATGAGGTGGCGCAGTGGTTAAAGTGCAGCACTGCAGGCTACTCCAGCTGACTGCTAGTTCAGCAGTTCAGCTGTTCAAATCTCACCAGGCTCAAGGTTGACTCAGCCTTCCATCCTTCCGAGGTTCATAAAATGAGGACCCAGATTGTTGGGGACAATAAGCTGAACTCTGTAAACCGCTTAGAGAGGGCTGTAAAGCACTATGAAGCGGTATATAAGTCTAAGTGCTATTGCTATATCCAACTTCCTCAGTCATCCATTCTCCAGATCAGTGTTTCTCAACCTTGGCCCCTTGAAGGTGGGTGGGTGGACTTCAACTCCCAGAATTCCAAGGTTGAGAACACTGATCTACAGGGAACTTTGGCAGCCAGAAAGTTGGATGGAAGCCACCACAATGGATGGAATCAAGGAAGTGACGGATGGAAACTAATCAAGGAGAGAAGCAACCTAGAACTAAGCAGAAATTTCCTGACAGAAGAATTAATCAGTGGGATAGATGGATAGATGACAGACAAATAGATAGATACCGTAGATAGATAGATAGATAGATAGATAGATAGATAGATAGATAGATAGATAGATAGATAGATAGATAGATAGATAGATAGATAGATAGATAGATAGATAGATAGATAGATAGATAGATAGATGATATACATAGATGGATGGATGGATGGATGGATGGATGATAGATAGATAGATAGATAGATAGATAGATAGATAGATAGATAGATAGATAGATAGATAGATAGATAGATAGATAGATAGATAGATAGATAGATGATATACATAGATGGATGGATGGATGGATGATAGGATAGATAGATAGATAGATAGATAGATAGATAGATAGATAGATAGATAGATAGATAGATAGATAGATAGATAGATAGATAGATAGATGATATACATAGATGGATGGATGGATGGATGATAGGATGGATGGATGGATGATAGATAGATAGATAGATAGATAGATAGATAGATAGATAGATAGATAGATAGATAGATAGATAGATAGATAGATGATATACATAGATGGATGGATGGATGGATGATAGGATGGATGGATGGATGGATGATAGATAGATAGATAGATAGATAGATAGATAGATAGATAGATAGATAGATAGATAGATAGATGATATACATAGATGGATGGATGGATGGATGATAGGATGGATGGATGGATGGATGATAGATAGATAGATAGATAGATAGATAGATAGATAGATAGATAGATAGATAGATAGATAGATAGATAGATAGATAGATGATATACATAGATGGATGGATGGATGGATGATAGGATGGATGGATGGATGATAGATAGATAGATAGATAGATAGATAGATAGATAGATAGATAGATAGATAGATAGATAGATAGATAGATAGATAGATGATATACATAGATGGATGGATGGATGGATGATAGGATGGATGGATGGATGATAGATAGATAGATAGATAGATAGATAGATAGATAGATAGATAGATAGATAGATAGATAGATAGATAGATAGATAGATAGATAGATAGATAGATGATATACATAGATGGATGGATGGATGGATGATAGGATGGATGGATGGATGGATGATAGGATGGATGGATGGATGGATGATAGGATGGATGGATGGATGGATAGATAGATAGATAGATAGATAGATAGATAGATAGATAGATAGATAGATGATATACATAGATGGATGGATGGATGGATGATAGGATGGATGGATGGATGGATGATAGATAGATAGATAGATAGATAGATAGATAGATAGATAGATAGATAGATAGATAGATAGATAGATGATATACATAGATGGATGGATGGATGGATGATAGGATGGATGGATGATAGATAGATAGATAGATAGACAGACAGACAGACAGACAGACAGACAGACAGACAGACAGACAGATAGATAGATAGATAGATAGATAGATAGATAGATAGATGGATGGATGGATGGATGGATGATAGATAGATAGATAGACAAATAGATTTCCACATCAGGAACATATTTTTATGTGATGAGAGAGAGAGAGAGAGAGAGAGAGAGAGAGAGAGAGAGAGAGAGAGAGAGAGAGATGATATAGATGGACGGATGGATGGATGGATGATAGATAGATAGACAAATAGATTTCCACATCAGGAACATATTTTTATGTGATGATAGATAGATAGATAGATAGATAGATGGATGGATGGATGGATGGATGGATAAATGATAGAGAAAGAAAGAAAGAAAGAAAAAAGAAAGAAAGAAAGAAACTTTATTGTCACTTTGAATGTAGACTAATTGGCATACATTAAAATGAGATTCCATTGCATGCAGCTCTTAAAGGGTCACCACTTCCAATATTCACTACATAAACATGGCAAAATAAATAAATGCAAAGTTATGCATATACCCACATATATTACGTGACACAGAGAAACAACACAGTCTAGTTGGGATGTGCCCACGTACATGGCCAGAAAAACGAATCTTGCGAGTTTATCAGAAGGATGGCCTAGGGAGAAAAGTGGTTACAGAATCTGGAAGTCCTGCTAGAAATACTTGGAAACCTCCAGAGGTCGTAGGTGCTCCAACACTGGGGGGGGGGGGGGGGGTTTAAGAAGAGATTACACAATCTGTCTGTCTGAAATGGTACGGGGGGGGGTCTCCTGCTTGAGCAAGGGGTTGGACTAGAAAAGGGCTCTCCAACCTTGGCCACTTTAAGACTTGTGGACTTCAACTCCCAGAGTTCCTCAGCCAGCAAAGCTGAATTCTGGGAGTTGAAGTCCACAAGTCTTAAAGTGGCCAAGGTTGGAGAGCCCTAGAAGACCTCCAAGGTCCCTTCCAACTATGTTGTTCTGTTACTGGTGGGATGGTGGGAAGGAGAGCAAGGAATGAAGCCGGTCCTTCCATTTTACCTGCTCTGGAGGGGAGATTTTATTTATTTATTTATTTATTAGTTATATTTATATACCGCCTCATAGTGCAAGCACTCTCTAAGCGGTTTACACCATTAAGTAATGTAAATATTTACATTGCCCCCAACAATCTGGATCCTCATTTTACTTACCTCGGAAGGATGGAAGGCTGAGTCAACCCTGAGCCGGTGAGATTTGAACAACTGAACTCAAATATTATCTGGTCCTCGCCCATTGGAGTCCCAAATTCCCATGTTCCCATGGACCAGGGGCAGGGGTGAAATCCTCCCGGTTCGCCCGGGCCAGTCCTTCGGCGTATAGCCAATGGAACTGGCGGCGGTCGCGGTGCGGAGCTTCTCCTGCCCGCTTTCCCGGCCCGGCTGAACGCCGCCATTTGGGTTATTTTTCCCTCTGTGCATGCGCGCGCATGCACAGAGGGAAAAATAACCCGAATGATTGTGTTCAGCTGGGCCGGGAAAGCGGTGATTGTGTTCAGCCGGGCCGGGAAAGCGGGCGGGAGAAGCTCCGCGCCGTGACCGCCGCCAGTTCCATCAGCTATACGCCGAAGGACTGGCCCGGGCGAACCGGGAGGATTTCACCCCTGACCAGGGGTTGGGTCGAAAGATGAGGATGCAGTCACAGTCTTTAGGACTAAATTGAGCTAATAGGTGCCCAGACCGTGTCTTAAATGGTCTGCTTCCATCATACTCAGCTGCGCAGGTAGTCCTCAGCTTACAACTACAATTGAGCCCAAAATGTGCGTTGCTAAGCGAGATAAGTTGTTAAGTGAGTTTTGCTCCATTTTACATCTTTTCTTGCCACGGTGGTTAAGTGAATCTGGCTTCCCCATGGACTTGGCTGGTTGGAAGGTCGCAAAAGGGGATCACGTGATCCCGGGTGGCTGCGACCATCATAACTATGAGTCAGTTAAGTGAATTTTGATTGCATGACCATAGGGATGCTGCAGTGGTCATAAGTGTGAAAAACGGTCCCAAGTCACTTTTTTCGGTGCTGTTGTAACTTTGAACGGTCACTAAATGAACTGTTGTAAGTTGAGGACCACCTGTACAGCTATCAACACCATGCCGTGTTGTTAGGTGGCTCAATGGCTAAGACACTGAGCTTGTCGATCAGAAAGGTCGGCAGTTCGGCATCCCTAGTATAGGTCTACTGCGTGAGCAGGGGGTTGGACTAGATGACCTCCAAGGTCACTTCCAACTCTGTTACTGTTAACTGTTAACTGAAATGCTAGGATTCTGCATGTGGGGGGAGTGGATTTGTACTTGACCTGTACTTGACCTTGCACCCAAAAAGACTTTTATCCCTTTTGCTGTTTTCTCTCGCTTTGACAACCCCCTCCCCCCCATTTCTCCGTTACAGACCTGGAGCCCCCACTATTTCGTCCTGACAAGCAACAAGATCTACTACTCGGAGGAGACCTCCCACTACCAGTCCCATGGGGAAGAGGAGGAGGAGGCGGAACAGAAGGAGGTATTCTGCTGGTGGAGGCTCTTTTGAACAGCTTTGCCTCCATGAGGACTAGTGGATTGTGAAGGAATCGCTTAGAGCAGTGTTTCTCAACCTTGGCAGTTTGAAGATGTGTGGACTTCAACTCCCAGAATTCCCCAGCCAGCGTTGCTGGCTGGGGAATTCTGGGAGTTGAAGTCCACACATCTTCAAACTGCCAAGGTTGAGAAACACTGGCTTAGAGATAACTGGGGAAGCTGAGTTTTTGTTGGTTTCATGTGTGGAATGATAAGCATTCATTATCATTAGGAGTAAAGAGAGGGAGGGGCTAACCTCCCCCCCCCAAAAAAAATCTGGAAACACCTGTAAATACTCTTCCTGCTCATCCTGCCAGATTAGGCATTCAGAACACCCAACGATGTAAGGGTGGTTATTTGGAATTTGCAAGCTCCTAATTTCTGTACTCGGTGGTTACATAGCATTGGTATGTTACTAGATCTGCCCAGTGGGATCCCTGGAGCTCTCTGAGCTGGGTGGTTTTCTTGCAGGCGTTTCATGATCCAACTAGGTAACATTATCAGTGCTTAGAAGGGAGGGGGCTTTGCAGGGAGGGGGAGGAGGAGGAGAGATGAACTGGGGAGTCCTTGGTGGTCTCTGAGCCTGGAGGTTTCGTTGCAGATGTTTCATTACCCAAACTAGGTATTATCAGTGCTTAGAAGGGAGGGGGTTTGTGAAGAGGAGGAGGAGGAGGAGAACGGTGGGGTCCTTAATGCTCTCTGAGGTTGGTTGTTTAGTGCAGATGTTTTATTAACAAACTAGGTAATTTCATCAGTACTAGAAGGGAGTTGGTGTTTGGAGTGGAGGAGAAAGAGAGGAAGGAAGAGGAGGTGGAGGAGGAGGAGGAGGAGGAGGAGGAAGAGGAGGAGGAGGAGGAAGAGAATTGTGGGGTCCTTGATGCTGTTGGAATTTACTTTCTTGTAGATGTTTCATCACCAAACTATGTAACATCATCAGTGCTAGAAGGTAGTAGGGTTTGCACCTTCTAGCACCCACAATGTTACCTGTTTAGGTAATAAAACACCTGCAATAAAACAACCAAGCCCAGAGAGCCCCAAGGACCCCCCAAAGTCCTCCTCCTCCATTCTGCAAAACCCCACTCCCTTCCAGCACTGATGATGTTACCTAGTTGGCTAATGAAAGGTCTTTAACAAAACAATCCAGCTCAGTTCAACCCTAAGCTACAAATATTCTTTTTTTACCAATAAGATGACTAACCAATGTTAGTTATCAAACGTTTCGCCCTGAGCGTTATCTCAGGCAGTGAGACCCAGTTTGCAACTTGCTCAGGCAGGCCAGTCTATTTTCATTCTGCAGAGGTTCAGTCAAACACCGTATTTAAGACAGACAGCAAGCAAATTTGTAATATAGAAAGAAGATTCTGCTTAGAAATCTTCTGCTTCCCAGTTCAATCCCGCAGCTGCCAAGCGAGTTCGTGAAATTGCTTTAAAAATATATCCTGCTTTTCATCCTTAAACCAAAATATTCATCTATTACTTGCAGTTAAAAAAGTAAAAATATTTTAAAGCAGTGTTTCTCAACCTTGGCAGTTTGAAGATGTGTGGACTTCAACTCCCAGAATTCCACAGCCAGCGTTGCTGGCTGGGGAATTCTGGGAGTTGAAGTCCACACATCTTCAAACTGCCAAGGTTGAGAAACACTGTTTTAAAGTAAGATTTTTAGTGTCAGTCTAGGGAATTCCGGAGCACCTTTTCCAAGGAAGAAGCTACATGGGGTATCAAGACCCCAGAATTTGGCTGATATGCAGCGTGCCTTTTTCAAAATGTGCCAGAACGCAGGTAGTCCTCGACTTATGACAATTGAACCCAACGTTTATGTTGCTAAGTGAGAAATTCGTTAAGCGAGTTTTGCCGCATTTTACGACTTTTCTTGCCAGGTTTGTTTAAGTGAATCCCTTCAGTTGTTAAATTAGTAACATGGTTGTTAAGTGGATCTGGCTTTTCCCCGTTGACATGGCTTGCCAGAAGGTCGCAAAAGGGGATCACGTGACCCCAGGACACTGCAGCCGTCATAAATATGAATCACTTTTCAAGCACCCGAATGTAAATCACGTGACCACGGAGATGCTGCAACAGTCGTAAGTGTGAAAAACGGTTCTAAGTCACTTTTTTTCAGTGTCGTTGTAACTTTGAACAGTCACTAAATGAGACATTGTAAGTCGAGGACTACCTGTAGTTCGGACAGCTCTTAGGAATATGCCGTGTCTTATTTACGACCGCTGTTTTTTTCTCTCTCTCTCTCGGGCTTCCTCCCTCCCCATTTTAATCCCCAACGTCCCCATTCCTTCTCCTCTCTTGGTCCATCTTGTCTCGGGCGGTTCCGTAGGAGTTTAACAACAACGAGCTGCACTTTAGTGAGAAATGGTTCCATGGCAAACTGGGCGGGGGCCGCGACGGGCGCCAGATTGCCGAACGGCTGCTGCATGAATACTGCATCGAGACCGGGGGCAAGGATGGCACCTTCCTTGTCCGCGAGAGCGAGACGTTTGTGGGCGATTACACCCTCTCTTTCTGGTAAGACCCCCCCTTGACACCCCAAAATCTTTGACCGTCGAGATTGGGTTTGCCCAGCATTTGAATTGAACTGAGTAACAGTTATCGTCATTTTCCTGTACAGTCCTCGACTTACGACCACAACGGAATGCAACATTTCTGTGGCTAAGCGAAAGATTTCTTACGTGGATTTTGCACCATTTTACGACCTTTCGCGCCAGTTGTTAACTTAGTCACATGGTTGTTAAGTGAACCTGGCTTCCCTGTTGACTTTGCTCATCAGAAGGTCTTTAAAAGGGGATCACGTGACCCTGGGACACGGCGGCTGTCATAAATATGAGTCAGTTGCCAAACGTCTCAATTTTGATCACGTGATCACGGGGATGTTGCAGTGGTCGTAAGTGTGAAAAATGGTCATAAGTCACTTTTTTTCAGTGCCGTCGTAACTTTGAATGGTCACTAAACGAACTGTTGTAAGTCGAGGACTACCTGTAACTGCAAGGTGAAAACGTGAAAATTTTGCCCATTAAACTTCCAACCTTTTCATCTTCTCCGTTTTGCAGGCGTTCCGGACGGGTCCAGCATTGCCGCATCCACTCCCGGCAAGAAGCCGGCACCACCAAGTTCTACCTGACCGACAACCTGGTTTTTGACAGCCTCTACAGCCTCATCTGCCATTACCGCGAGGTGCCGCTGCGCTGTAATGAGTTCGAGATGCGCCTGACGGATCCTGTGCCACAGCCCAACGCTCACGAGAACAAGGAGTGAGAAGCCAGGCCTTTCCTTCCTTTCCCTATTTCCTTTCTTTTCTTTTTTCCTTTGCTTTCCTTTCCCTCTTTTTCTCCTTTCCTTTCTCTTTTCTTTCCCTGTCTTTCCTCTCCCTCTTCCTTCCCTCTCCCTTGCTTTCCTTTCCTTTTCCTTTTCCTTTTCCTTTCCTCCCTCTCTTCTTCTTCTTCTTCTTCTTCTTCTTCTTCTTCTTCTTCTTCTTCTTCTTCTTCTTCTTCTTCTTCTTCTTCTTCTTCTTCTTCTTCTTCTTTTCCCTTTCCCTTTCCCTTCCATTCACTTTCCTTTCCTTTCCTTTCCTTCCCTTTCTCCTTCCCTTTCTCCTTCCCTTCTGATGCTCCTTATCACCCAGACTCTGGAATTTGGGGGGGGGAGGGGGATCAGGAGATGACCTTCCCCTGGAGTGGCCCCTCCTGGGGCATCCTGAATAATGCTGATTCGAACCCAAGCCTCATCCCTTCTTAGCTCTCAAACGCTTTCTTAGCAGCAGAGCTCAGTCCGAGAGAGTGTTGGCGCTTCTGAGCATGCACAGAGTGCCTTCTAAATTTAAGACCTCCAAAACAAGGCAGGACTGAACAATGGTAGGCAGGTCGGTCCCTCTTTTAGCATTCCTCGTTGCTTGAGTTGAGAGAGCGCTTTTCATTTTTTAAAAATTAATTCATTCTTAATTTACATTTACTTGTTTTTAATAAATTGAGGCAGAGTTTTGATGAGTGGTGTGGTGGCCTAGAGGTGGAGCTCTCGCCTCACAATCAGGAGGCTGGGAGTTCGATCCTAGGTAGAGGCAGATATTTCTCTCTCTGGGCACACTGAGAATTTATCTGCTGAACAAAACTCCGCATTGGTGACAGGAAGGGCATCCGGCCAGTAAAACGCTCTGCTAGCTCCATTCAGTTGCCCAGACTCCACCCCAATGCAAGGGATTATGGGGTCGTTAAAAGAAAGAGGATGTTTAGTGGCAACCCTTTCCTGCAAGATCTGTGAGCCCTTCACCCTTTGGTCTTGACACCTGTGTGTGTCTGTGTGTCCGAATTGGCATCTCTTCTCTCCCCCCCACCCAGGTGGTACCATCCGAACCTGAGCCGTCTGCAGGCCGAGCACATGCTCATGCGGGTGCCCAGGGACGGCGCCTTCCTGGTGCGCAAGCGAAGCGAGGCCGACTCCTACGCCATCTCCTTCCGGTGAGCCTGGCCATGCGCCCCGAAGCCCTGGGCCCATAAGCAGGGTTGCAGAGATAGTCCTCGACTTACGACAGTTCGTTTAGCGACCGTCTGTTGCTACCTCGAGGGGCTGACCCCCTTCCTTGACTTAACGTGGATTGGGGACCCCCCCTGACGTCCTTTGTCTCCCCTCCCCCCCCCAGGGCCGAGGGGAAGATCAAGCACTGCCGAGTCCAGCAGGAGGGGCGGCTTTTCACGCTGGGCAGCTCGGCAGAGTTCGAGAGCCTCCTGGACCTGGTCAGCTACTACGAGAAGCACCCGCTCTACCGCAAGATGAAGCTGCGCTACCCCATCAACGAGGAGACCTTGGAGAGGATGGGCACGGCGGTGAGGGGGTCCCTCTGGGTAGCCCAGGGTTTTCCCAACTGGGCCACTTCGCAAGGCCCAGAATTCCCCAGCCAGCATGGCTTCCCTTTTGCCACCAGCCCAAACTCTTATCTTCACACACAAAAGTAGGAGGGGAGGGAAGGAGGGGAGGGAGGGCCAACTGATGGAAATCAGCTGCGTTGCTGATTTCCACAAAGGGAAGAAAGAAAGAAAAAAAGAAAGAGGGAGAGAGAGGGAGGGAGGAAGGGAGGATGAAGGTGGGAAATAAGGCATGGAGAAGATGAGAAGAAAGGGAAGGAAAGGAAGGAAGGAAGGAAGGAAGGAAGGAAGGAAGGAAGGAAGGAAGGAAGGAAGGAAGGAAGGAAGGAAGGAAGGAAGGAAAAATAAGGCATCGAGAAGATGGATGAATGAGGAGGGGAAGAAGGCATAGAGAAGATGGGAAGGAAGGGAAAGAAGGAAGGAAAAATAAGGCATTGAGAAGATGGATGAATGAGGAGGGAGGGAAGGAAGGAAAGAAGGAGGGGAAGAAGGCATAGAGAAGATGGGAAGGAAGGGAAGGAAGGAAGGAAAAATAAGGCATCAAGAAGATGGATGAATAGGAAGGGAGGGAGGGAGGAAGAATGGTGGGAAATAAGACACAGAGAAGAAAGGGAAAGAAGGAAGGAAAAATAAGCCATCGAGAAGATGGATGAATGAGGAGGGAAGGAAGGAGGAAAGAAGGAGGGAAAGAAGGCATAGAGAAGATGAGAAGGAAGGAAGGAAGGAAGGAAGGAAGGAAGGAAGGAAGGAAGGAAGGAAGGAAGGAAGGAAGATGAAAATGAAGAGAAGGAAAGAAGGAAGGAAGGTGTCAACCTTCCTTGCAATGGATCTATTATTTGGAACCCGGAAGGAAGGAAGGAAGGAAGGAAGGAAGGAAGGAAGGAAGGAAGGAAGGAAGGAAGGAAGGAAGGAAGATAAAAATGAAGGGAAGGAAGGAAGGAAGGAAGGAAGGAAGGAAGGGTGTCAACCTTCCTTGCAGTGGATCTATTACTTGGAACCCTGACAGAAAGAAGGAAGGAAGGCCCAATCCTCCCTGATTTTACCCCAAATCAAGCATTAAATTTTTATTTCTGCTGGAATGAATATGAAGGCCGAGCAGTGAATTAGCAGGAGGCAGGGCCACCTGCCTGGAGGGTTGTTATTTCTGATGAGTTCTGCATGAAGTCGTAAAAACCCTAAAATTGGAAGGAGCGATCTAGACCTACTTCCATCACACAGATCTGCCTCTTTGTCATTTAGAAATTATTTTCTAACTTCCTAGGCCTATTGGAGGTGGGATAGAAACAGCAGTAGAGTAGGAACAACAACACACAGCTGACAATAGTTTGGAGAAAGGTGTGAGGATTATTTTCAATCTGGTCTACTTTTTTACTTTAGTTACTGTACAAAGAAGGTCATTCAAGGTCATTTTTGTCTCTCTCCCTGCATGCAGGGGGGTCTTCTTCCATGTTGGGGTCCTTAGAAATGGAGTGGACCAGAGTTTCTTAACCTCAGCAACTTTAAAAAGAGTGGACTTCAACTCCCAGAATTCCCCAGCCAGCACAGCTATGCTGGCTGGGGAATTCTGGGAGTTGAAGTCCACTCTTCTTAAAGTTGCTTGGGTGGAAACATCCGACTTTCAAAAATGGGGCCAGGGTTTTAGCCACAAATCCCTTTCTTTCTTGACAGGAGCTGGATTATGGGGCGCTGTATGAGGTGAGGAGCCCTCACTTTTACGTGGAAGCCAACAAGATGCCCGTGGCCAGGGTAAGTGGGACAGGCTGGAGGGTTATTTCTGCATTTTGCATATTGCAATTTTAAGAATAGATTTAGCCATCTTCTCCCAAAGGTGCTAGTATAGTAAAGCCAGCTATACTTTCCTGGTTTTTTTTTTCTTGAAAACATTTCGCTTCTCACCCAAGAAGCTTTTTCAGTTCTTCAGAATATACAACTACTTCACGACTCCAGAACTGAAGAAGCTTCTTGGGTGAGAAGCGAAACCTTTTCAAGGGGAAAAAAAACAAAAGTCCAGTTGGTGTTTGGAAAAAGCACCTTTGGGACAACCGTGATCTGGATGATTGTGTATCTCCTCATATTAGATTCTCGGTTTATGGATTTAACTCTCTTCTCATTATTACCATTAAAAGTACAACCTACAACAGTTCATTTAGTTGTTCAAAGTTACAACGGCACTGAAAAAAGTGACTTATGACCATTTTTCACATTTATGACCATTGCAGCATCCCCATGGTCACAAGATCAAAAGTCGGATGCTTAACAACCGGTTCACATTTATGACGGTCGCAGTGTCCCCGGGGGGGGGTGTCATATGATCCCCTTTTGCGACCTTCTGACAAGCCAAGTCAATGGGGAAGCCAGATTTACTTAGCAACTGGTTTACTCATTTAACAACTTCAGTGATTCACTTAACAATTGTGGCAAAATAAGTCATAAAATGGGGTAAAAACTCAGTTAACAAATTTCTCCCTTAGCAACGTAAATTCTGGGCACAATTGTGGTCGTAAGTCAAGGACTCCCCTTTTTTAAAAAACTTTTTTTCCCTTTGCAGTGTACCGTAAAGGCCTTGTATGACTACAAAGCCCAGCGAGAAGACGAGCTCTCCTTCTGCAAACAAGCCATCATCCATAACGTTGAGAAGCAGGATGGGGGATGGTGAGTCCCAGATGAATTTGGAGGGAGGAACTTCAAGCAACCTTTGCTGGATAACTCCAAAGTAGCCAGGAATCGCAGCTCAGGAATGTCACGATGTGAATATTGTCAGTTGTGAGTCTATGCAGGGTGATGCACCCCTATCCTAAATACTATGGTACTTCCCAATACAAGCAGAACACGTGATATGATGTTCTGCGCATGTCTACATTCCTATCCACCATTAATCACTTCTGATGTGCCTTCCGAACTGGAAGGTCGTGTTACGTAGCAAAGATGTAGTTTATTCAGGATTTATTGTTTTATATCGTTTTGTACTGAAATAAATATTTTCTATTAGACATTTTAATCTTGGTTTTATTTCTAAATATTTGAATTCCAAGTAAAAGATCCAATATCGCTTCTACGAGGGATTCTTCCCTTAACAAGGAAGAAAGGGCCCCAAAACATAACAGAATAACCAAGTTGGAAGGGACCTTGGAGGTCTTCTAGTCCAACCCTCTGCACAAGCAGGAGACCTTATACCATTTCAGACAAATGGCTGTCCAGTCTCTCCTTGAAAACCTCCAGTGATGGAGCACCCACAACTTCTGGTGGCAAGTTGTTCCACTAGTTAAAAGGATTACAGAATAATATTTGGAAGGGACCTTGGAGGTCTTCTAGTCCAACCCCCTGCTGAAACAGAAGACCCTCTAGCATTTCAGACAAATGGCTGTTCAGTCTCTTCTTAAAAACTTCCAGTGTTGGAGCATTCACAACTTCTAGAGGCAAGCTGTTAATATTTCTCTCGGTCAGGAAATTTCTCTTTAGTTCTAGGTTGCTTCTCTCCTTGATTAGTTTCCATCTATTGTTTCTTGACTTCCCTTTAGATCTTGGGGTTCGCGACTGAAAGCTTTGATGATTTCCTCCCCTGGTTTTTGTCTCCTTCGTTTAAGAGACCCTCAGATACCTAGAAAAGGACATTTACGGTTTATTCTTGGCGAAAGCCCTGCAGGGCTGTTTTGCAGAGGAACTGACAAATGAGACCAACGTGCCCAAAGGAAAGGAATTAGAATACGTCATGTGCAACTTTGCTTGGCAATGATGGCTACATGATGGGCTGATTAATCCTCGCTGCGTGGAAGCACCATCTTGATCTAACTCAATTGATCAGCTAGAGCAATTAATCAGTGGAACAGCTCGCCTCCAGAAGTTGTGGGTGCGCCAACACTGGAGGATTTTAAGAAGAGACTGGGCAGCCATTTGTCTGAAACAGTATAGGACAGTGATGGCGAACCTATGGCACGTGTGCCACAGGTGGCACGCGGAGCCATATCTGCCAGCACGCGAGCCATTGCCCTAACTCAGCTCCAGTGCGCATGTGCACACCGGCCAGCTGATTCTCGGCTTGCGCGGGGGTTCTGGGCAACGTTCCCTGTAAGAGAAAAAAACGGTGCGCGGCGTTCTCATTTCATCTGCGCGGCCGCACATGCGCACAGCCTCTCCCATTAGGAAATGCCGGCAGGAAGTTAGAAACTTCCGTGCGGTGTTCTCTGATCACGTGCGCGGCCGCGCGGGCGCGCACCTTAGAGAGAACAGTGGTTCTGGGAGGGTGTTTTTGGCCTCCGAAGGGCCTCCGGGGGATGGGGGAAGCTGTTTTCGCCCTCCCCAGGCTCCAAGAAAACCTCTGGAGCTTGGGGAGGGCGAAAAATGGGCCTACCGGGCCCACCCGAAGTCGGGAAACGGAGCAGGGGGATCGTGCGTGCATGCACGGGGGCTGGGGCATCACGGGGGGATCACACGTGCATGTGCAGCGGGGCAGGGGGGCATTGAATTATGGGTGTGGGCACTCGCACGTGCGCAATAGTGTGTACGTGCATGCTTTTGGCACCCGAGGGAAAAAAGGTTCGCCATCACTGGTATAGGGCTTCCTGCTTGAGCAGGGGGCTGGACTAGAAGACCTCCAAGGTCCCTTCCAGCTCTATTCTGAATGATTGACTTGATCAAAATTTGGGAGCTTGGCAACCAGCTTGTATTGATCACTGTTTCAGCCTCCTTGGCTCATCTAATCTCCCTCACTTAACAACTGCAGGGATTCGCTTAACAACCATGGGGGGAAAAAGGGTCATAAAATCAGACCCTTCACAACCACCTTGCTTAGCAATGGAAATTCCGGCTGCAATTTCGGTCGTAAGTCGAGGATTACCTGCATTCGCGCCCCTGGGGCTGTGCCGAGAGAAAGGTGTCGTCGTCCTTTTCCTGTTTTGCTTGTGTACCCTTGTGTACAACGTGGTGGTCAGAGTCGCCAGCCGTGTCTCACAGCTTCCTTTCCTCCCTCCCTCCCTCCCAGGTGGCGCGGAGATTACGGCGGGAAGAAGCAGCTCTGGTTCCCTGCTAACTACGTGGAGGAGACCTCGAGTGCCTCCGTGCCAGAGCAGGACGAAGCGGTGAGTCCCTGATTCCCCCACCTTTCTTTGGGAAACTGCGACGAATGTAGAGGACAAACCATGTTGGTTTCATCCTGGCTAGCCTTCCCCTCTGGGAATGTGGGACGCCACCCAGCACATCTACAGGAACCGAAGGTGGAGGGTGCAGCACCGTCTTTCTGAGAAGGGAGGGCAAATGCATGTAGTCCTCGACTTACGACCGCAATGGAGCCCAGCATACGTTGCAAAGCGAGACATTTGTTAAATTTTATGACTTTTCTTGACTCATTTGATAAGTTGGTAAATTAGTAAGAAGGTTGTTAAGTGAATCTGGATCCCTCGTTGACTTGGCTCATCGCATGACCCCAGGATGCTGCGACGGTCATAAATATGAATCAGTTGCCAAACGGCTGGATTTTGATCACGTGACCATGGGGATGCTGCAATGGTCAGAAGTGTGAAAAATAGGTCGTAAGTCACTTTTTCGGGCCCATTGCAACTTTGAACGGTCACTAAATGAATTGTTGTAAGTCGAGGATTACCTGTACAGTTAATTCTCAACAGTTTGTTTAGTGACCGAAGTTACAATGGCACTGAAAAAAGTGACTTATGACAGTTTTTCACACTTATGACCGTTGTAGCATCCCCGTGATCAGGTGATCAAAATTCAGACGCTTGGCAACTGACTCATATCTATGACGGTCGCAGTGTCCCGGGGTCACGTGATCCCCTTTTGCGACCTTCTGACCAGCAAAGTCCATGGGGAAGCCAGATTCACTTAATGACTGTGTTGCTAACTCAACAAATGCCGTGATTCACTTAACAACGGTGGCAAGAAAGGTCGTAAAGTTGGGGCCAAACTCACTTAACAAATGTTTCACTTAGCAACGTAAATTCTGGGTTGGATTGTGGCCGTAAGTTCGAGGACTACCTGTATTTGCACTCCCTTCCTAAAAAGATGGAGCTGCACCCTCCACCTTCGGTTCCTGGCTGGGGAATTCTGGGAAATGAAGTCCACACAGCTTAAAGTTGGTCAGGTTTAAAAACAAGCAAACTGGTTTCAGAGCTATCAGAACAGAAGTGACCTTATTTTTTTTAAAAAAGTATTTCTTTTCCATTTTAACATTTCTGCCCTCCCCTTTTCTCTTTCTCTCCCCCCCCCGGCCCACCCCAGTCAGTGGAAAATAGCCCTTTGGGGAACTTTCTGAAAGGGTTCATCGACGTCCCATCGTGCCACGTGGGTGAGTGTCTTGGGCAGAGGTTCCGTGGCTGGCGGTGAGTAACGGGGCGCTTCGGAGTAGGGTGGGTGGGCGCCCGAGCCTCTTTCCTTGGCCCTGCGGGTCTCCCACCAACTTTCTGGACCCCGCCTTATTTTATCTTATTTTTTTTTATATCTTATTTTTTTATCTTTTTAAAAAAAAAATTAATTATTTTATCTTATTTTTTTATCTTTTTTAAAAATATATTTTATTATTTTTATTATTTTGTTTTAATTATGTTATTTTGCTTTATTTTATTTTACGTTATTTTATTTTCAGATCGTTTTGCAACTTACAACCATTCGTTTAGTGACCATTCGAAGTTACGACAGAGCTGGGGAAGAAGCGACTTAGGAGCGTTTTTCACACGTACGACCATTGCAGCAATCCCCGTGGTCCCATGTTCAAAAAAAAATGTATTCTTGTTCTGATGCAGCTTTTTAAAAATGCTTTTATTGTTTTGTGTGTGTTTGTCTTGGTTTTTTGTTTGTTTTCTGTGGGATTTTTTTGGTTCGGAGTTTTGTATTTTGTATTTTAACCTTGTTTTGAATAAAATAAATATATAGGTTAAAAAAAATTCAGAGGCTTGGCAACTGGCGTGTACTTACGACAGTTGCAGTGATCCCCTTTTGTGACCTTCTGACAAGCCAACTCAACAAGGAAGCCAGATTCCCTTAACAACCACATATAACAGAGTATGAGAGTTGGAAGGGACCTTGGAGGTCTTCTAGTCCAACCTCCTGCGCAAGTAGGAAATTTCTACCATTTCAGACAAATGGATGTCCAACCTCTGTTTTTAAAAACCTGCTACTAACTTGAACAACGGCAGCAATTTGCTTAACAATAACGTAGCAAGGAAAGCCGTAAAATGGATCAAAACTCACTTAACGGCCTTGCTTCGCCACAGAAATCTTGGGCTCAATTGTAATCTGGCTTCTCCATCTTCAGAAGGTCGCAAAAGGGGATCACATGATGACCCGGGACACTGCAACCGTCATAAGTACATGTCAGTTGCCAAACCTCTGAATTTTGATCACGTGACTCTGGGGAGGCTGCAACGGTCGTAGGTGTGAAAAGTGGATAGAGCTCATTTTTTTTCAACTTTAAATGGTCATTAAACAAATGGTTGTAAGTTGAGGATGACCTGTAACCATGGAGGTCATCTAGCCCAGCTTTTGCTCAGGGGCAGAGAGAGATTTCGGACAGAGGACCATTTAGCTGCTGCTGAAGAACATCAGGGAAGCCACCCCTTCATGATCGTTGTCATCTTCTCATGGTTTTGCCCCCAAATGGGAGACCAGCAACTCCCCGCGCCCCGCATGCTCCCCACCCCCGTCCTGCGTTTGGGGGCCTCTTCCAGTAAAGCCGCCCCCTCTGATGTCCTTGTAGTTATCTCCAAAGACGCCAGGAGCCCCAAACCCTTTGTCTTCACCATCCATTCTCAGCAGATGACCCACCCATCCCAGTCGCTGGACGTCGCCACGGATACTCTGGAGGAGCTGAACGACTGGGTGGCCAAGATCCGAGAGGTCACGCAGAACGCAGACGCCAGGGTGAGTCCTCCTGATGGGAGGTCCTGCTTGGAAGATCTGGTCCCTCAAGTTTTGGGGTTGGCTCCACGAGGTGCCCGTTGAAGTTATGGAGTCTTACGACTTTTGGAAAGTTGGTTCTGGGGTCGAATGCGATGGGATGGGACTCGGGATGCATTCAGGGGCTTTTTCTGTCTCTGTTGGCCAAAGTGCCTCATGGAAGAAGGCAGAATAACAGAAAAACAGAGTTGGAAGGGACCTTGGAGGTCTTCTAGTCCAACCTCCTGCTCAGGCAGGAAACCCTACACAATTCAGGACAAAAGGCTGTCCAGTCTCCTCTTAAAAGCCTCCAGTGTTGGAGCACCCACAACTTCTGGAGGCAAGTTGTTCCACTGGTTAATTGTTCTCGCTGATAGGAAGTTTCTCCCTAGTTCCAGGTTGGTTGTCTCCTTGGTTAGTTTCCATCCATGGCTTCTTGTCCTGCCTACAGGTTGACGCCCTCTTCTTTGGGGCTGCCCCTCAAATATTGGAAGATTGCTATCATGTCACCTCTAGTCCTTAACTGATTTACAGAGTTGGAAGGGACCTTGTAGGTCATCTAGTCCAGCCCACCCCACCCAAGCAAGAGATCCTACACCATTTCTGACAGATGGCAGTCCAGTCGCTTCTCGAAAGCCTCCAGGGATGAAGCTCCCACAACTTCTGAAGGCAACTTCTGTTCCATCGGTTGGTTGTTCTCCCTGTCAGAAAATTCCTCCTTATTTCCCAGTTGAATCTCTCCTTGTTCAGTTTCCATCCGTTGCTTCTTATCCTGCCTTCTAGAGCTTTGGAGAATAGCTTGACCCCCTCCTCTCTGTGGCAGCCCCTCAAATATTGGAAGACTGCTATCATGTCTCCCCTGGTCCTTCTCTTCACTAGACTAGCCGTGCCCAGTTCCTTCAACCGTTCATGGTATGTTTTAGCCTCCAGTCCCCTCATCATCTTTGTTGCTCTTCTCTGCACTCTTTCTAGAGTCTCCACATCCATTGTTGTATTATGGTGGGCAAAACTGGAGGCAGGATTCCAAGTGTGGCCTTCCCAAGGCCTTATATTGTAAAGACCAGCTCCAAATATCTCACCTGGGGCTCTTCCCTCTGCAAGTTTCCAAAATATAATTTGTTCCTGGTTTCAGAGTCTGGCCCATCTGTTTCGAATTTTGTCAAGGCAGCTCTTGGGTCCTTTTATCTTCAAGTCATGAAGTCATGGTTGGTTTCTTCTCTTGGAGAAGAATTCAGTCTTGACTAACGTGGAACAACAATACGTTGGAACCGCTTTGCTCTGTAGGTGCTCCTGTGTGTGGCGGGGTGGAATAGATGCTCTCCAGATGTCTCCTGATTGGGGTCTGTTTGTCTCGTGTCCAGATGCAGGAAGGGAAGATCATGGAACGGAGGAAGAAGATCGCCCTGGAGCTGTCAGAGCTGGTCGTTTATTGCCGCCCGGTGCCCTTTGATGAGGAGAGTAAGTCGCTTTGACCCTTCGAACCCGACTTCTGCTCCAGAAGAGGATCAGCTGAGGCCAGCTGGGATTTTATGTATTTATTTATTTAGCATATGGCATCTACAGAGGTCATCCAATCACTGATACAGGCAGTCCTCGACTTATGGCCACAATTGAGCCCAAAATATCTGTTGCTGAGACAGTTGTTAAGTGAATCCCTGCAGCTGTTAATAATATGGAGGTGAAGTAAATCTGGTTTCCCCATTGTTGACAAGGGTCTGGATTTTGATCACCGGAGCATGGGGAGGCTGCACTGGTTGTAAGAGTGCAAAATGGTCATAAGTCACTTTTTTTCAGTGCCGTCATTAAATGAACTGTTGTAAGTTGAGGACTACCTGTATACAAATTTAGCATCCACTAAATAAAGCATCAGACAAATAGATTTCCACGATAGATAGATGGTAGGTAGGTAGATGATAGATAGATAGAGATGGATAGATAGATAGATAGATAGATAGATAGATAGATAGATAGATAGATAGATAGATAGATAGATAGATAGATAGATAGATAGATAGATAGATAGATAGATAGATAGATAGATAGAGATGGATGGACAGACAGACAGACAGACAGACAGACAGACAGACGGTAGGTAGGTAGGTAGGTAGGTAGGTAGATGGTAGATGATAGATAGATAGATAGATAGATAGATAGATAGATAGATAGATAGATAGATAGATAGATAGATAGATAGATAGATAGATAGATAGATAGATAGATAGATAGATAGATAGATAGATAGATAGATAGATAGACAGACAGACAGACAGACAGACAGAAAGACAGAAAGACAGAAAGACAGAAAGACAGATAGTAGGTAGGTAGATGATAGATAGATAGATAGATAGATAGATAGATAGATAGATAGATAGATAGATAGATAGATAGATAGATAATGATGATGATAGATGATAGAGGTTTACAGATGATAGATGGATGAATGGATGGATGGATAGATAGATGGATGATAGATAGATAGATAGATAGATAGATAGATAGATAGATAGATAGATAGATAGATAGATAGATAGATAGATAGACGGTAGGTAGGTAGATGATAGATAGATAGATAGATAGACAGACAGACAGACAGACAGACAAATAGATAGATAGGGATGGATGGATGGATGGATGGATGGATGGATTTATTTCATTTATTTATTTATTTATTTATTTATTTATTTATTTATTTATTTATTTATTTATTTATTTATTTATTTATTTATTTATTTATTTGGTAGTTTTTCTATGCCGCCCTACTCCCTCAGGACTCAGGGTGGCGTACAACATTTTATGAAACTCCAAACAAATCATTAAAAGAAAGACAATTTAAAAACAATTAAAAACATATAAACAACATACATACATGGGGGAGACATCAGATATAAAGTCGTCTCAAACTCACCCCGCCTGCAGGAAGAGCCATGTCTTAATGGCTTTCCGGAAGGCCAGCAGGGTGGGGATGATTCGAATCTGTGGGGGAAGTTGGTTCCAGAGAGCAGGGGCCCCTACAGAGAAGGCCCTCCCCCTAGGCCCCGCCAGTCGGCACTGTTTGGCTGACGGGACCCGGAGGAGACCGACTCTGTGGGACCTGACCGGTCGGAGGGAGGAATGCGGCAGAATGCAGTCCTGGAGATAACCTGGACCTAAGCCATGTAGGGCTTTAAAGATGATAATCAACACCTTGAATTGCACCCGGAGACTAATGGGCAACCAATGCAGCTGGCGGAGTATGGGTGTTACGTGGGTGTATCTTGAGACACCCACCACAGCACGCGCAACCGCATTTTGCACCAGTTGAAGTCTCCGGATACTCTTCAAGGGTAGCCCCATGTAGAGCGCATTGCAGTAGTCCAGTCGAGAGGTGACAAGGGCGTGAGTGACCGTGAGTAGAGCCTCCTTCTCCAAGTATGGATGGATATAGATATATATGATATAGATATAGATATAAATATAAATATAATATATAATATAATATAATATATAGAGGTATGTGGACAATACAATACAGGTAATCTTTGATTTACAACAGTTCATTTAGTTACAACAGCACTGAACCGTTGCAGCATCTCCACAGTCGCGTGATCAAAATTCAGCCACTTGGCAACTGACTCACATGTATGACGGTTGCAGTGTCCTGGGGTCACGTGATCCCCTTTTGCGACCTTCGGCAAAGTCTGAAATGGTATAGGTCTCCTGCTTGAGTCGGGGGGGGGGGGTTTGGACTAGAAGATCTCCAAGGTCCCTTCCAACTCTATTCTGATTGGTTGATGATTGATTGAAGTTAAGATTCACTTAACAACCATATTACCAAGTTAACAACTGCAATGATTCACTTAACAACTGTGGAAAGATAGGTCGTAAAACGGAGCAAAACTCACTTAGCCCCTGTCTCATTTAGCAGCAGTAATTTTGGGCTCAATTGTGGCCATAAATTGAGGACTACCTGCACTGAACAGATGCTGGTTTGATTTGATTGACAGACAAATAGATTTCCACACCAGGAACATATTTTTACGTAACGTAGTATTTATCTTGTGTTCCCCCTCCTCACTCTGCAGGGGTGGCGCTGAACGCAGAGGATCCGTATCTGAGACAGCTGACTCCTTGACCTGTTTTTCTCCCCCCCAGAGATCGGCACAGAGAAGACCTGTTACCGGGATATGTCTTCCTTCCCGGAGACCAAGGCGGAGAAATACGCCAACCGCAGCAAGGGGAAAAAATTCCTGCAGTACAACCGCCGACAGCTCAGCCGCGTCTACCCAAAAGGGCAGCGCCTGGACTCCTCCAACTATGACCCCTTGCCCATGTGGATCTGTGGCAGCCAGTTAGTGGCCCTCAACTTCCAGACGCCCGGTAAATTCATTTCAATATTGAATGGGTTGGATCGGGGGGTCTCCAAACTTAGCCGCTTTAAGACTGGTGGACTTCAAGTCCCAGAATTCCTCAGCCAGCATGCTACAACAGTCATAAGTGTGAAAAATGATCATGTCACTTTTTGCAGTGCCGTGGTAACTTAGAACAGTCGCTAAGTGAACTCTTGTAAGTCGAGGATTACCTGTACTTTATTGTAAGGCTAAATTAACAGTGTGTGTACAGAGTGACTATACGCAAAAGTGCGTCTAGTCAAGGCTATGGTTTTCCCAGTTGCAATGTGTGGCTGTGAAAGTTGGACCATAAGGAAGGCTGAGCGCCAAAGAATGGAGGCCTTTGAACTCTGGTGCTGGAGAAGACTCCTGCGAGTCCCTTGGACTGCAAGGCGATCCAACCGGTCAGTCCTAGAGGAGATCAACCCTGGCTGCTCTTTAGAAGGCCAGATAAGGCCAGATTATAAGAGCCGAGGTGGCACAGTGGTTAGAGTGCAGCACTGCAGGCTACTTCAGCTGACTGCTAGTTCAGCAGTTCAGCTGTTCAAATCTCACCGGCTCCAGGTTGGCTCAGCCTTCCATCCTTCTGAGGTCGGTAAAATGAGGAGCCAGATTATTGGGGGCAAGAGGCTGAACTCTGTAAACCGCTTAGAGAGGGCTGTAAAGCACTGTGAAGTGGTATATAAGTCTAAGTGCTATAAGTGCTATCCTGAAGATGAAACTCAAATACTTTGGCCACCTAACGAGAAGGAAGGACTCACTGGAGAAGAGCCTAATGCTGGGAAAGATTGAGGGCAAAAGAAGAAGGGGACGGCAGAGAATGAGGTGGCTGGATGGAGTCACTAAAGCAGTCGGCGTGAGCTTAAATGGATTCCAGACGATGGTAGAGGACAGGAAGGCCTGGAGGAATGTTGTCCATGGGGTCGCGATGGGTCGGACACGACTTTGCAACTAACAACAACAAAATTAACAGAATCTTGCAGGTCTGAGAGTACAAATCTCCCACCGTCTCTTTTTATAGCCTGATAAATTAGGGAGGAACCTTTCTGAGTTTCTTCCTCTACTCGTTATACAGCTGCAGGCTATGCGTCTCTTATCTGACTGTTTCCTAGGCAGCATTTCTCTCCTTCCCCGCTCTTTACAGAGAAAGTAGGGAGGGTCCCTTCCGAGGCTCCTTCTCCAACTGTTTTGCAGCTGCAGGCTATGCCATCTCTTATCTGACTGTTCCTTGGATAGCCTCTCTTCCCTCTGTCTGTCAAGGCCTTTCCCACATACCATTAGTTCCCCTTCAGCTGTTCTTTCCTCTGAATCCCGATTGGTCCCTCCTTCCAGACAAACCGATGCAGCTGAACCAGTCGCTCTTCATGCTGGGCGGGCGCAGCGGCTACGTCCTGCAGCCGGACATGATGCGGGACGACCTCTTTGACCCTTTCGACAAGAGCAGCCTGAAGCTCGTGGAGCCCATCACCGTCCAGTTGCAGGTCAGTCAGCTGGGATCACGCGGGACGCCTCCCTCCGCCCCCTGGCTTGGCTACCGCTTTTGCGGGTCCTGCCTTGCCCGCCTAACCCACCCCGTTCTTCCTCCCTCCAGATCTTAGGGGCCCGGCACCTGCCCAAAAATGGCCGCAGCATCGTTTGCCCATTTGTGGAGGTGGAGGTGTGCGGCTCAGAGTTTGACAACAGCAAAAACAAGACGGATGTTGTAGGTAGGAAATCGGGAAACGGTGTTGCGTCTTCCGGGTTTGTCTGAACGCAGCCAGCGCTTCCAACACCAGGGGACGTGTGTGCACCAATGTTGGAGAGGGAGGGTTACGTTGCCCCTGAACCTTCTCTTTCACGCAGCCACACCTGGCCAGGTGCATCAGGTATCACCTGGGACACCACTCT
The DNA here is from genome assembly GCA_023053685.1 of Diadophis punctatus similis. Taxonomy (NCBI): domain Eukaryota; kingdom Metazoa; phylum Chordata; class Lepidosauria; order Squamata; family Dipsadidae; genus Diadophis; species Diadophis punctatus. Next base: position 205,404,778 of record JALIGW010000003.1, on the reverse strand, counting down.
CAACTGAGCAAATTCAGAATCGCTGAAGGTCTCCCAGGATGGTGCAGACAGAGTCCCATTCAAGGGGGTCTCCAAAATAGGAGGGTACAAATCCCCCTCCTCCTTCCCAGTTCTCTTCCCACCATGCTGCTGGGTTTGAAGCCAGAAGGGAGAGGAGGGTCCAGCTCGAGCCAGTTCTGTAGCTCGGAGGGTCCTCCGGGTTGGGTGGGGCCAAACCTGCCAACTGGAGGAGGAGGAGGAGGAGGAGCATTAGGATCGCCAGATTGGTCTGGTAGTTAAGGCACTAGGCTAGAAACCAGGTGACCGTGAGTTCAAGTCACATCTTCGGTATGAAAGCCAGCTAGGTGACTTTGGGCCAATCTCTAGGAGATTGTGAATTCTAGTTCTGCCTTAGGCATGAAAGCCAGGTGGATGACTTTGGCCCAATCAACAGGAGATGGTGAGTTCTAATCCTGCCATAGGCATGAAAGCCCAGTGGATGACTTTAAGCCAATCACCAGGAGACTGGAAGTTCTAGTTCTGCCTTAGGCATGAAAGCCAGCTAGGTGACTTTGGGCCAATCACCAGGAGATGGTGAGTTCTAGTCCCACATGAATGCCGGCTCAGTGACTTTGGGCAAGTCCTTACCTCTCAGCCCAACCCACCTCACAGGGTTGTCGTAGTGGGGAAAATAGGAGGAGGAAGGGTATGCGTTGGATATGCTCTCGCAACCTTCAGTTATTTGTAAAAACAACAACGGGGAAATACAAAATAAATAAGTAAAATTTAAAAAAAACATATTGCAGTTCGGAAAGGGCAGAGTTGAAATTGCCAAAAAAAGTGCTTTAAGCATCGGAGAAGCATATTTTTAGCCTCAAAAGGATCCGTGCAAAAACTGGCTCCTGCTCTACTCACTTTTACCATGTGTAAATCTGAGGAACGGGCACGGCTGGTCTAGTGAAGAGAAGGACCATGATATTCCAATATTAATGGGGCTGCCACAGAGAGGAGGGGGTCAAGCTATTCTTCAAAGCCCCCAAAGGCCATACAAGGAATAATGGATGGAAACTGAACAAGGAGAGATTCAACCTGGAAATAAGGAGGAATTTTCTGACTGTGAGAACAGAATGGTGTAAGGTCCCCTGTTTGGGCAGAGTGGGGGGTGGACTAGATGACCTACAAGGTCCCTTCCAACTCTGTTATTCTGTTATTCTAATTAGTAGAAGAACTTGCCTCCAGAACTTGTGGGAGCTTCACCACTGGAAGCTTTCAAGAAGAGACTGGACAGCCGCATGCATCATGTCAGAAATGATGCAGGGTCTCCTGCTTGGGCGGAGGGGAGGGGGTTGGACTAGATGACCTACTAGGTCCCTTCCAACTCTGTTATTCTGTATGTAAGTTTGGGTCTCCAACCCACGGAGCAACTTCACGTGGATGTTGTGTTGTTGTTTTTTTGTCCTTTCCGCTCAGCCGACAACGGCCTCAACCCCCTTTGGCTGCTGAAGCAGTTCATCTTCGACATCAACAACCCCCAGTTTGCCTTTCTGCGCTTCGTGGTTTACGAGGAAGACATGTTCAGTGACCCCAACTTCTTGGCCCAGGCCACCTTCCCCGTCAAAAGCCTCAAAACAGGTACTGGCTCAGCCCCTCCCATTCCCCCCTCCCCCCCGGACACGCACACACACCCCTTGCGGAATCCGCATGCTTCTTCCGGGAAGTGAACAGAGATTGCCAGTTGTGACCTTTCTCAGCCGCTTTCCGGAGAGCGGAGTTGATGCGGGAAGCCAGGTTCGCTTAACGACTGCACCGTTCGCTTAACAACTTCAGTGATTCACTTAACGACATTGACCAAAAAAGGTCATAAAATGGGATAAAAGCTCACTTAACCGCTGCCTCACTGAGCAGTGGACATTTTGGGCTCAATTCTGATCGTAAACCAAGGACTACACCTGTACAGGTAGCCCTCGCCTTACAACGGTTCATTTAGTGACTGTTCAAAGTTACGACAGCACTGAAAAAGTGTCTTATGACTCATTTTCACACTTATGACCATTGCACCATCCCCGTGGTAATGTGATTCACATTGCGATGTTTGACTACTGACTCGTATTTATAACGGTTGCCATATCCCAGGGTCACGTGATCCCCTTTTGCGACCTTCTGACGAGTAAAGTTAACAACCGCATGACTCACTTAACAACTTCAGTGATTCACTTAACAACTGACAAAATCCAAGGGGGAAGCCACATTCACTTAACAACTGTGTGACTCACTTAACAACTTCAGTTGTTCATTTAACAACCATGGCAATGTCTCGCTTAGCAACAGAAATTTGTGGCAGTCCTCAGTCTACTGGTAGTCCTTGACTTACGACCCATTGTGGTCGTAAGTCAAGGACTGCCTGGAGATCATCTGCTTGGCTTTTGAACGAGATGGGTTTGGGATTTTCTCATCCATCTTTGTCCACAGGCTACCGGTCGGTGCCGCTGAAGAACAGTTACAGCGAGGATCTCGAATTGGCTTCTCTGCTGCTCCACATTGAGATCATCAATGCCAAGGTGAGTTTTGGGGTCCTTCGAGAAAGAGCATCGGGTGTGGCAGCATCTCAGCTGGAGGCCGGGCAGGAGATGGCCTAGACCAGAGGTCAATGTTCCCTCTAAGCTGCCCGGCTGTGCAGCCGCGTACGTGATAAGAAAACGCTGCGCAGCAGAGGGAACATTGATTGGGTGGGGGGTGGGGGAAAGGAGCCTTCAATGAAGAGAGGCGGAGGCTTTAACTCTTGCCTCCCCAGGCGGGCTCCGCTGGTAGGGAGAGGAGGAGAGCGAGATCAAAGGCTGCTGCCCACCAGCTTACTCTTCATCCAGGGAGGCCGGTTCGGTCCCTCCAGAAAAGAAAACGCCGTGCAGCAGTTTCCAACTGCAGCTCAGTGATTTTCAATGTTAGCGGGAACATTGCCAGAGGTCTTCAAACTTGGCCACTTTCAGACTTGTGGACTTCAACTCCCAGAATTCTCCAGCCAGCATAGCTGGGAGTTGAAGTCCACAAGTCTTTTAAAGTTGCCAAGTTTGGGGACCCCTGGGCTAGCAAGTCCTGACAAAAGAGACCACAGGAGGCTTGTAGAACATCTGAAAAGGTTCCCTTCCAAGCCTGGGCAAGACGTAAGCCAGGAGACCCAGCCACCTGGAAATACCTTTCTTTTGCAGGAGGAAGACGAGGAGAACTTGTACTCCTCCATCCAGCAACTCCGGGACCGGGCGAACGAGCTCTCCAGCCAGGTGTCCAACCTGGAGCACAGCAACAATTGCGACTCGCGTTACCAGCAACGGCTGGATGAGCTGAGGTTGGCCCAGGAGCAACTCATGGAGCTGACCGAAGCACGCAATAGGAAGTGAGTGGCCGCCGGTCTTCCTGCTCTCCTGGTTGTAAATTTACCAAGAGGTTTTGTTGTAGTTGTGGCAGTTTCTCCGTGGCTCTGCTTTCTAGGAGTGGTGGGTAAACGTTCCCCAATTAGCAACCCAAGAAGAGGCCAGGAGAGAAGAGGAATCGTACTGGGGATTAATCCACTGTGGGGGCCTTGATTGCTTTCCTGCAAACATCTCATTACCCAACTAGGTAACATCATCAGTATTAGAAAGGAATGGGGTTGCAGGGAGGAGGAGGAGGAGGAGGAGGAGGAGGAGGAGAATGACAACAATGAGAACTGTGGGGTCCTTGGTGCTGTCTGAGCTTCGTTGTTTTCTTATAAACATCTCATCACCCAACTAGATAATATCATCAGTACTAGAAGGAAGTGGGGTTTGCAGGGAGGAGGATGATTCTGGGGTCCTTGGTGCTCTCTGAGCTTAGCTGTTTTCCTGCAGACGTTTCATTACTCAACTAGGTAACATCATCAGCCACTGATTCTTTCATCCACAGTTCAAATCCATCTCTTACACAGACTCTCCGAAACCAGCTGTGACATCATCCCTTCCTTTCTTCACAGAAGTTGACAACTATAGTTATAGAGAACTATCAACAGTCCTTTACCAACCTTTTGTCCGTGGCTTTCTACGTCTTGAACCCAGCTCAATTGTCTTGCTAAAGCCAAATCCAGTGCCAGGCGTAGACCCAACTCTAATATGCCAGGCCCCACTCCCCAAATTCCTCAACCAAGGGCTTCTCACACTGTATGCCCAGTGGTCATGAGAGAACATGGATTGGATCCAGGTTCTCAGGTGCTCCACATTTCCTTCAGTCCTTTCTACTGAGATTCCTAATGATGTTGCCTAGTTGGGTCATGAAACGTATGCAAGAAAACAACCAAGCTCAGAGAGCACCGTGGAACCCACAGTTGTCGTCGTTCTCCTCCTCCTCCTCCTCCTCCTCCTCCTTTCCACAAACCCCACTCCTTTCTACTACTGTTACCTAGTTGGGTCATGAAAAGTCTGCAACCAAGCTCAGAGGGCACCAAGGACCCCACAGGCCTCCTCCTCCTCCTCTTCTCCACTCCATAAACCCTTCTTCCTTCCACACAGATGATGTTATGTAGTTGGGTAATAAAATGTCTGCAAGAAAACAACCAAGCTCAGAGAATATCAAGGACCCCACAGTCCTCCCCCTCCTCCTCTCCCTCTCTCTCCCCCTCCCCCCTCCCCCCAACCCTACTCTCTTCTAGCACTGATAATATTATCTAGCTGGGTAGTGAAATGTCTGCAAGAAAACAACCAAGCTCAGCCCCAATCCACCCCTCAGCTACAAACGGACTCTTCCATTGACTAGTCCATTAACAGTAAAGGTGTCCAGCTCTGCATGTAGTTCCTGTGTGGCAACCCCTCCTTCTCTCCCTCGGAGACCGGCAATCTCAAACCATGTTCTTTTTTCTCAGTCAGCATTTTTTATTGAATTATAAAGTAAAATAGAAAATAGAAAAGTGAATAGAAAAGCAGTGGGGAGGAAGAGCGGGAAGAGAAGAAAAGAAAAAGAAAAAGTAGCATTCACTTCTGCCTCTCTCTCTCGCAGTAAAATAAGGCATTAACATCAAATCACAACTTTTTGCTTTTTCATAATAATATGAACCAGCCATTTCTATAAAGATCTATCATTCTAATCAGTAAAATCCGAAGTCAGAGTTTCACTCTTTTCCACATCAAGCATGAAGTTCAGAAGCGGTTTCCATGTGGAAACAAAATGTCACAATGTGAATATTGTCAGTTGTGAGTCTATGCAGGGTGATGCATCCCTATTCTAATATTATGGTACTTCCCAATATAAGCAGAACACGTGATATGATGTTCTGCACATGTCTACATTCCTAATCCACCATTAATCACTTCTTCTGATGTGCCTTCCGAACAGGAAGGTTGTGTTCCGTAGCAAAGATGTAGATTATTCAGGATTTATTGTTTTTGTACTGAAATATATATTTTCTATTAGACATTTAATCTCGGTTTTATTTCTAAGGAAAAGATCCAAATATCGCCTCTATGAGATATTCTTTCCTTAACACGGTAGCAGCTGGACGGATAGAACTTTATCTCAACTTAACACAAAAGTACTTATGTTCTTTTCTTTAATCAAAAGAACATAAGTACTTTTGTTTCCACATGCCGTTTCAGGCCACTCCATCAACTTCTGCAACCATTTGTCCATAGTAGGAATTGAAGCGTCCTTCCATTTTTGTGCATAATTGCTGCGGTCAACATATACAGTATAATAACAAAGTTCCAAATTTCCCCCCCCAATTCTTTCTCCATTAAACCCAAGAGAAAAAGTTCTGGTTTCATTTTTATCTCCCATTTTTGAAATTTTCTGTTAAGAAAATATGAATCCTACTCCAAATTTTTTCTTTTCTTTATCGCATGTCCATCGTAGATGGTAAAAAGTCCTCCCTTTACTTTTAACACTTCCAACATTCATTTGAGGTACCTTTATGTCATGTTCTTTTTTTCTACGCAGGTTGATGGAGAAGAAGAAGCGAGACCGGCAGTTGGCCAACAAGCGTAACTAAACGGCACCTGGTCTGCCTTTTCTCCCGGAGAGATCGCTGCGTCTCTTCTCCAGCCTTCCGAGAGACATCCTTTAGGCCCACCAAATCCTGCCGGGTCCCGGGCCGTGGGGACCGTGGCCGCAGGGACCAGGCCCCCTCGGCAGGAGTTCTCCTCCGGGCGTAGAAAGCAGGAATCCTGGCTTACCATTTTCACCTTCCCGTGAAACAGGCCGGCTCAACCGTTGTCACTGCCATTCTCTTCTTCCACACGTTCATCGGGATTCTGTCTTAATCCACGTGTGTGTTTTTTTTTGTCCCCCCTTCCTGGTGGATCAGGAAGACGAGCCTTTATTATGTTTTTTTTAATTATTATTAATTAATTATTATTCTTTTTTTTTTTGGCTTTGGTGCAACTAAGGCAGTTAGCAAAGTGCCTCTAATCTAACTTTCCCAGAGAATGTGGGTTTTGCACAATAGAAACTTGGTGGGGCCAGGTGAGAAGGGGGCAGAGAAGGAGGGCAGAGGGATATGAGGGACTCCCAGAGGATTAGCCTGCTGGATCCTAAAGGATCCCTGCCACATTCAGTTCTTGAGGATCAAGTCTTAGACACAAGCGAGAGAGGCGAAGATCGATTTCCCAGTGGCCTTGTCTTCTGCTTTGCAGCCTGCCTTCCCATCCTAAATTCCAAATTGGTGCCAGAGGCAAAGTCCAACGCACCGCTCTCCGCAGACCATTGTGGTGCCCAGTGGGCAGCCTTGGGTATATTTATTTATTTATTGTGGGGTATGGGAAAAAAAATTCCCCTTCTCCACTGATAACCATCCCGGGAGCCTACGGGGGCCGATTCGGAGAAATGTCACTTGCAGAAAGAAATATTTTCATTTTTGCTATTCCTTGTGGCCTCCTTTCCCTTTCTTCTTCCTTAACGGTCACATCGGGGACAATCTCAGGCAGGCAGGCAGGCGTTATTTGGAAGCCAAGTCAGGGTCACCATGGAAAAGAGGAAACCGTCTCAGAGACGTGGCACCTGAAGAGCGAGGCACGATCCGGGCGCAAAAGTTAGTCCATCGTCCTTTCCCCAAAGCGGCCTCTTCAGATTCCTCTTCGGGATCCCCGAAAAAGGTGGCTGCTTCCAGCCTTCGGCTCTTCTTTAAAGGCATCACCTTTATTTTTCTCTTGCTGTGATCTGCACTTGGTCTTAATGCTGGCTGTTGAATGGGAGGGGTTGGGGGCAGGTCGGGGGGGGGGGTGTCCCGGGCAATTCAGATGGAGGGAGAGATGGAGAGAAAAGTTCTCATTATGTTTTTGCCTGTCCTCAACCTGGCCTGGAGCGATGGGTTGAGTATGTGCCTCACTTATAGTAGTGGTGATGGCTAGAAGGTGGTTGGTTGGGAGAGGGGAAAAAATCTGTTCTTTTGTGGAAGAAATACTTGGATTAGAAGATCACACGTGATCACATTTCCAACAAGCCCAACTAAAACAGCAGTTCCAATTGAGACTTTAAAGGGGGCGTATAATTTAGTTGGAGGGGTCCTGGGTGCGCTCTGAGCTTAGATCAGGGGTCCCCAAACTTGGCAACTTTAAGACTTGTGGACTTCAATTCCCAGAATAGCTGGCTGGAGAATTCTGGGAGTTGAAGTCCAGAAGTCTTAAAGTTGCCAAGTTTGAAGACCTCTGGCTTAGATGTTTCCTTGCAGACGTTTCCTTACCAAACTAGGTAACATCATGAGTGCTACGAGGGAGTGGGGCTTGCTCTCATTTTATATACCCATAACAGGGCAAGTCTCTTGTATATAAACAGAGAGCAAACCACCCAAGGAATTCACAGTCCTCCTCCTCCTCCATTCCCTTCTAGCACTGATGATGTTATCTAGTTGGGTAATGAAATGTCTGTTAAAAAACCACCAACCCCAGAGAGCACCAAGGACCCCTCATTTCAACCCTGAGCTACAAAGATTCTCCTCTGTCACTAATTTAGTCTCTCTTTAAGAATTTTCTGCATGCAAAAGATAACTTTCTGTGGGTGCACTTAGGCAGGAGTGTCCAACCCTTGGCAACTTTAAAACCTGTCGATTTCAACACCCAGAATTCCCTAGCCAACATGACTGGCTAGGGAATTCTGGGAGTTGAAGTCCACAGGTTTTAAAGTTGTCAAGGGTTGGACACCCGGCTCTAAGGAAAGCTGGTAAATGTCACAGGGAAAGGATAGGAGTGGTGCAGTGGCCTAGAGGTGGAGCTCCCCTCACAATCAGGAGGCTGTGAGTTCGATCCTAGGTAGAGGCCGAAATTTCTCTCTCTGGGCACAATGAGAATATATCAGCTGAACAAAACTCTGCATTAGTGACAGGAACGGCATCTGGCCAGTAAACACTCTGCTAGCTCCATTCAGTTGCCCAGACTCCCTTCCCTGCGAGGGATTATGGGGTCGTTAAAAGATGATGATGAAAGATGGTGACAGGGAAAGGATAAAGAATAAGCCCAGATATTTTCAAGAACCCTTTTTGGACCGAATTTGGGATGCATTTGATTAAACTCGCCTCGCGAAGGGACCGTCGCTCAATTCACCTCCTTGGAGAAATGCACTAAAGGGTGAAGTGGGTTTTAGAGAAGGAAATAATTTGAAACAGGAGCGTTTACGTATCTTAGGATTATGCAACGAAAGGAGAATTCAGGACAATAACAGGCTCAAAAGGCAGGAGTCCAATCTGCCACCTGTTCCTCAAAAGGTGCCAAGCAAACCACAAAGGAGGAACAGTTGTCACCAGGTAGTTCATCCAACACAATAAGCCAGCTGAGAGTTGTAGTTAGCACTTAAAAAAAATAATTATTATTCTGCGGCAAGAATACTGAAAACCTGTGATAGAAGTGTCAGAAACAGGAAAAAATGCAGCTTGCGAAGGAAGTTCCATCTTCTACTGCAGTGTTTCCCAACCTTGGCAACTTGAAGATGTCTGGACTTCAACTCCCAGAATTCCCCAGCCAGCATTCGCTGGCTGGGGAATTCTGGGAGTTGAAGTCCAGACATCTTCAAGTTGCCAAGGTTGGGAAACACTGTTTCTACTGGATGTGTTTTTTTGTGAATCTCAGATGGAGGTGCTAGGAAACCCAGAACAGGGTTCAAACCCATTAGAAAACCTGGCACAATTAAGGATTTAAAGTGCAAGGAAATACAGGAAGTATTTGCTGGGCCACTTTGTAGGAAAGTAGACCTGTTGCTTAGGAGAAGGTGGCACTTAAAATCCTCAAAAGTTTGAGAATTTTCCTGCAAAGTTTGGTTCTTGCAAAGCTGTCGGGGTTTTTGTTTTTGGTTTTTTTTTTTTTTTGGCTATCCTTGGACCTTCCCTCTTTATCCTGACTACTAGCCCCGGATGGGGAGGAAGCAGCTGGTTGCACACCTGTTAGTAGAGAACGGGTGCCATTTAAGCAAGCTCCTTAGGAAGGTCACACCTTGATTCTCTGCTTTTAAAATGCAATCAACCGTGGATTTTTTTAAAAAAATTAGCCAGTTTGAAAGCGAAATATAAATCAATTGCCAGTTCTGGTGACTTTTGCAAGACCGGCGAGTCCAAATTGTGACTTTCAGTCTGGGGCTCCCCTTGTGCTTCGTTTCCATGAGTGAAGAATAAGGGATTAATTAATAAGAATAATTAACCAGTGGAACAGAAGTTGCCTTCAGAAATCGTGGGCGCTCCATCACTGGAGGTTTTTAAGAGGAGACTGGACGGTCACTTGTCTGAGATGGTATAAGTTCTCCTGCTTGAGCGGAGGGCTGGACTAGAAGACCTCCAAGGTCCCTTCCAGCTCTATTCTATTCCAAAGGGAGTGGGCACCAGGGAAGCCTCGAGCAAAGGAGGAAGCGTGACCAGGAAGCAAATCTGCAAACTGAACGGACACCAGTTGAGCAACTCAGCAAGAGAAGCGCAGCAATTCCTGGGCGGGTGGGAGTCCTTGCCAGTAGCCCAGTTCAAACTGCCCCTCAACCCCGTTTTTCTTCCAGCAGAGGAACCCCTAAGAAGCACAAGAGAGTTGGCACACCAGCACTGTTGCAAGATCATGCCCCCCCCTCTTTTTTTGGTGCCACTTTTTGGCACCACTTTTGGTGCCACTTTTTGGGAGGGATTCTATGTTCCTTTCTATGAACAAATAAATCTATTTAGCCAGTATTTATAACAAGACGTCGTCCGTGTGAATTTCTGTCCACTTTCTCCATAGGAAGGATTTTGCGCCTTTCAGGCCTTCTCTATTGGCCTGACTGGCCGCCTCTATTGCTACGGGTAGTCCTTGACTTACAATCTTTTGTTTAGTGGCTGCCTGAAGTTGCCGCGGCACTGAAAAAAGTGGCTTAAGACCGTTTTTCACACGACCGTTGCAGCATTCCCAGGATCACGTGATCAAAATTTGGACGCTTGGTAACTGGCTCGTATTTATGATGGTCGCGGCGTTCCGGGGTCATGTCGTCCCCTTTTGCGACCCTCCGATGAGCCAAGTCTGGGGGAGCCAGATTCACATAACAACAGGGTTACTAACCTAACAACTGTGGTGATTCACTTAACTGTTACAAGAAGGGTTGTAACAAATGTCTCGCATAGCAATGGAAATTTTGGGCTCAGTTGTCATAAGTCAAGGACTACCTGTAATTGTAAGCTCCATGATTGATTAAACGGCATCCGTTGATTGCCTTGTAAACCCCCTAGCAAGGGCTACAGACTTGGGCAGCCTAACGTAAAATGTCAAATAATAAAAACCCAGCTGTCTATGGCAGTGTTTCCTAACCTTGGCAACTTGAAGATGTCTGGACTTCGACTCCCAGAATTCCCCAGCCAGCATTCGCTGGCTGGGGAATTCTGGGAGTTGAAGTCCAGACATCTTCAAGTTGCCAAGGTTGGGAAACACTGGTCTATGGCATCATAAATGCTCATTGCTTCCCACCCACATCAACAGTTCAAGGAGAAAAACAGCCAGCAGTGCCAAAGGCCTGGAATTAGGAACTCTCTTCCCTCTTCCAATTCCATTCAGCAGCCCCCCCCCCCCCAAAAGCCAATACAATCCTTGGTTGCATAAACAGAGGCATAGAATCAAAATCACAGGAAGTATTAGTAGCGCTTTATAAAGCCTTAGTAAGGCCACACCTGGAATCCTGCATCCAGTTTTGGTCACCACATTACCCCCCAAAAAGATATTGAGACTTTGGAAAGAGTTCAAGGAAGAGCCACAAAGATGATTAAAGGCCTGGAGAGTAAAACATGAAAAACAGTTGCAGAAATTGGGTATGTCTAGTGCGATAGGAGTCTTCCAGTATTTGAGGGGCTGCTACAAAGAGGAGGGGGTCCATTTATTTTCCAAAGCACCAGAAGACAAAAGGATGGAAACTCATCAAGGAGAGAAGCAACCTGGAATTAAGGAGAAACTTCTGAACAGTGAGGACAATTAACCAGTGGAACAGCTTGCCACAAGAAGTCGTGGATGCTTCATCACTGGAGGTGTTTAAGAAGAGATAGGACAGTCACCTGTCTGGAATGGTAGAAGGTCTCCTGCTAGAGCAGGTGGTTGGACTAGAAGACCTCTAAGGTCCCTTCCAGGTCTATTCTGATTGAATAGTATTCAGACCTTGATTTTCAAGACAATAACAGGCAAACACACAAGTCAAGTTAAAAATAAGGCTCTATTGGAAGACATTTCTTTAGAGAGACATCACATATACACAAAGTTCTTTTCCCGCCTCCTGAGATGAAAGCAAAGGGCTACAGACGGAAAAGATGGAGATAACACAATTCAGCATATGGGGGTGGGGGGGGGTTGAAAGGGCAAGAAACATTGAATATTCCAGGGGGCATCCAACCTTGGCAACTTTTAAGACTTGTGGGCTTCCACTGCCAGAATTCCCCAGCCAGCCATTCTGGGAGTTGGAAGTCCACAAGTCTTAAAAGTTGCCAAGGTTAGACACTCCTGGATCAAACCAACATGACTTACAAAAACTCTACATTTACAATATTTTTTTAAAAAATATTCTAAGCAAACAAAACGAGTCTGGCCCACAACCAAAATAAAATCAAGGTAGCTGCAGGATAAATGCCACCTCCTTATTACAGTAATCTGTTTAGCGCAGCGGTTCTCAACCTGGGGATCGTGACCCCTTTGGGGGTCGAACGACCCTTTCACAGGGGTTGGGAGACTTCGCCCGGACGCTGCCATTTGGGTTCTTTTACCCTCTGCGCATGCGCAGAACACTTTGCGCATGCACAGAGGATAAATGGCGGCGGCGGGGCGGGGGTCACGGCGGCGGGCGCAGCAGCAGGGGGGGGGATGCAGCATTAGGAAGGTTGAGAAGCACTGGTTTAGCGAGACAGATCACCAACATCTAAACTAAGTATTACCATCAAGTATTATTTTCTCCCCCAAGAGGCAGCGTTATTTTGAAAAGTGCCGTAATTGGAAGTGCTGAAGTGCGAGAAATTTCAGTAATACCGTATTACATTACAGTCTCTTTTCAGAGAGGAAAGCAACGTGCGTCCGGTTAAAGAGCTATTCTACACCTGGACACATAGATAAGGCACTTTTCCCCCTGCTCCCTGCAATCTTTATTTCATCGTATTTACTAGGACAGAAAATAAGAAAGCCGTTTTAGTTTCGGGGTGGGCAGGAAACAAGGATCAGTCAGAGGAATGATTGTGTAAAATCGCACATAACCGAGCAGGGCAGCTTTCAAGGTGTTTCATTCGAAGGAATTTCGTAGCTGATATTTCAAGAAGAACCGTTCATAACCTTGGCACTTAGAGATGGAAATTAAAATTAGATGAGCTGATAAAAGAACAGCCCACAGGAAAAAATATATAGGACTCACAGTAGGAAAGGTCATTTATATATCTTATAATTTTCATAGGCAAATCCAGGGATGTATTTGTTTGCATCAGAAAATAGAAATTAGCTAAGGAGCCCAAGGCTCACAAGATACTTTTCTGAATGTGCTGCTGGGGCACGTTACGAGATTTAAATTATTAAAATAATAATTAATTTAAATTACTTAAACCAGAGGCATGGCAGCTGAACCCCAAAGTTGCTGCCCTCTTCCCTTTGGATGGGAGCGGATTGTACAGAGTGCGGTCTCATCAAAAATGGAAGAACTAAAACAATCAATGTGAGGTTCCCCCAAGATTGGGGTAACATGTTCTTGGACTGCTGAAGGTCCAACCTGAGAGGCCATCATGAAACTTTAGCCTGGAGCCCCTAATCTTAAAAAATGTCATTTTTTTTAAAGGGTGGGGGCCATCATGGGTGCCCAGGGAGCATTAAAAATGGCCATGTGCAAAGAGTCACAGACATTTTGGTCATTTAGGATTCCTAGACAAAGTCAAGGCAGAGTTTGTGAGCATTCCTTGTCCGCAATGCTAAATCCCCATCAGTCTGTTCAGGAAGAGGAATTCTCACCGGATTGTGTGGAAGCAGATCAGGCCGGAAATGGGGCTGGGGGCTTCCTGCTTCAGGGTTAGAGCCCAGGCAGTCTTCCCCCCCACCCCAAATCTGACCTTCAGCTTCTGTGTTCCTAGCTGTGGTCCATGGGAGGGTCAGCGCACATCAGGCTTACAAGCCAAAGCTCCGTGGAGTGAGGTATGTCGAGCACGCTCTTCTGCCAACAACGTTCCTGCCCTACGAATCAATGCAGGGCTGGGGGAGACTCGACCGCAGGGGCTTCTGAGTCCCTGAGAAGGGGCGCTGTGAGCAGCAGAGCAGGAGAGAAGAGCTGCAGGAAAGGCCTGGAGACCCTTCCTTCTGGGGACACGAAGCCGGCGTGGGCCTCATTTGTAAAGGGACATCTTCTTGCTCTGGTACATGTACATGTAGGCATCGCAAAAGAGGCGCTTGGCTACTCCTTCCATGTCCCGGGGCGGCTCCATGGCCAAGGAGGACACGGGCATCTCCAGGTATTTGGCGACCTCCGGGCACAGCGTCACCGTGGGGATGTTGTAGCCGTTCTCATCACCTGAGTGGAGGAGAGAGAGAGAGAGAGAGATCGGAGGGTCAGACGTTTTGGCTTGCCTGGTGAAAGAGGGGTACCGCTTTACAGAACCCCCCCCCAAAGCCCTCAGGCACCCCAGCGTTTTGGGGCTGAACATGTGTCCCACAACCCCCCCAAGGAAGCAGAAACCCTGGCCCAGACAGGCCCATTTGTTTTAGTGGGGAACGCACCAGGCTAGAAGCAGCAGTCGGGGAATTCTAGTCCTGTCTTAGGCATGAAAGCCAACTGGGTGATTTTGGCCCAATCACAGGGAGACAATGAATTCTAGCTCCACCTTAAGCATCAAAGCCAGCCAGTGACTTTGGGCCAATTACCAGAAGACAGCGAGTTCTAGTCCCACCTTAGACATAAAAGCTGGCTGGGTGACTTTGAGCCAATCACTGGGAGATTGGGAGTTCTAATCCCACCATAGATATGAAAACTGGCTGGGTGACCTTGGGCCACTCACCTGGAGACAATGAGTTCTACTCCCATCTCAGGCATGAAAGCCAGCTGGGTGACTGGGTCAATCGCCAGGAGACGGTGAGTTCTAGTCCTGCCTTGGGCATGGAAGCCAACTGGGTGACTTTGCACCAATCACAGGGAGATGGTGACTTCTAATCCCGCCAGGGGTGGGTTCTACTTACCTTCCCCACCAGTTCGCATCGCGACGGAAGTGCACGTTTTGCGCACATGCGTCACTTCCCGAAAATGACCCTCTGCACATGCGCAGAAGCCTTTGCCCATGCGCAGAAGCCTTTGCGCATGCGCAGAGGGTTTTTTTGTGCAATCTGCGGCGACCGGAGGACCGGTTAGGGAGCGTGGACCGCCGGTCATAACTGCCGGTTTGGGGAGTGGTGCCAAATTTCCGCTACCAATCTAAAGAACTGGTTCGAACTGGCAGCAACCCATCACTGAATTCCGCCTTACACATGAAAGCTGGCTGGGTGATTCTCTCAGCCCAACCCACCTCATAGGATTCTTGCTATGGGGAAAAAATTATTAAATATGTTTGCTCTTTTGCATCACTTACAAATAAAGGCAGGGAATGAGCAAACAAACAAACAGACGGCTCACCGTGTCGGTCTGCCATGCTGTCGAAGAACATCCAGTTCTGTTTCTCCGGCCCGTATTTCACGAAGGACACGTAGTGGCTGGTCTCAATGCAGAGAACGGCAAACAGCTCCAGTTTCTCCCGTGGCACCCGCAGCCTGTCCCGGTGGCCATCCCGAGCGAATTCCTTGGGGAGGCGCAGCTTGGTCATCTGATGGCCTCTTCGCTGATAATGGGAGTGAGCCTGAAAGTGAGAGAGGGAGAACCGGTGAGGTTTCTCAGGCAGGAGACTTGATATTAGGAACACAGGATTTACTTACACACAGACACCACACGAGAGAGAGAGAGAGAGAGAGAGAGAGAGAGAGAGAGAGAGAGAGAGAGAGAGAGAGAGAGAGGGAGGGAGGGAGGGAGGGAGGGAGGGAGGGAGAGGGAGAGGGAGGGAGAGGGAGAGGGAGAGAGAGGGAGGAGGGGGAGGGAGAGGGAGAGAGAGGGAGGGAGGGGGAGGGAGAGGGAGGGGGAGAGAGAGGGAGGGAGGGGGAGGGAGGGGGAGAGAGAGGGGGGAGGGAGGGAGGGAGGGAGGGAGGGAGGGAGGAGAGAGAGAGAGAGAGAGAGAGAGAGAGTAGAGAGAGAGAGAGGAGAGAGAGAGAGAGAGAGAGAGAGAGAGAGAGAGAGAGAGAGAGAGAGAGAGAGAGAGAGAGAGAGAGAGAGAGAGAGAGGAAGCTTCCCGTGGACAAAACACTCTGGTTGCTTGTGAGTTGGAGGTAGAGAATGAAATCTCTGAGACACCTAAAAAAGGAAGGGTTGTAATGGGGGGAGGACTGTAACACCCATATGTACTGGATAAAGCAAGGGGTCCCCAAACTTGGCAACTTTAAGACTTGTGGACTTTTAACTCCCAGAATTCTGGGAGTTGAAGTCCTCAAGTCTTAAAGTTGCCAAGTTTGAAGACCTCTGGGATAAAGTCTTCATACCAATTTTCCTTTCAGAGATTTATCTTAGAGGTTTTCTTGTAAAATAGTAAGACATTACACAATGGGGGGGGGGGAAGCGGGGGACACAA
>JALIGW010000003.1:205327810-205388624 GCA_023053685.1 Diadophis punctatus similis | reverse complement strand
CTCTAAGCGGTTTACAGAGTTCAGCATATTGCCCCCAACAATCTGGGTCCTCATTTTACCCACCTCGGAAGGATGGAAGGCTGAGTCAACAGGAAGGAAGGAAGGAAGGAAGGAAGGAAGGAAGGAAGGAAGGAAGGAAGGAAGGAAGGAAGGAAGGAAGGGCAATAGCACTTAGACTTATATACCGCTTCATAGTGCTTTACAGCCTCTCTAAGCGGTTTACAGAGTTCAGCATATTGCCCCCAACAATCTGGGTTCTCATTTTACCCACCTCGGAAGGATGGAAGGCTGAGTCAACAGGAAGGAAGGAAGGAAGGAAGGAAGGAAGGAAGGAAGGAAGGAAGGAAGGAAGGAAGGAAGGAAGGAAGGAAGGAAGGAAGGAAGGAAGGAAGGAAGGAAGGGCAATAGCACTTAGACTTATATACCGCTTCATAGTGCTTTACAGCCCTCTCTAAGCGGTTTACAGAGTTCAGCATATTGCCCCCAACAATCTGGGTCCTCATTTTACCCACCTCGGAAGGATGGAAGGCTGAGTCAACAGGAAGGAAGGAAGGAAGGAAGGAAGGAAGGAAGGAAGGAAGGAAGGAAGGAAGGAAGGAAGGAAGGAAGGAAGGAAGGAAGGAAGGAAGGAAGGGCAATAGCACTTAGACTTATATACCGCTTCATAGTGCTTTCTAGCCCTCTCTAAGCGGTTTACAGAGTTCAGCATATTGCCCCCAACAATCTGGGTTCTCATTTTACCCACCTCGGAAGGATGGAAGGCTGAGTCAACAGGAAGGAAGGAAGGAAGGAAGGAAGGAAGGATGGAAGGAAGGAAGGAAGGAAGGAAGGAAGGAAGGAAGGAAGGAAGGAAGGAAGGAGAAGGGCAATAGCACTTAGACTTATATACCGCTTCATAGTGCTTTCTAGCCCTCTCTAAGCGGTTTACAGAGTTCAGCATATTGCCCCCAACAATCTGGGTCCTCATTTTACCCACCTCGGAAGGATGGAAGGCTGAGTCAACCTTGAGCCTGGTGAGATTTGAACCACTGAACTGCTGAACTAGCAGTCAGCCTGCAGTCGCAGCATTTAACCACTGCACCACTTCAGCTCTTAAAGGAGATCACATGACCCCAGGACACTACAACAGTCATAAATGTGAACCAGTTGTCAAGCATACGTATGTAAATCACATGACCCTGGAGATGCTGAAACGGTCATAAGTGTGAATAATGGTCGTAAGTCACTTTTTTCAACTTCGAACGGTCACTAAATGAACTGTTGTAAGTTGAGGACTGCCTGTATATTAAAGTATATATTAAAAGAAAGCTCTTGGGATAGTGGAAACTATCTTTTGATCAGATTACAAGATCTGATTATGCTTAAACTGAAAAAGACTTGTGACTTTCACTAGGCCTGAATAAACTGAAGCTGAAATGCGGTTGATTTATCTTAACAAGGCAGTCCTCCAACAGCTGTCTTCAAATCAACCACAAAATAATTGCAAGAAAGAAAGAAAGATAAGGCTTACTGAATGGCCTTCACAGTTCCCACGCTTGAATGTTATTGAGAATCAGCAGGAAGCTCTCAAACATGCAGGACATACAAAGAGACCCAAGAATATTTCTATGCTAGGAACGTTTGGGGGGAAAAAAATAATATCCCAAACGAGAAAACAATGTTTCTTAGCTGTCTGCAGAAAATGTTTAGAAGCTGCCATTTTTGGACAAGTAGTTGTTAAAAAAAGCTGCCGTATCCTCTTTTTAAAAAATATCTGTAAAGTACTACAAATAAGTATTTTTTTGGACAGCAATAAGTACCCTTGGACTGCAAGGCGATCCAACCAGTCAGTCCTAGAGGAGATCAACCCTGACTGCTCTTCAGAAGGCCAGATCCTGAAGATGAAACTCAAAGACTTTGGCCACCTAATGAGAAGGAAGGACTCACTGGAGAAGAGCCTAATGCTGGGAACGATTGAGGGCAAAAGAAGAACGGGACGGCAGAGAACGAGGTGGCTGGATGGAGTCACTGAAGCAGTAGGCGTGAGCTTAAATGGACTCCGGAGGATGGTAGAGGACAGGAAGGCCTGGAGGACAGTTGTCCATGGGGTCGCGATGGGTCGGACACGACTTCGCAACTAACAACAACTACTACTACTTACAAATAATACTAAGCCTGCATTTAAAGAGCCGAGATGGCGCAGTGGTTAAATGCAGCACTGCAGGCTACTGCTAGTTCAGCAGTTCAGCTGTTCAAATCTCACCGGCTCAAGGTTGACTCAGCCTTCCATCCTTCTGAGGTGGGTAAAATGAGGACCCAGATTGTTGGGGGCAATATGCTGAACTCTGTAAACCGCTTAGAGAGGGCTGGAAAGCACTATGAAGCGGTATATAAGTCTAAGTGCTATTGCCCTTCCTTCCTTCCTTCCTTCCTTCCTTCCTTCCTTCCTTCCTTCCTTCCTTCCTTCCTTCCTTCCTTCCTTCCTTCCTTCCTTCCTTCCTTCCTTCCTTCCTGTTGGCTCAGCCTTCCATCCTTCCGAGGTGGGTAAAATGAGGACCCAGATTGTTGGGGGCAATATGCTGAACTCTGTAAACCGCTTAGAGAGGGCTGGAAAGCACTATGAAGCGGTATATAAGTCTAAGTGCTATTGCTATTGCTATTAAATATATTAAAAAGATGCGTGTTTAACTCTGCACCATGTAGAGATTGCATCGGCCTCTGTTCATTTCAAGACTGCAGAATTTGGCAAGGAACGTTTTAAACCAGGATTTCTAGAACCTTGGCAACTTTAAGACCGGTGGACTTGAACTCCCAGAATTCCCCAGCCAGCTGTGCTGGGTGGGGAATTCTGGGAGTTGAAGTCCACCGGTCTTAAAGTTGCCAAGGTTGGATAACCTTGCCCAAAATTGTGTCACCTTTGACCAAATCAATTCCACCAAGCAATGGTGGACCAGGTTGGTAAAGATTTATTGGGGATTTAGTACAAACAAACCTGACCTGAATGTCTGAATGGCCTGGCCCGGATTCTCCGCAGCGTTCCTCAAAGAAAAAAAGAAAAAAAAATCACACACCTGACTGCAACACGAGTCGCAAAACTGCTTCAGCCCCGTGCCAGCAAACATCTTGTCTTTGAAGCACGCTGAGCACTCCTGAGTGGCGATATCTCCGCACACGAAACACTCCCGGGGACCTGAAGTGTGAATGCAACAATCAGCAGCTGAATCTTTCCCCCGTTCCCTGCAATTCACAAGAGACCAGACAGACCTCAGGAACCCGGAGGCCTCTTGGCTGCCCCAGCCAGAAGCAAGGCATCCCACTGATCCAAAGCCTAAATTCTAAACTCCTCGCAGAGGCCACAAGCAGAAATCTGGCTGGGTCAGTAAAAAAGGGCGACCTCAGAAAATTTCCTTTCAAGCCAGAGGCCTGGCAAGTCTCCAGTCCTCATCGTGGCAAACCATTCTAATGATACAGAATATTTTTTATTAGTTTATAATATAAAATACAACAATACCAAAGAAAATAGTAGAAAAATAGGGGAGGGAGAAAGGAAGGGGAAAGTGTAGGGAAAGGGGGGAAAGGAAAGGAAAAGAAAAGGGAAAAAGTACAAAAATGGAAGCACACTTTGATTCCCAAAATGGATGAATGGCTGCAAAAGTTGCTGGAGCTGGCAGAGATGGCTAAATTGACTGCTTTGATTAAAGAAAAAAACACACAATTACTTTTGTTTGTACTTGGAAACCGCTTCTGCACTTTGTGCTTGAGGTGGGGGAAAAAATGAAACTTTGATTTTGGGTTTTACTGATTAGATAGGTTTGTTGTTATAGAAATGACTATTTTATACTATTATGTAAATGTAAAAAGGTTTGATGCTTCTATCAATCGATTGATCTATCATCTATCATCTTCTCTCGCCCCTTCTGTTCAACATCTATGTGAAGCTGCTGGGTGAGATCATCCGTGGCTTTGGGGTGAAGTACCATCAGTACGCCGATGATACACAGCTGTACATTTCCACCCCAGGCCACCCCAATGATGCCCTTGAAGTGATGTCCCGGTGCCTGGAAGCTGTGCGGATCTGGATGGGGAGAAACCGACTCAGGCTCAACCCTTCCAAGACGGAGTGGCTGTGGTTCCCAGCGTCTCGATATAGTCAGATGATTCCATCTCTGACTATCGGGGGCGAGTCTCTAGCCCCCGCCGAAAGGGCTCGCAATCTGGGTGTCCTCCTGGATCCACAGCTGTCTTTAGAGGACCATCTGACAGCTGTGACCAGGGCGGCCTTTTATCAGGTCCGCCTGATACGCCAGTTGCGGCCCTTTCTGGATCGGGATTCCCTGTGCACAGTCACCCATGCCCTGGTCACGTCGCGTCTGGACTACTGTAATGCTCTCTACATGGGGCTCCCCATGAAGAGCACCCGGAGGCTCCAACTGATCCAGAATGCGGCCGCGTGGGTGGTTTCGGGGGCTAATTGGCGCTCCCATATAACACCCCTCCTGCGCGAGCTGCACTGGCTTCCGGTGGTCTACCGGGTGCGCTTCAAGGTGCTTGTTACCACCTTTAAAGCGCTCCATGGCATTGGACCTAGGTATCTCCGAGACCGTCTGCTGCCACAAACTGCCTCCCATCGACCAGTGCGCTCCCACAGAGAGGGCCTCCTCGGGGTGCCATCAGCCAAGCAGTGTAGGCTGGTGACGCCCAGGGGGAGGGCCTTCTCTGTGGGAGCACCCACCCTCTGGAATCAGCTCCCTCCAGACTTAAGAACAATTCACGACCTGTCCACCTTCCGCCGTGCCCTCAAGACGCATTATTTTTATCAAGCCGGGCTGGCGTGAAAAAGTTTTTGGGGTTTTTAAAATTTTAAGATTTTACTAAATTTTAATTGTATTAAATTAGGGGCATATTGAATATTTTATTTTAAATGTATTTTAATGTTTTTTACTTGGCTTAAATGTATTTTAATGTTTTTTATTTGGCTGTTCACCGCCCTGAGTCCCCTGGAGAAGGGCGGTATATAAATTTAATTAAACTTAAACTATCATCTATCATCTATCTATCTATCTATCTATCTATCTATCTATCTATCTATCTATCTATCTATCTATCATCTATCTATCTATCTATCTATCTATCTATCTATCTATCTATCATCTATCTATCTATCTATCTATCTATCTATCTATCTATCTATCTATCTATCATCTATCTATCTATCTATCTAATCTATCTATCTATCATCTATCTATCTATCTCTCTATCTATCTACTGGTATCTGCCTACTCGCTCACAACGATTCTAGGCAGCTTACAGATAATAAAAACACTATTTTAGAAAAAATAAAAATAAGTAAAAATAATAAAAGAACACCCCCCACCCCCACACAGAGTTATCTTATTTAACTGCATCAAAACGGACTGTGGTTAATACAAGAAGTCCTCGACTTACAAGAATTCATTTAGTGACCATTTGAAGTTACATCATCACTGAAAAAAGTGACTTATGACCATTTTTCACACTCACAACTTTTGCAGCGTCCCCATGATCACGGGATCAAAATTCAGATGCTTGGCCACTGACTTGTATTTGCGACGGTTGCAGAGTCCCTGGGGTCACATGATCCCCTTTTGCGACCTTCTGACAAGCAAAGTCAACGGGGAAGCCAGATTCACTTAACAACCGGGTTACTAACTTATCAACTGCAGTGATTCGCTTAACAACTGTGGCAAGGAACGCCATAAAATGGGGCCAAATTCACTTAACAAATGTCTCATTTAACAACAGAAATTTCAGGCTCAATTGTGGTCGTAAGTCGAGGACTACCTGTATATAGATAGATAAAAGTTTTAGTGTCATTTTTGTACAGCCTGGCATTTTTGGATTCTGCTGCTGCTATTCTATTATTACTGTTATCTTGGGATGGTGACATTGTTTGGTGGGTGGCATTCCTCCTCTCCAGAGCGGGGCATTGGCATTTCATTTCAAGGTGTGCCATTGTGTAGACAGGAAAATGACAACGAAGGTTAGCTTAGCTTATCCTCCGCTTCACACTGCGTGGCGGCATCACTTCCAGAAAACGCTGAGGTGGTTTATGGAGCCTCCCCTGTCCAAGAGCACTTACTGTCCAGCAGCAGGTCCGTGATATCCAGCTCCAGGGAAGGGATGATTTTGCTGAACATTTTGTACTCCTTCCCAAAACGAGGCATTTGGAGAATAAAGCAGGACGGGATCTGGAAGGGAGAAAGGCAGATGTGATGACGAAGGCACGAAGGCCACACAGCCAGCTTAGAGTTCAAGCTCCCCTTTAATGCTCCAACTTCCCCCCAAACGCTCCCACGTTTATGGCAAGTCCCAGAGCAAAGCATGCGCGCACACAGACACACACACACAGAGACACACAAGGCAGCCTCTGGCTGTGAGCTTTCCAGCAAAGCAAAGGAACAGGGAAATGAATCCACAAAGCAAGGAACAAGGCAAGAAGTCCTGCAAACGCCAAATGTCTGCAACGGCACACACAACTCTACGAATTCAGCATTTGTTCCCGACAAACGTCCCTCCCCACAGTGTCTCCTTAAATCTCAGTCCCAGGTGTGCATTGTGAAGAGGGGCAGGGCGCTCTTCTCCCAAGTCGTCGGGTCTGCCTGAGCTGTTCCCGCCTTCTCTCCATTCTCCGTGCTCGGGGATCAGGAGGGAGTGGTCCTTGTTCATCGCCTGAGCTCTGTCTCTCGTGTTCACTGCTTCATCTCTCTCGGTCATCCTGCCCCCCTTGCTCCCTGCCTACAAGCCATCCTAATCCTGAAAGGCCCTGGCCTGACTCGGCCTGCTCCTCCCCACATTCCTCTGACGCCAACGAAGCCGCCCCCTCCTCCTCCTCCGCAGATTCAGGCTCCAAAGGGGGCATGACAGCAACTGTAAATGGCCTGGTCTGGAGACCAGCAACCCCCATGGAGGTTAGAGGTCACTGGCACCAGTTCAGCTTCTTCCAAGTTCACCCCCAGCGTTGGACCCCACCTGCCTGAATACTTGGGCTGACAGGACCCGCAGCATACCTCCTCTGCCGACAGGAGTGGTACAGACCAATCCCAGTTGGGTAGAGTGACCTGGACCCCTGCCATGAAGAGCTTCCAAGGTGATCAGCAACACCTTGAATTGCACCCAGAAGCAGACTGCTAACCAAAGGAGCTTGTGGAGCAGTGGCGTCCCCAGGGGCCATTCTTGAGGCCCCCAAAACTACCCGTGCTGTCGCACTCTGCACCAGAGTTCTTCCGAAGGCTTTTCAAGGGTAGCCCCATGCAGAGCGCATTACAGTAGTCCAGTTGTGAGATGACCAGGGACTGAACGACTGAGTGCAGGGAATCCTGGCCCAGTTTTTCCTCATTGGCCGTGACTTGTGTCGAAGTTTCCAGAGAGAAGGTTCTTCTAGGACCTGGCCCAGAATCTGGGACCTTGGCCAGACCAAGCCTAGGCCCTGTTTGGCAGTTTCTTAACTGTGCCTGGGGAAATTCTGGGAATTTGGGAATAGTGCACCATCGTGCCTACTATCCCTGTCCTAATGTTCCCTCTTATCAGTACCCATCTTACGTATATAAACAATGTTATATCTATGTATATTATTAACACGTACTTGACAAAAATAAATAAATAAAATAAATATAAATAAATTGAAGTCCATCCATCTTCAAGTTGAGAAATGCTGCTCTGGGGGTTACTGAATGCAACTCCCTGGAACCCTTCCATGCAACGAGAAGAAAAGCCAGCCACAAGCTCTCCACCCATTTTGCAAAGACCATGCTGCTTGGGGGGAGAGGGGGGGCAGCACTTATGAAGGAGGAGGAAGAGGAGGAACTCACCTCCACCAGCTTGAGGTCCGAGGTGAGGAAGGAATGCTCTAACAGCTGCTGAACGTTGGGCACCACCAAATTCTCCTGCTTGTCCATGAATATCTGGTAACAGTAACACTCCTGTTCTTTCAATCTTCCGGACCTGAAATCAGAAGCGCTCTGGTGAGCCACCGACTCTGGCCCAACCCCGAAAAAGGAACCAAAGGAAAATGTGGAAGTTTCAACTGCGCAGAGGTAAGCTGCAGCCTCCACACACTTTTCTTTTTCAACCAAGAAGCGCCAGCCGTGGTGGGAGTGCAACCCAGAGAAGGTACTTCCTCCCTCCTGAGCCAGCATGGAGTTTATCTACCCAACCTCTTCCTGAACTTCCTGAACTTCCAGGTTTCAGCTTATTTCTCTGCTCCTTGAGGTTTCAAGTTATCACCAATAGGTCACACTGGAAAATCAGAAGATCAATTCACAAGTGTCTGTAGAGAGATTCTCTGTCCTCCAGGTCATGATTGTCCCAAAAGTGTTTTTTTTTCTCCAAGAGGCAACTGGACTTTCTGATTTTTCTTTGAAGACGTTTCGCTTCTCATCCAAGAAGTTTCTTCAGCTCTGGCTGGATGGTGGGGAATGTTTTCAAAGAAAAAACAAGAAAGTCCAGTTGCTTCCTGAAAAAACACCTTTGGGACAACCGTGACCTGGATGACTGAGAATCTCTACAGCCTTTCAGCTATGCAATTTGGGATGAACTCCCTTCGAATGGTGAGAAAGTATGAATGGATTTTCGAAAAAATTGCAGAATACAGATGACCCCGAGGACACAGATAAATCTCCAAGTGGCCTCAACGACCCGCTAAAAAGGATGCAAATCAGTAGTGGGTTCTAAAACCCGTTGCTACTTGTTTGCGTGTGCACCAGGCGGGTTGGCAGATCCTTCCACCGCCGCTACCGGTTCGCCAAACCGGGCCGAACCGGGAGCAACCCACCGCTGATGCAAATGACCAGCTGTCTGCAAGGAATATAAATCCTTCCATCCCCCACTATCCAGTCGGAGCTGAAGAAGCTTCTTGGATGAGAAGTGAAACATCTTCAAAGAAAAACCAGAAAGTCCAGTTGCCTCTTGAAAAAAAAGCACCTTTGGGTCAACCCTGACTTGGAGGACTGAGAATCTCTCTACAGACTTCCTTTGAAGACATTTTGCTTCTCACCCAAGAAGCTTCCCAAGCTAATTCACAAGCAACTCAAAGGGATCCACTGGCCTCCATACCTAAGGAGTTGTCTTACTCCAGTGGGTCCAGCCCCTCCTACTCGTTCCATCGAAAGAGGCTTACGTTGGATCCCACCTGACAAAGAATTTCAGCTCCCCTGGCCCTTTGCAATGTTCTCCCTCTGGAGGGTGGGTCGGCCCCAACCCTCCTGGCCCTCCAGAGGAGCCTCAAATCTTCCCTCTGCTGGTTGGCCTGGGGCCCCAGATACAGATGTTCTAGGCTGGTGGAGGCTGATGGAGTAGAGGGAACATTCCCACCCGTGCCGCCTGTCCTCTTCGTTTTTAGTTTCGTATTTAATCCTCTTCATTTTAATTGTTTTGTATTATGTTTCTGATTTTTGTATTATTATTACTTGGTAAACTGCCCAGGGTCACTGTAACAGCCAGATGGGCAGCATATAAATTTAATAAATAAATAAATGAAATATTCTTTGGACCTCCTTCTGACAATTTTCTGCTTGTGGGTCCTTGGATGCTTTCTTGCAGATGTTTCATGACCCAACTAGGTAACATCATTGGTACTAGAAGGGAGTGGGGTTTGCGGAGTAGGGGGGAAGGGGAAGAGAAGAAGGAGAAAGAGAGGAAGTGGAAGATGGAGGAGGAGGAGGAGAAGGAGGAGGTAAAAAATAAAACTTTGGCCAGACTGTTTTCAAATAATCTAATTGTCATGTAGTGAATATTGTCAGTTGCATGTGTATGCAGGGTGATGCACCCCTATCCTAATATTATGGTACATTCCATGACAAGCAGGACATGTGATATGATCTTGTACGCATGTGTGCATTCCTGATTCTCCATTCTTCTTCTTGTGGTTTTGGCTCTGACCGGGAGCGGTCACATTTAATTAGCAAGAATGTAATCATTCAGAATTTATTGTTTTTGTACTGAAATAAATATTTTATTAGACCTTTTAACTTCGGTTTCATTTCTAAATGTCTGAGCTCCGAGAGAAAGATCAAACATCGCCTCTGTGAGATTAATTCTCACCTCTAACACTAATATCCTTGTCTGACAGGTTTATTAGGAGGAGGAGGAGGAGGAGCACTATGAGGTCCTTTGTACTCTTTGAGTTTGAGTGTTTCCTTGCAGACGTTTCATTACCCAACTAGGCAACACCATCAGTGCTGGATGGGAGTGGTGCTAGCTGAAGTGGTGCAGTGGTTAAATGCTGCGACTGCAGGCTGACTGCTAGTTCAGCAGTTCAGCTGTTCAAATCTCACCAGGCTCAAGGTTGACTCAGCCTTCCATCCTTCCGAGGTCGGTAAAATGAGGACCCAGATTGTTGGGGGCAATATGCTGAACTCTGTAAACCGCTTAGAGAGGGCTGTAAAGCACTATGAAGCGGTATATAAGTAAAGTGCTATTGCTATTGCTATTGCTTTTGTATACTAGTGACATGCCCGGTCAGTGTTGGTGGAAATGGTCATTTCTGGTGGTCAGTTTCCTGCTTGCAGAAGAGGCAGCTCCCTGAGACTCCTGAGGCCTGTGTCAGCTACCATTCCACCCTTGGTTTCTACTTAGGAGTTCAAGCCGAGGCAGCTCTGACTGGCTGCCTTTTTAAGCCCTTTTCCAGCACTGACCAGGCCTGATTGGGGCCTTCTTCCCCCTCCCATCTTCTTCTCCCTTGCTAGAGAGGGATCTCTTACCAGGTCACTGGTTACCACTAGATCGCATCTCAAAGGTCACGGAGTCCCTTCCAACCAGGGGTGAAATTCAAAATTTTTCCCTACCGGTTCTGTGGGTGTGGCTTGGTTAGCGTGGCAGGGAAAGATATTGCAAAATCTCCATTCCCACCCCACTCTGGGGCCAGTCACAGGTGATATTTGCCGGTTCTCCGAACTACTCAAAATTTCCGCTACCAGTTCTCCAGAACCTGTCAGAACCTGCTGGATTTCACCCCTGCTTCCAACGCTATCCCCCCCCCCCCTTCATGATATCCCAAGTGAGGATGGAAGGGTGACACAAGAGACTCACTGCAGTTTCAAGAGTGGCTCCAGTCCAAGAATGCGATGCATGATCAGATTCAGAAACTCTTCGGGGTCTGAAAGAGCAGAGGGCACCCCAGGTCAGATGCAGGGCCATATGACACCCACCCATCCACCCACCACTTTCTCCCTCCCTCCACGGAGAACAAACGCTGCTGCAGCCACAAGCACAAATCCTTCTCTGAATAAGCCTTAGGAGTAAGCCTTAGGGAGTAGGGCGGCATAGAAGAACCTAATAATAAATAATAAATAAAGCCACTCGCCCCACGGAATCTCCCTTATGCTCTGCTGGCCAGATAAGATCGCCAAATGGTGATTTAATCACAAAAGAAAGGATCACAGAAAGGCAGAATAACAGTTGGGAGGGACCTTGAAGGTCTTCTAGTCCAACCCCCTGCTCAGGCAGAAGAGACACTATGCCATTCCAGACAAATGGGTGTCCAATCTCTTCTTGAAAGCCTCCAGGGATGGAGGGATGGAGCACCCACAACGCCTGGAATTGCCATTCCACTGTTTAATCGTTCTCACTGTCAGGAAATTTCTCCTTAGTTCTAGGTTGGATCGCTCTTTGATAAAATTTTAAATGTTATTTCTTGTCCTGACTTTTCATCCTCTTCCCAAGGTTTTGAAAAGATCTAAGGATTAAAATGGGGTGTAAACCCTACAAAGTAATACATACTATAGCAGGGGTGTCAAACGCAAGGCCCACAGGCCGGATGCAGCCCGCAATGTGGTCGGATCCAGCCCGTGGAGCCGGCATGGAAAATGTAAGGGTCCAGCCTGTGTCGCTTCGGTCCGGTCTACCCAGTGCGAAGAGGAGACATGCCAGCAGTTTGGGGAGTGGCGTCAAGCTGGCCACGTCCACCCAGTTCACCACACCCACCCAGTCGGCCACGCCCGGCCGGCCCCCCAAGGTCAAGCACAGCCCTGATGCGGCCCTCAATGAAATTGAGTTTGACACACCTGTACTATAGGAAAGGAATTCTGGCCGCTGGGAACGGTTGGGCTTTTCATCCCTCCTCCTTTTTTTGGAATGCCTTGTCCAGGCTGGGAGTCATCAGTTCCTGCTATATCCAGCCTTCAATAGTTTACTAGCAATTGACCAATCAGGATACAGCATAACAGAGTTGGAAGGGACCTTAGGGGTCCTCTAGTCCAACCCCCTGCTCAAACAGGAGACCCTATGCCATCCCAGAGAAATGGCTGCCCAATCTCTTCTTAAAAATTTCCAGTGATGAAGTACCCACAACTTCTGGAGGGAAGCCATTCCACTGGTTGATTGTTCTAACCGGCACAAGGCTCTTAATTTCATCCTCCGTAGCACTGCATGGAATTAACTAATTTTTAAAACTTATTTTGCCTTTTCTCCAAGAAAATGGTGCTTTCTGCTTTGGCACGGCCCAGCCAGTTCTAGTCTATTTGATAAAAGACAGAGCATCGTTTGTTTCTACTTGGAAACCGCTTCTAGACTTTGTGCTTGAGGTGGGGGGGGGAATGAATCTTTGATTTTGGGTTTTACCGATTCCATAAGATTTGTTCTTATAGAAATGGCTAGTTTAAACTATTATGTAAAAGTAAAAAAGTGGAGGTTTGATGTTAATGCCTTATTCTACTGCACTGAAGGAACCCAATACCTTTTCTTTCCATTTCCCCTTTCCTTTCTTTCACTTTTCTCTTCCCCTTTTCCTTCCCTCTCTTTCCTATTATTTACTTTTGTATTTTCATTGTACGCTATAGTATAAACTAATAAAATCGTTACATATAAAAGATAAAAGACAGATCATCAAACCACTGCTCAGCACGGGAATGTACTCAATAATCCCTGCCTCCTGCCCCATCCCTCCCACAGCCAGTGGTCCTGGCAATCCAGGCCCACTTTCATTCCCCCCAATTTTGAAATCAGAATCTCACAATTTCAAAGAGAGAGGGGGGGGGGGGGAGAAAAAATGAAAAAACGAAAAAATGAAAAAAAGAAAAAAAGAAGGAAGGAAGGAAGGAAGGAAGGAAAGGAAGGAAGGAAGGGAGGGAGGGAGGGAGGGAGAGAGAAAGAAAGAAAGAAAGAAAGAAAGAAAGAAAGAAAGAAAGAAAGAAAGAAAGAAAGAAAGAAAGAAAGAAAGAAAGAAAGAAAGAAAGAAAGAAAGAAAGAAAGAAAGAAAGAAAGAAAGTCACCTTTCTCCGAAGTAGCGAAACTGGAAGACTGTCCCTTTTCGGTCAGCTGATACCGAAGATCCATTACACTTTTGGCAGCGACAAAGCCCTTCCTGTTTAAGACCAGGCAAAAAGGAAAAGCTCAAGACACACTCAAAAACTAGATTTTTGGGGGCCTGGATCTGCACTCCAAAATCCCCGTTCTTTGAATTCTGCGCCTTAGCTACAAAATTGGGCTCAATTTATTCTGCTTTCAAAAGGTGAAGGAAAAGAAACATGCAGCCAAGTCATGGCTTCTAAACTCCAATACACTCCATGCCATGCCTGGTCCAACTGCTATAGATAGTCCTCGACTTATGACCGTAATGGAGCCTGGAATTCCCATTGTATATTGTGACGGTCATAAATCGAGACATCCAAGTATTTATTTATTTATTTATTTATTTTGGTTTTCTTATATGCCGCCCTACTCCCGAGGGACTCAGGGCGGCGTACAGCAGAAAAAAAATACAAGAAACCAACAAATAAACATGAATTAAAACCAAATACAAAAATTAAAAATTCAATATTAAAAAAACATCCATCAACCAGACATACCCGGGGGAGAGCTCAGATGGATTCGTCTCTAACCCCCAGCCTGCAGGAAGAGCCATGTCTTAACGGCTTTTCGGAAGGCCAGCAGAGTGGGGATGGTCCGGGTCTCTGGGGGAAGTTGGTTCCAGAGTGCGGGGCCCCCCACAGAGAAGGCCCTCCCCCTAGGGCCCGCCAGCCGGCATTGCTTGGCTGACGGGAGCTGGAGGAGGCCAACTCTGTGGGCCCTAACCGGTCGAAGGGAAGTATGAGGCAGAATGCGGTCCCGGAGATAGCCTGGTCCTAAGCCATGAAGGGCTTTAAAGATGATGATCAACACCTTGAATTGGACCCGGAGACCGATGGGCAACCAGTGCAGCTGGCGGAGTATAGGTGTCACGTGGGTGTACCTTGGCACACCCACCACAGCACACGCAGACGCATTTTGCACCAACTGAAGTCTCCGGATACTCTTCAAGGGTAGCCCCATGTAGAGCGCATTGCAGTAGTCCAGACGGGAGGTGACAAGGGCATGAGTGACCGTGAGTAGAGCCTCCTTCTCCAAGTATGGCCGCAACTGGTGCACCAGGTGAACCTGTGCAAAGGCCCCCCTAGCCACAGCAGTAAGATGATAATCCAATTTTAGCTGTGGGTCTAGAAGGACCCCCAAGTTGCGGACCTGATCCGAGGGAGTTAATTTCGCTCCCTCGAGAACCAAGGAGGGACAGTTGTCATAGTCCTTAGGGGGCAATACCCAAAGCCACTCAGTCTTGTCGGGGTTGAGTTTGAGTCTTCTTTTCACTAGACTAGCCAAACCCAATTGCTACAACCGTTCTTCACACACGTTTGAGTCTCCTGTCCATCAGAAGCAATTGATCAGAGGACCAGAGAGCCACTTACTGCCTCAGAGGGTTGACGATCTTATCCCGGAGGATCTCTTGAATGCGCCCATCAGCGGGGAGAGGGGGCTTATACAGCATGGAATCCAACACCGAGGTGCAGGAGAAGAGGCTGTGGCGAGAGAGGATGTGCCAGTCAGTCCAGCCCATCAGGGTGGAGGGCAGAGAGATTTAGAGAGAACGAGACGGAGGGGAGGGAAAGCAAGGATATCAACAAGCAGAGTCCCAAAGGCGGTACCTTCCCCTGCAGGGTGAAGGAAGCTCAGTAGGGCTGCCAACCTGAATAGGGCAGCGTCCATGTAGCAGGAGTTACAGTGGCCTTGGATCCCTCTCATCCGCCCTCGGAGGACATTCACGGCCACCTCGGCTCTCAGGGGTGGAGAGTTGCTCTGAACAGACAGACTGTCCACCTCACCTGAAACACAGCAGGAGTCGCTGTTCAAATAATAACAATAACAGTAACAATAATAGTAGCAGCAGCAGCGTCTACTCTCTCCAGGCACTGCCACATCCACTGGATAGTGGACGTGGCAGTGCCTGGAGACAGCAGACTAGAAGACAAAGAACTGGAGAAGATCACAAAATGCAAAGACCTACAGATAGAAATAGAACGACTGTGGCAAAGGCAAGGAAGGGTAGGACCAATAGTCATAGGAGCCTTGGGTGCAGTCCCAAAGCAACTGGAGCACCACTTGAACACCATCATTGGCATTGACAAATTCGCCATCGGTCAATTGCAGAAGGCAATTGCAGAAGGCAATTACTTGGAACGGCTTCCATCCTGCGACAATATTTGTAACACCGTCAAACATCCAAATCTGCCTATCCCAGGTCCTTGGGAAGGATTTGATAGGTAGACAAAAATGCCAAACCCAGTCTGAACATCTGGCTGACTGTGGAATGAATGAATGAATGAATGAATGAATGAATGAATGAATGAATAAATAATAATAATAATAATAATAATAATAATAATAATAATAATAATAATAATAATAATAATAATAATAATAATAATAATAATAATAATAATAATAATAATAATAATAATAATAATAATAATAATAATAATAATAGGCACACTGGGTGCTGTGCCAAAAGATCTTAGCCGGCACTTGAAAACAATAAACATTGACAAAATCACGATCTGTCAGTTGCAAAAGGCCACCCTACTTGGATCTGCGCGCATCATACGAAAATACATCACACAGTCCTAGACGCTTGGGAAGTTTTCGACTTGTGATATAGTGATACGAAATCCAGCATATAAATCTCGTTTGCTGTGTATTACTGTTTTTTGTGTATAATAATAATAATAATAATAATAATAATAATAATAATAATAATAATAATAATAATAATAATAATAATAATAATAATAATAATAATAATAATAATAATAATAATAATAATAATGGTGGTGGTGGTGGTGGTGGTGGTGGTGGTGGTGGTGGTGGTGGTGGTAGTAGTAGTAGTAGTAGTAGTAGTAGTAGTAGTAGCAGTAGTAGTAAGAACTTGACAAAGTTCTTGCAAATGAGCAAGTCAAGATCCTATGGGACTTTCGGGTCCAAAAACACAGACATCTGGCCCACAACACGCCTGACATCACTATTATGGAAAAGAACAATACAGTAGAACCTCTGGTCACGAACTTCTCTGACCACGACCAAATTGGGTTCTGACCAAAAAATTCACAATTTTTTCCCCCTGCGGCCGATTTCCCTTTCCGCGCCATTTTTTTTTTGTAAGTGCCAAATTTCCAAAATTAGGTTCGGTTCACGACCAAATCGGATTGCGACCAAAGTTATGGAATGAATTATGGTTGTGACCAGAGGTTCTATTGTATCTGGTTCATTGATATTGCAATATCAGGTGATGCACAAATTGAAGAGAAACAGCTAGAAAAAATAACAAAATATCACGAT
Source organism: Diadophis punctatus similis (assembly GCA_023053685.1). NCBI lineage: Eukaryota > Metazoa > Chordata > Lepidosauria > Squamata > Dipsadidae > Diadophis > Diadophis punctatus. The sequence continues at coordinate 205,372,028 of JALIGW010000003.1, read as the reverse complement.
CTGCAAATTGAAGTCGAGTGACTGTGGAAATAAATGGTTGTAGTAACAGGAGCCCTTGGAGCAATCCCCAAAGAGCTGCCTAGATACATGGAAAAATTAAACTTATCAGATCTGAATTTTCTGACTTTGCAAAAAACCACCTTATTCAAAATTGCCTATATACTCAGACGTTACCTTAACGGCTCTTAGGTCCTTGGTTAGGATCTGAACTGTTATGTTTTTACCAGTCCCAGACTGGGAATCGAATTGAAGATTAAATCTTAAATAATAATACACTGACAAAATCCCCACCAGTCAATTGCCAACAGCTGACATCCTGCGACGGGACCTCGAACTTCATCGAACTACCACCTCTGCCTATCCAGGGTCCTTGGGAAGGGCTCAAAAAAACGCCAAACCAAGTCTAAACATCTGGCTGACTGTGAGACGAACCGTAATAATAATAAAGACAATGTAAGTTTTGTCAGTGTGTAAGAAATTATGAACTGGGATAGCCATAACAAGTAGTCAGCCAATGGGAACTGTTTGGTGACTAAGAAACAGGATCTGTTGTGAGATAGATTAGAAAGATAGATGGATAGATGGATGGATGGATGGATAGATAGATAGATAGATAGATAGATAGATAGATAGATAGATAGATAGATAGATAGATAGATAGATAGATAGATAGATAGATAGATAGATAGATAGATAGATAGATAGATAGATATTGTCCTTGCATTATTGCTTCTGTGCTTCTGTGATTTCTGGTTCTGGCTTCTGCTGCATGGGTATTGTATACATGCATCATGATTTATATTATTGTATATAAAGAAGTTTCTTTTATAAATGAATCCTGCTGAATTCTTTACTTGTGTGCTGGTTGGATCCGCTGCAAACTCTAACAAGTTTCTACCCTTGAGAGGAATGCTTTAATGGTTTGGGGTTACAGGTAGGTAGATTCCAGGTGAATATTCAGAAAACGTTCCTAGGCAAGGCAAATTTTACCAAAGGAGGCACTACACTCATTTTTACTTGCTGTCTTTCAAGCAAAGCCATAGGATAGGTATGTTTTATTTTGGATCCTGCAATGAGCAGAGGGTTGGGCTTCAGGGATTCTGACATGCACCAGAATCTGCTATGGATCTCACACCCATCATGTCTGCTTGACAGCTGAGATGATTTACTGCCTGCTGAGTTATAATTGAAATCACGTTAAAAGTTATTTTGGTTTGAGACTGTGAAGTTTTACACTTTGGAGGCAGGTGGCTTTTCTTTTAACAGGAAGTCTTCTTCCCCCCCACCAACCCCCCCCCCCCGACTCATATGAGACTCTTATTCCTCCTGGTTAACGATCAACCAAGCTCGCCTAGAAAGCTGGTGGGCTCCCTCTCTTGGGACATGTTTAGGCAAAGGGTAAAGAGCCATCTGTTAGGGACACATTTATATGAACCAGTTGGTGTCCTAGTTAAGGCGCCTAGAAACCAGGAGAGGGTGATCCATGAAAGTTGGTTCAATCAGAATTAGAATAGAGCTGGAAGGGACTTTGGAGGTCTTCTAGTCCAGCCCCCTGCTCAAGCAGGAGACCCCATGCCATTTCAGACAGATGGCTGTCCAGTCTTTTCTTAAAAACCTCCAGTGATGGAGCAACCACAACTTCTGGTGGCAAGCTGTTCCACTGGTTAATTGTCCTCCCTGTTAGGAAGTTTCTCCTGAATTCCAGGTTGCTTCTCTCCTTGATTAGTTTCCATCCATTGTTTCTTGTCCTGCCTTCTGGTGCTTTGGAGAATAATTTGACCTCCTCCTCTTTGGGGCAGCCCCTCAAATACTGGAAGACTGCTATCATGCCACCCCTAGTCCTTCTTTTCTCTAGACTAGCCTGATGACTCTGGGCCAATCACCAGGAGACAGTGAGTTCTAGTTCCAAAGTTTCTAGTTTCTTAGGCATGAAAGCCGACTGAGTGACTTTGAGCGAATCACCAGGAGACAGTGAATTCTAGTCCCGCCTTAGGCATAAAAAGTGACTGGGTGACTTTGGGTCAATCACCAGGAGACGGTGAGTTCTAGTTCTGCCTTAGGCATGATGGCTGGGTGACTTTGGGCCAGTCCCTCTCTCTCAGCCTAACCCCCACTCATAGGGCTGTTGTTGGGAGGGAAACAGGAGGAAGAAGCAGTGCTAGGTATGTTTGCCTTGAATTACTTATACATAAATAAATAAATAAACATATACAGTCCACTCATTGTCTTGCCCTGACCAAGGGTTCAAAGTGATGTCCATTGAAGACTCTATGGGCTCAACATCCAGCCGCTGCAGCGAAGGGACTTACTGAATTCAGAGGGCTCCTGAAACAGGCAATTGTTTCCCTGGAAACGCGAATCGGGTTGGCACGACTCCAGCCGCACAAAAAGGGCCCGATGGGGAGGACAGGTAAAGTAGCGCACACCTTGAAACTCTCCGTCGGAAATACCGTTATTCTCTTCATCCTGTCAAGGAGGAGAACAGGTCCCTATTACAGATAGATAGGTAGCTAAATAGATATAGATAGATAGGTAGGTAGGTAGGTAGGTAGGTAGGTAGGTAGGTAGGTAGATAGATAGATAGATAGATAGATAGATAGATAGATAGATAGATAGATAGATAGATAGATAGATAGAGGGAGAGAGGGAGAGAGGGAGAGAGGGAGAGAGAGAGAGACAGAGACAGACAGACAGACAGACACAAACACAAACACACACACACAGACACACAGACACAGACACAGACACAGACACAGACACAGACACAGACACAGACACACACACACACACACACACACACACACACACACACACACACACACACACACACACACACACACGTTTAGTCAAGGCACAATAAATAATGCAAGCTCCCTCATTATCACCTCCTGGGCGAGGAAGCCACAAGGCAACACGCTCAAAGAATTAGGCCAAACCTTCCCACTGTGACCTTTGATCAGCAGACTTCAAATGCCTGCTGGCTCCGGAAAGAGCAACGGAGAGAATCCACTAAGAGCAACGATCCATTCCATCTTCAGAGGCTCTGGCACCAGGGTGACCAGCTGCTGGGGATGAATGCAGTTTCTATTCTGCAGGCATAGCTTTGTGCTCTGGCTACAAGCTGAAAAGTTCACATCAAAGAGAGAGAGAGAGAGAGAGCAAAGGGGGAAAGAACACAGTACAAAGGATGGGTGCTTACCAGCTCAATTCCAGCCACCCTTTGCTGGGTATTAGGCAGGCAGCCAATCCAACGGATAGTCCCTGTCATAGCCCGTCCCTTGTCCAAGTTGATCTGCACCACAGAGTTGACATCCAGAGCGCCGGTCTTGTCTTCGAAATTCTCTGTACTTTCGCTTCTCTTACGCTTGAAATAGTCCTGGAGCCCAGAATCTGGGTCTATATCAAATAAAGGAAAAGCGAGGCCTGTCTATTTATTTCTGGTAATCCCTTTAATTCTGATCTGATGATGTTTTGCTTTCCTCATTGCTAAAAGCTCAGATAACAACAGGTGTGACATTCTGCTCCGGTATATTTGACTACAGGTAGTCCTCGACATATGATCACTGTATTCTACAATTCTCTGTATTGTACTCTGAGTCCCACGGGAGTTGGGCGGCCTATAAGAACATTCAATTCAATTCAATTCAATCAAATCACCATTGAGCCCCAAATTTCTGTTATTAAGTGAGGCATTTGCTAATTGAGTTTTGCCTCATCTTACAACCTTCCTTGCTCCGATTGTTAAGTGAATCGCCGCAGTTGATAAGTTAGTAACAAGCTTATTAAGTGACTTCGGCTTTCCCATTGATTTTGCTTGTCAGAAGGTCGGAAAACGGGATCACGTGACCTTGGGACACAGCAGTGGTCATAAGTACGGGTCCGTTGCCGAGCATCTGAATTTTGATCACACGATCGTGGGGATGCTACGAAGGTCGTAAGTGTGAAAAATGATCGTAAGTCACTTTTTCCAGTGCTGTTGTAACTTTGAACATTCAACTTTGAACTTGTTTTTCAGTCACCCTCCCAAAATCAGGACAATAAAAACTGCAGGCTGTGCAGAAAGCCATTTACCTAAGGAGAGCAGCTCCTCCTTCACCACCGAATCCAGAGGGATATCTCGGAAAACGTCTGCCGAGCCCTCTTCCTCCTAAAATAAAGGAGAGAAGGAAAACTTAACTGGAGCCGAGGTGGCGCAGTGGTTAAATGCAGCACTGCAGGCTACTGCTAGTTCAGCAGTTCAGCGGTTCAAATCTCACCGGCTCAAGGTTGACTCAGCCTTCCATCCTTCCAAGGTGGGTAAAATGAGGACCCAGATTGTTGGGGGCAAGAGGCTGACTCTGTAAACCACTTAGAGAGGGCTGTAAAGCACTGTGAAGCGGTATATAAGTCTAAGTGCTATTGCTATTGCTATTTTAGGATCTAAGCATGGGGGATGGTTGTGGGTGGAGTGAGTCTCCTCCTTTTTTTCGACATATAAGAGGTGTTGGAATTCTGCAAAAGCATCCTTCACCTGCCCAGAGTCTTCTGAACCACAAGATGATAAATAAATTTGATAAATACCGTATTTTTCGGAGTATAAGACGCACCGGAATATAAGACGCACCTTAGTTTTTGGGGAGGAAAATAGGGGGGGGGGGAAATCTGCCTACCAGGTATTCATCTGGCTAGCATCCTTAGTCTGGTCAGCTTCAGCACATTATTTTATCCCCTGGTTAGGACTTAAAAAAACCTTCTTCTGAGAGAGTAACAATGAAAGAGCCTGCAAGCCAGTAAGAGCTGGGAAGATCTGTTAGCAGCTAGTTAGGGCTAGAAAAAAACTTATTCGGAGCAAGTAGAGCAATGAAAAAACCCTGCAAAGACTTAGGGCTGGAAAAACCTTCTTCAGAGAGAGTAACAATGAAAGAGCCTGCAAGGTAAGAGCTGGGAAGATGGTTAGCACCTAGTTAGGGCTGGAAAAAAAGCTCCGAAAGAGCTACATTCAGAGTATAAGACGCACCCAAATTTTCAGCCACTTTTAGGGAGGAAAAAGGTGCGTCTTATACTCCAAAAAATACGGTAGTTCATTTTGATGTTCCATTTTGGTGCTTTTGATGTCCCAAATGTGTTTTTTTTCCAAAAGGCAATTGGACTTTCTTGGGGTTCTTTTTTTTTCTTTCTCAAAACTGAAGAAGCTTCTTGGATGAAAAGCAAAATGTTTTCAAAAGAAAATAAACAAGACGGTCTAATTGCCTTTTGGGAAAAGCATCATTGGGACAACCATGACCTGGATGATTGAAAATATCCACAGGCAAATTTATGTTGATGAATTTACACTAGAAAAAATACAAACAATGTGTCGCCTTCCTTACATAATTGGATTCCAAATCAATTTAGTCAAGGACAAAATATAATGGGAGTTTCAGCCCAATCTCTGTCCAACTCTAGAGGATTGATTTTAAAATGTCAGCTGTCAGGAAGGCGTTCTTCTATGCAGTATATTATGTAGTAAAGTAGTAGTATGGAATAGTAAAATAAGATCATCCTGTACTTATGAGACATGAAGTCCTCTTTACCCTAAAGGGAGTTTGTATAACACCTGCCTCTGAATTTTATTTATAGCTAATTTAAGATAATTCTCTAATTTTAAAATAATATTAGTTGGAAGAAAAAGGTTTCCTTTCAGAAAAAGGCAAGTATGTATTCAGAGACCATCCTTGCTTGTCTACAAAGTCCTGTACATCACAAAAAATCCAGGAGAATTATTAGGTGCCACACTCAGTTCACGAGGGTGCTAACAACAGCTGCTGAGAACCTAATCTTATGAAAAGATTGGTGGTAACTTATCTGTAAACCAACCAGAGTCACTTGGAAAGTGAGATAGGCAAACTAGATAGAGAGGTAGATAGATATGGATAGGTAGATAGATAGATAGATAGATAGATAGATAGATAGATAGATAGATAGATAGATAGATAGATAGATAGATAGATAGATAGATATGGATAGGTAGATAGAGATAGATAGATAGATAGATAGATAGATAGATAGATAGATAGATAGATAGATAGATAGATAGATAGATAGATAGATAGATAGGGATAGGTAGATATGGATAGGTAGATAGAGATAGATAGATAGATAGATAGATAGATAGATAGATAGATAGATAGATAGATAGATAGATAGATAGATAGGGATAGGTAGATATGGATAGGTAGATAGAGATAGATAGATAGATAGATAGATAGATAGATAGATAGATAGATAGATAGATAGATAGATAGATAGATAGATAGATATGGATAGGTAGATATGGATAGGTAGATAGAGATAGATAGATAGATAGATAGATAGATAGATAGATAGATAGATAGATAGATAGATAGATAGATAGATAGATAGATAGATATGGATAGGTAGATATGGATAGGTAGATAGAGATAGATAGATAGATAGATAGATAGATAGATAGATAGATAGATAGATAGATAGATAGATAGATAGATAGATAGATAGATAGATAGATATGGATAGGTAGATAGAGATAGATAGATAAATAGATAGATAGATAGATAGATAGATAGATAGATAGATAGATAGATAGATAGATAGATAGATAGATAGATTAGATAGATAGATAGATAGATAGATAGATAGATAGATAGATAGATAGATAGATAGATAGATAGATAGATAGATAGATAGATAGATAGATAGATAGATAGATAGATATGGATAGGTAGAGAGATAGATGATTGATAGATAGATAGATAGATAGATAGATAGATAGATAGATAGATAGATAGATAGATAGATAGATAGATAGATAGATATGGATAGGTAGATATAGATAGATAGATAGATAGATAGATAGATAGATAGATAGATAGATAGATAGATAGATAGATAGATAGATAGATAGATAGATAGATAGATATGGATAGGTAGATATGGATAGGTAGATAGAGATAGATAGATAGATAGATAGATAGATAGATAGATAGATAGATAGATAGATAGATAGATAGATAGATAGATATGGATAGGTAGATATGGATAGGTAGATAGAGATAGATAGATAGATAGATAGATAGATAGATAGATAGATAGATAGATAGATAGATAGATAGATAGATAGATAGATAGATAGATATGGATAGGTAGAGAGATAGATAGATAGATAGATAGATAGATAGATAGATAGATAGATAGATAGATAGATAGATAGATAGATAGATAGATAGATAGATAGATATGGATAGGTAGATAGAGATAGATAGATAGATAGATAGATAGATAGATAGATAGATAGATAGATAGATAGATAGATAGATAGACAGACAGACAGACAGACAGACAGACAGACAGACAGACAGACAGACAGACAGACAGACAGACAGACAGACAGACAGATAGATATGGATGGACGGACGGACGGACAGATATAATAAATAAGTAAATCAATCAATCAATCAATCAATCAATCAATCAATCGATAAATAACATTTTGGAGAACCCTGCAGAATGTCAATTGGCAACACACATGTGGAGCCCCTCAATCACATTTACAGAACCCCCTCACTAAATCAGCAATTCCCAAGAAATACCAATGTTTCTTTGCCAATGTTCTCAGGGATCCGATGGTGAGAATCTCATGAAATCTGGCAACCCTGGGCAACTTCATCTCTATCTATGAATGACCACATCCTTATAAAAAGTAAAAGGATGCCCCAATACACAAAGAATTGTCTATATACCGTTTTACAAATTGAGTCTGCTGTGATGAGGAAGACGTGCGTTTTCTACCATGCTCTTGAGTTCACTTACCAAATGCTTTGCTCCTATCATTAAGTAATGACTATTCTGTTTTATTTCTTTCTGCTCTTAAATAGGCATCTGGCTGGGTCTGCCTCGTGTTCTTTGACCTTCTCCTCTTTTTTATATGCCTTGTATGGTATGGAATCCCAAGACCTTTCTCTCCAGGTGAACAAACCACTTTATTTGCTGTTTTTGTACGTGGCTGAAGATTGGTTCTATGCCTATTCTTTCTCTTATGATCTCATTCCTTATTTTATCTTTTCTGGTCACTCCATCAGCTTTCCTCAAATATCTCATTTCCGTGGTGACTTAACTTCTATGTTTTATTGTAAGCGTCCATGTTTGGCACTGGTAGCATATGTCCCCATATGTCCCCTGCAGAGACATCGGACTCCCGCAAGCTAATTAGTTTCCAATTTCCTTCTATTTTCCTCAAAGCAAATATTACAAGCTTTTACAAAACTTTATTTCCTTTTCCGTCTAAGAAACAAATGGGTTTAAGGGAGTGGAAGTTTTCTGAAAGAGAGCACTGTGTCACATTTGTCTCTCTCAAAATAAGAAGGCCATTATTGCTTGTAACTGTTCCCAGCGCTATCTGGTTATCCAGGTGAGTCACAAAATGCATGAACAGAAAGAATCATATGGACTCCAACCTCCTACAATGCAGCCAGCTCAGTGTGTGTGTGTATGTTAGAGGATTTATATGGCCGCTCACTCACTCTCAATGACTCTGGGTGGCTTAAAAACAATCAGGACAACTCCCCCAAGTTGTGTTAGGACTACAGCTCCCCCAATTCTCAGCAACCCAGCCAATACAGGAGGCTGTTTTACATCCCTGCAGCCTATCACAAAGGGTGATATGATCGCAGCCTTCCAGTACTTGAGGCGCTGTCACAGAGAAGAGGGAGTCACCTTATTCTCCAAAGCACTTGAGGGCAGGACTAGAAGTAAGGGGTGGAAGATAATTAAAGAGAGAATCCTACTTAGAACTAAGGAGAAACAATCAGCCAGTGGAACAGCTGGCCTTTAAAAATGGTGGGTACTCCATCACTGGAGGCTTTTAAGAAGAGACTGGACAGCCATTTGTCTGATATGGTATAGGATCTCCTGCTGAGCAGGGGGCTGGTCTAGAAGACCTCCAAGGTCCCTTCCAATCCTATTATTGTAGATGACCGGGCCGAGGCTGAGGGAGGGAGGGATCAAATACGTCATCAGTTTAGAGTCCCTTCATGCCCACAAGAGATCTAAGTCCAGCCCTCCTTGAATTCTGTTGACTATTATCTACTATCAATTTGCCTTGGCTGTTAGTAGTCCGGATTCTTGTTTAGAGGTAGCATGAAATAAACTTCTATTAATTTTGGACCTAACTCTACCTCCCAATTCCTTGCACCTGACAATTATTCTATGTTTTATGTTCTAAGGCTGATGAAGCAACTTTCCAGAGCTTCAAACAGAGACCCTGCTTAGCCTGATGCTCTACAATATTCAACCATTAAATATTTGACTGGTGAAGCAAGATTAGCTCAGTCAAATTGCCCACTTAGACTGTCGTTCTACTTCCCCCGTTAAAAGCTGCCAGGGGACCATATAAGCCGCTGTCCCATCCTTTAATACGGAAGTATCAACATTTGGACCTTCTCTCTGCCCAATGCACCTCACAGGGTTGTTGTTGTGGGGAAAAGAGAAGGAGGGAGGAGTATTAGGTATGTTCATCATCTTAAATTATTCATGAAAATAACAAAGGCAGGATAGAAATAAGTGTCATGTTTATGGAGATTCTCAAACATCCACGTCATGGTTATCCCAAAAATGCTTTTCAAAAGGCAACTGGACTTTGTTTTTCCTTTATTTGCAGATGTTTCATTACCCAAGTAGATAACATCATCAATGCTGGTGAGTGTGGGGTTTGTTCTGTTTATATACAGTAGCCTCTTCTGGCAATGTTGGTGGGGATATGGTTTTCTACTTGGTAATTCCTTGATGAGGCTATTGTTTTCTGCTAGAAAGTCTGTCTGGTATTAATCCCTGCTTATCTGGATGTTGGTTGCTGGAGAGGATATATTCTGACATTATTGCTTCTTTCTTAGCTTTTTCATTGTCTCTTTTGAATGGCATGTAAATAAGGTTTATTTCCGTGGGTCTATTAATGGATGCTTTGTCTGTATGCCAAACGTCCAGAACTTCCCTAGGAACAACCAAGGAGAAAACCACATCTCACCATACCCCTAGCAAGACTGGCAGGTTGGCTACTGTATTTAAATATGGAGCAAACCCCACACCAAAGACTCCAAAAACCAAGGTGAGCTTGAAATCAAAGGAGCTGCCTCAAGCACTGAGAATACATCATTTTCACAAGTGGGAAACCAAAAGCTAAATCACAGACTGAATTAATTGCTGACATTTTTCTGTGGAGTCCTTGGTGCTCTATGAGCTTCTTTACGCTTGCAGACATTTTCCCAAAGGTGCTTTTCCAAAAGGCAACTGGACTTGCTTGTTTATTTTTTCTTCTTCGAAAACGTTTCGTTTCTCATGCAAGAACTGAAGAACTGAATAGAAGAAGCTTCTTGGATGAGAAGCAAAACGTTTTCAAAAAGAAAAGTCCAGTTGCCTTTTGAAAAGCACCTTTGAGACGAGAGAAAAAAAAGCAAATAAAACCGACAAATAAATTTCAGGAATTAATTTTCTCTTCGAGACCTCCTTACCGGACATACTTTCACCATCCACTCATTCCCCTTCTGATACACTTCCAAGACTATCCCTCGTGTGAAGGCATCGTCTAAATAAAAGCCAACGGTGTCCCCCATTTTCACCGGCATGATTCCATCAGCTTTCTGTCTTTTCTCCTCCACCTGGTCGGTCTCTGACGCTGGCAGAAACTGCAGCTTGTTGAACGGCAGGAAAAGGCCGCACATGGGTTTACACTTGAAGTATTCTGCCCCATGGTAGTTGCCAGCACAGTGGCCTCTGCCTTCACCGTCACCCTGGAGAAGTAGCAGACAGAGGTCATGATTGAGGGGCCTCCACAGCACAGCCTTAGGCTAGGGGTCCCCAACCTTGGCAGCTTTAATATTTGTGGACTTCAACTCCCAGAATTCCTCAGCATATCCACAGGACATCTGGTTAGGGTTGCAGCAAGTCAAAACTCTTTCCCCAAGAAGATAATCTCTCTTAGATTTGGGGCGGAGGTTGAATTTTTCTGGGTGCATTGCACTAATTCGGTATTTCATTAAGCAGATTGTTGTAAGTCAAGGACTATCTCTATTTTAAATTTTCATCCTTCCAAAACAGAAAAATTGTCTATTCATGCTTAAGTTAAAAACTCACCATATAACCCGGTGATCAGAAAACAGGTCTGCAAAACAGGTGTAAACTGACTAAATGTAGTCCTCGACTTACAACCACAATTGAGCCCAACATTTCTGTTGTTAATTTAATTTAATTAATTAATTTAATGGATTTCTATGCCGCCCAACTCCCTGAGGACTCTGGGCGGCTCACAACATGTAGATTCCATTACAGTAAAAATACAATATAAAATACCATGTAAAATACAATAATTTAAAAAAAATACAAAATACAAAAGTTAAAAAGAGTATCTCATCTGTACAATCAAGGGGAGAGACCCATATGTAATCTACTTGGTCTCACTTTCATCCCGCCTGCCGGAAGAGCCAAGTTTTTATTGCTTTCCGGAAGGCCAGCAGGGTGGGGATGGTCCTGATCTCCGGGGGAAGCTGGTTCCACAGGGAGGGAGCTCCCACAGAGAAGGCCCTCCCCCTCGGCCCCGCCAACCGACATTGTTTGGTCGACGGGACCTGGAGGAGGCCGACTCTGTGGGCCCTGACCGGTCGTAGGGAGGTATGCGGCAGGATGCGGTCCCGAAGGTAACCTGGCCCTAAGCCATGTAGGGCTTTAAAGGTAACGACCAACACCTTAAATTGGATCCGGAGACTAATGGGCAGCCAATGCAGCTGGCGGAGGATCGGTATTACATGGGTGCATCTGGGTACACCCACCACAGCTCGCGCAGCTGCATTTTGCACCAATTGCAGTCGCCGGACACTCTTCAAGGGTAGCCCCATGTAGAGCACATTACAGTAATCCAGCCGTGAGGTGATAAGGGCATGAGTGACTGTGAGAAGTGCCTCCTTCTCCAAGTAGGGTCGCAATTGGTGCACAAGACGTACTTGTGCAAAGGTCCCCCTAGCCACAGCTGAAAGATGTTGTTCCAATTTTAGCTGCGGGTCTAGGAGGACACCCAAATTGCGAACCTGTTCTGAGGGGGCTAATTTCTCCCCCCCAAGAACCAGGGAGGGACAGTTGGTTGAGTCCTTAGGAGGCAATATCCACAGCCACTCAGTCTTGTCAGGGTTAAGTTTTAGCCGGTTCTTCCCCATCCAGACCCTAACATCGTCCAGGCAGCGGCCCATTATGAGTTTTGCCCCATGTTACGACCTTACTTGCCACAGTTGTTAAGTGAATCCCCTGCAGTTGATAAGTTAGTCACACGGTTAACTGAATCTGGCTTCCCCACTAACTTTGCTTGTCAGTTTGCCAAAGGGGATCACGTGACCATGGGACACTGCAACCGTCATAAGTATGAGTCAGTTGCCAAGCGTCTGAATTTTGATCACATGACCATGGGGATGCTGTAAAGGTTGTAACTACGAAAAACAGTCCTAAGTCACATTTTTCAGTGCCGCTGTAACTTTGAATGGTCACTAAATGAACTGTCGTAAGTCGAGAATTACCTGTACTTTGTCACAGCCTGGCACAAAAATAGAAGTCCTTTTTTAAATCCGTCTTACCTGCAATTCCACTCCAAAGTAAATTGGATAAAGCCCTGAAGGTAAAGGGCTCTTGTGAAGTTTCCCAATATAGCGGATGGTAGCGGGGGAAAATTGATCATCCAGATCGACCAAGACCTGCTGACCTAGTTCAGCCGTCATGGCGGCATCTAGAACCTGCCTGTCTAGAAAACAGTTCAAGCGTTCCTGAGCGTTGCCAATGGCCAAAAGGAAGTCGGCCATCTTCTCATTCACCGGCTGTAGGCTTTCCACGTCCACAGTAGCCACGGAACCATCCTGTTCCATGATAAACCGCCACATGCGAGTAGACGTTCGGCTAATGTGCTGCAGGTATACCTGTTCTCTCAGATAACACATGCTCCCTGCATGGAAAAGCTTGCTGCCGTAATAGTAGTTTTCAGTCAAGATATAATACATATTTCTGTCCAATTGTGAAGGCTGGTAAGGAGAGTGTGTGACCGGGGTATCCATTTTTGAATTCTTCCGTCCTAAAATAAACAAATGTGTGATCAGTCTCTGACCAAATATATATTTTTCAGATACAAAAATAGCCTCATCCAAATATACCACTGAAACTGAAACTGCTAGAGAAGATAAACCAACATGTGCACCCTTGATCTCCAAGGATCAGTTATTTATTTAAAGCAAGGACGATGAAAATCGTTTGAAAACCACCCGAACCACCTTCACAGAACGATGGTACTAAAGAAATCTTCTAGGGCCTGTTTTGATGGCATGGTAGAGATGTCCCAAAAAGTTTACAAGTCAACTAGATTTGCTATGCAATACAGTTATTCCTGGAACAACAATGGAAGGAGCGTAGTGGCATTCCGTACAGCAGAGATGTCAACATCCAAGCAATTCTGGTGACATGCAGACAACACGTACGTATACTGGCACTCCTTGACATACAACGGTTCATTTAGCACTGAAAAAGGGACATGACCATTTTTCATAATTAAAACTCATTACACACATTAAAACACACATTAAAATGTGATTAAAACTCGGATGCTTGGCAACTGAGTCATATTTATGACCGGTGCAGTGTCCCAGGGTCATGTGATCACCTTGTCAGTGGTGGGTTGCTCCCGGTTCGTACCGGTTCTTAGAACCGGTAGCGCTGGTGGCAGGAGGCTCCGCCCATCCACCCGGGACGCTTCTGCGCATGCACAGAAGCATTGTGCACACACACACACACACACGCACACAAACCAGCGGCAAAATATTTTACAACCCACCACTGTTTTGTGTGTGTGTGTGTGAGAGAGAGGGAGTGAGTGAGTGGGAGGGAGGGAGGGGAGGGAGTGTCACGTAGTGAATATTGTCAGTTGTATATATATGCAGGGTGATGTGCCCCTATCCTAACTTTATGGTACATTCCATTACAAGCAGGACACGTGATGTGATCTTGTACGCATGTGTGCATTCGTGATTCTCCATTATTCTTCTTGTGGTTTGGCTCTGACCGGGAGCGGTCGCATTTAATTAGCAAGAATGTAATTATTCAGAATTTATTGTTTTTGTACCGAAATAAATATTTTATTATTAGACTTTTAATCTCGGTTTCATTTCTAAATGTCTGAGCTCCAAGAGAAAAGATCCACATCGCCTCTGTGAGATTTATTCTCACCTTAACAGGGAGGGAGGAAGAAGCAGAGGGAGGGGGAGAGTGAGAGAGAGTGGGAGAGGGAGCTAGAGGAGAGGGAGGGAGAGAGCAGCAGAGGGAGAGGGAGTGGGAGAGAAGGAGGGAGAGTGGGAGAGAAAGAGGGAGGGAGAAGCAGAGGGAGAGTGGGACAGAGTGGAAGTGGGAGATGGAGCTAGGGGAGAGAGAGTGAGAGAGAAGCAGAGGGAGTGGGAGGGAGGGAGAAGAGGGAGGGAGGGAGAGGGGGAGGAAGGGGGGATTCTCTCTTCTTGTATGAGAAGCGAAATGTCTTGAAAAAGCATATTTAGGACTTAGGAAAAGATATTCATTATTGAGATGTGTATTTCAGAAGACCAGAATTGTGTAAGCCTTGGGTATTTCCCAATACTATATGAAAGTGAAAGCTGAACTTCCAAGAAGCAGGACAGGAAGACTATCCTATTGACGCTTTTGGATTTAGGTGTTGAAGAAGACTCCTGAGAAGACCATGGACAGCCAAGAAAACAAACCATCACCAAATGAAGAGAGAAGAATCCATAGCTCAGGGTTGAACTGTGGGGTCCTTGGTACTCTCTGGGCTCAGTTGTTTTCTTTCAGCTCTTTCATTACCCAGCTAGGTATCATCATCAGGGCTTAGGGACAAATCATTCAGAAGAAAAAACACCATTGCTAAGATTAACTTTTAAGGAATACGGGCGGTCCTCGACTTAGTGACCGTTCGAAGTGACAACGGCACTAAAAAGAGATGACCATTATTCACACTTATGACTGCTGCTGCAGCATCCCCGTGGTCATGTGACTTACATTCGGATGCTTGACAACCAATTCATATTTATGACGGTCACAGAGTGGCTGACATGAGCCTTTTTTTGGCGACCTTCTGACCAGCGAAGTCCATGGGGGAAGCCAGATTCGCTTAAGGACCGCGTTCCTAACTTATCCACCGCAGTGATTCGCTTAACAACAGTGGCAAGAAAAGTCGTAAAACGGGCCAGAGCTTACTGACCTACTGTCTCGCTCAGCCACATGAACCCCGGGCTCCATGGTGGTCGTAAGTGGAGGACTACCCGTATAAATCAATCCATAAGTGATAAATAGGCCGAGCTAGAAGGACTCGGAGGCCGTGTCTGAAGGGCAAACAGCAGCCATTGACAGCGCACGGCTGAAAGACCCGAAAGGCCAGGTTAGCCAGATCGTGAGGGAGAAAATCTACCTCGGAGGCCGCCGGGAGTCAAAGGCTGCCTGAAGGCAGGTAACCGACCGCAGGAGTGAAGCGGGAGAGGGGAGAATCCACACCGGTCGAGGTCCCCTCAGCCGCCCCCGGCCTTTCGTCGCCCGGTCTCGGCCTTCTCCCGGCGGGGGAAAGGAGCCGGCGGGGCAACGGCAGCTCCGGGGCCGACCCGTCCGCGGGACTGGAGGCTCCTCGGGGATGGGGACGGAGCGAAAGGCCGGCCCGGCTCAGCCCCGCCACCGCTCGCCCGACCGTCCGAAAGAGGAGAAGAAGCTTCTGAGGGAAACTCTGAGGAAACGACGCTCCCCCTCAGTCGGCCGGGCGACGGGCGTGACGTCACCCGCCGGACGGCCAATCGGCAACCGTAACGACACACAAGGGCGCCCCCGGCCAAGGGGCTCGTCCAATCAGCGACGGGATAGAAGGGAGGATGGGAGAAGAAGGCACACGGAGAGTTCTCTGTTCCCTCCCCTTCTCTTTGGTAGACGCCACGTCTGGCCAATTGGAAGCGCCAGCCCGGGAGGCGGGGCGGGGGAAACCCCCAAGTGGCTCCACCTAGGGATTTTCCCCGCGTGGGGAGGGAGGAGGAGACGTCATGGGGAGAAGGCGGGGCCGGGTCGCCCTCTGCACCCGGGCGACCAACAGGCGGCTGACTCCAAAGCCCATAATCCGGAGCGGCGGTGGCGGATGGGCACTGTAGTCCGAGGATTCTGGAGGACGAGTGTGGCACCAGGAATGAAGCTCCCGGCATGAATCACTAGCAGCCTCCAGCCCTTTCGGCCTTGGCTCCTAATTCCTCTTTGGCAACCGGACCGTCTAGTTTGAGCACCGACCGAACCGCGGTTGCTTCTGTCCGAGGAAGGGTTTTTTTTTTATTCCTTCCCAGCGTATCCCACGACCCTGGGATTTCCTCGTGGTCTCCGTTCCCAAGGCTGACCAAACCCCGCTGTGCTCACCTGGAGGTGCCCTTTCCTCTGGCTCTCCTAAGGTTTTGCCGACAGCCCTGGATTTCTCGGGGCAAAACTCCCCAAACATCGTTTTCTTCCGGACACTTTGGAGTACCCCCAATGTAGCCTACCGCCCGGAGGTTTCCTGGTGGTCTCCCATCCAGGAAACTACCCAGATCTGCTTGGTGAACTGAGGCGGGCACCCTGGACCTGCCGGGCTCCCGAGCCCCTTTGAGAGGCAGTTCCTCGCCCTCCAGTCATCCGAGGGGCTCCTGCGCCCCCAGGCAGTCCGTCTCCCCCCATCTCTGCTGGAAGAAGGGGATACGCGCTTCCTTTCCGACGTTGCGGAGGGCTCCGGGTCCCCCATCGCCTCTTGCGACTCATCGGACGGTCTTGGCCGAACTTCCGATGGCCGAAAGCCGAAGAGGCTCCGCTTTCGCTCCTCCGCCGACCCCCCCTCCCCATCCCGGTCCTTAGGAGCGCCCCCTCTGCTTCCTCGGGGACCCCCGCAGGCAGCCTCCCCTCCCACCCACCCACCCAATTAACTCAGACCCGGGCAAAGCGATATTGACGGAAAGCAGCTTTATTTCCTCCCCAAAACATGCGCAATACTCGTGTCGTGTGAATGCAACAAACCGACTCCTCCACCCACCCAACCCCGCAGCTGCTACGTACAGAACGACCCCCGGGAATAAACGCCCCCCGAAGCCCCTAAACGGAGCGCTGGGACGGATCCGCTGCTGGCTGCTCGTCCGCCCCGTCGGGCTTCTGGTTTCCCGCGGCGGCCTCGGCCCCTCCGTCGGGGTGGCCGACCTGGGTCTCGCTCCTCTCCACGGTGAGCGGGATGGTGCGCTGGAGGCGCGGGGCTTGGACGCGGAGCCGGCCGTGGCGGTCGAGGGCGCAGGTGAGGGCTTCCAGGTCGGCGTCGGGGGGCAGCAGCAGCTCCTTGCGCACCTGGCGGGACTCCCGGCACACGCAGCCGTCCTCGGCCGCCGCCTCCTTCTCCTGCTTCCCCAGCACCGTCAGCTTCCTCCCTTCCAGCTTGACCGTCAGCTCCTCCACCGAGAAGCCCTCCACATCGAGGGCCAGCTGGTGCCAGCTTTGCCCGCGGAGGACAAGCGGCGGCGGCGTCCGCCCCTTCGAGCCGGGCTCCTCCAGGGCCAGCAGCGGGTAGGGGGCCAGCAGCACCAGGCGCAGCCGCTCCGTCTCGCTCGAATGGCCCGTCAGCTGGCTGAAGAGGCTCGGGGCGCCCCCGACGGCCCACCCTGGCGCCTCCCCGTCGGGCTGCCGGCCGAAGCTCCACAGCGGCGGCAAAAGTGCCTCCCTCCGCCCGTAGCCTTGGCTCGCCATCGCTCCTCCGCTCGGCAGACGACCGCCACCGCTGACTGCGCGGCCCCGACGGCCGGCGGGCTTTTATCCTGGAAGCCCCCGCCACCCGCCGGGTCGTTTACGCCCTTCGCCCAGCTCCGAGGCGTCTTTTGCAAACAGCCCTGGCAGAGGTCCCGCTCCCGGGTGGTTTCGACAGCTGGTGCTCCGACTGTCCTTCTCTGGGTTTCAGGTCCCAGAATTCTCCAGCCAACCAGGGCTGGACAGGGCGCAAATCCTCCAGGACCCCTGCAATTTGTATAGGTTCTCCTGCTTGAGCAGGGGGCTGGACTAGAGGACCTCAAGGGTCCCTTCGAACTCTCTTCTTGTTCTTCTTGTATTCTATTCTCTATTCTCTTCTCTTCTAATTTCTATTCTATTCTATTCTGTTTCTATTCTTATTTCTACTATATAGGAGCCGAAGTGGCGCAGTGGTTAGACTGCAGTACTGCAAGCTACTTCAGCTGACTGCTAGCTGCAGTTTGGCGGTTCAAATCTCACCGGCTCAAGGTTGACTCAGCCTTCCGTCCTTCCGAGGTGGGTAAAATGAGGACCCAGATTGTTGGGGGCAATATGCTGACTCTGTAAACCGCTTAGCCTTAGAGAGTGCTGTAAAGAACTATGAAGCGGTAGATAAGTCTAAGTGCTATTCTATTCTGTTTCTATTCTATTCTAATTTGGGGTGGGGGGGTCCCAGGGCTCCTAGAGGAGCAGGTTGCAGCCGTGGTTTGGGTGTGTGTGTACGTTTTGCACAGATTGCTCTTGTGCACCAATTTGTGCCCTTTCCTGAACTTGGGAGGCTTTGCACACGGTCCCTCACGCCTTGGTTACCTCCTGTCCGGATTACTGCACTGCACAATACGTGGGGCTGCCCTTGAAGACCACCTAAAAGCTACAACCGGTCCAGAGTCCGTCCAGAGTGTGTGCAGTGATGGGAGTTTGTCAATGTCACACCTCTGTTGTGTGAGCTGCATTGCTCCTCGGTTTCTTTCCGGGTGCAATTCAAGGTGCTAGTCCTCACCTTTAAAGCCCTGTGTCACAAGGCCAAGTTATCTAGCTAGAACAATTAACCAGTGGAATGGCTTCCCTCCAGAAGTTGTGATTGCTCCATCACTAGAGACTTTTAAAAAGAGACTGGACAGCCACTTCTCTGAAATGATGTAGGGCAGCGGTTCCCAACCTGGGGGTCGCGACCCCTTTGGGGGTCGAACGACCATTTCCCAGGGGTCGCCCCGGCATCCTCAGCTCCCCCACCCCACTGCCACAATCCTGGCCATATCGCGCCCCACAACCCCCGCCCCCACCGCGACCCACCCCGCTGCCGCCACTTGGGTTCTTTTACCCTCTGCACATGCGCAAAGTGTTCTGCATGCACAGAGGGCAAAAGAACTCAAATGGCGGCATCCAGGCGGGCAGGGGAAGCCCCACGCCGCGACCGCCGCTGGCTCCATCGGCTCTGCGACGACCGACAGGCAACAATGAACCGGGAGCATTTCACCCCTGCGAAAGGCATGCGCGACTTTGGCAGGGCCGGGACAGGCGGCTGCCCGGAGAGAGCCATACCCTTCGCCCCGAACGCTACAGGTAGATGGGAGAGACTCTGCGAAGCGGGTGGATCTCTCCGGGCAGCCGCCTGTCCCGGCCCTGCCGAAGTCGCGCACGCCTTTCGCGACGGGGCTCGAAAAGCTCCCAGAGGCAACATGCGAAGCGAGCGGAGACCTCGCCCGGATCTGGAGACTTCGCCCAGACGCCATTTGGGTTCTTTTTCCCTCTTCGCTTGCGCAGCACGCTTTGCGCATGCGCAGAGGGTAAAATAACCCAAATGGCGGCGGCGGGGTGGGTCACGGTGGGGGTGCGGGGGTGGGGTGCGGGTCGCGGCATTAGGAAGGTTGGGAACCGCTGGTGTAGGGTCTCCTACTTGAGCAGGGGGTTTGGACTAGATGACCTCCAAGGTCCCTTCCAACTCTTGCTATTCTGTTAAACCTTCAGGGTGTCTTTCCCTAAGGCTATCTACCTGCCCTACCAGCTCAGATAGGGTGGGGCACCCTCCTAGACCCTTCCCCCAAATATTGCCATCTGATAGGAGCTAGGAAGGAAGTCTTTTCTGTGACCTGCCGTGCCCCATGGAACATTTTGTACCACTGAAGTTAGGTAGGTTTTCACCTGCTTAGACTTCTGAAGAGCGCTTGAAATCTAGATTTATCTCCCCCCCCCCAGCTGGTACTATAAGACAGGGGTCTCCAACCTTGGCAACTTTAAGACTGTAGGTTATCAATTATTTGCCAAGAATGTGGAATGCCTGTCTGGTTAATATTGATTAAGCACCCTACTTACCGTATTTTTCAGAGTATAAGACACAACTTTTTGCCCACAAAGAGGGTGGAAATGTTGGTGCGTCTTATACACCGAATACAGCCAATTTTGGCCTCCCGAAGCCCCGCCCCCGCATCCCATTTTTGCAAAAAACGGCCTTTTTTGCAAAAACGGGGGCTTTTTTCCCTTCCCCCACCCCCTAGGAATGCTCTGCAGGCTTCCCAAACCCTCCGCATGCCGTTTTTGCCAAAAAAACGAGCGAAAAACAGGTTGTTTTTCGCAAAAACGGGGGTGTTTTTTCCTTCTAATTACCCCATCTAGCATGACTGGAGGAGGAATTCTGGGAGTTGAAGTCCACCAGTCTTAAAGCTGTCAAGTTTGAAGACCCCTGGGTTAGGGGTGCAAGGGTCTTCAAACTTGGAAAGTTTAAAACTTGTGGACTTCAACTGCAATTCCTGAGCTAGCATGACTGGAGGAGGAATTCTGGAAGTTGAAGTCCACAAGTTCAAGTTTGAAGTTTGTAAAAAGTGTACATGGTTGTAAAAAAGTGTACATGGTTGTAAAAAGTATTCTGCTATACTGGTATTTTATTAAATAATATATTACTACACCATTTGGTTCAGAATACTTTTTTCCTTGTTTTCCTCCTCTAAAATCTAGGTCAGTGATGGCGAACCTTTTTTCCCTTGGGTGCCGAAAGTGCATGCGCGCGTGCTATCACGCATGCGCGAGTGCCCACACCCATAATTCAATGCCTGGGGAGGACGAAAATGGCCTCCCCCGCTCCCCCGGAGGCCCTCTGGAGGCCGGAAATGGCCCGTTTCCCAACTTCTGGTGGGCCCGGTAGGTCCATTTTTCATCCTCCCCAGGCTCCAGAGGCTTCCCTGGAGCGGGCAAAAACACCCTCCCCAGTCACCCCGGAGGCCCTCGGAAAGCTGAAAATGCCCTCCCAGAGCCTCTGTGTGAGCCAAAAATCAGCTGGCCGGCATGCACATGCGTGCTGGAGCTGAGCTAGGCAATGGCTCGTGTGCCGGCAGATATGGCTCCGCGTGCCACCTGTGGCACCCGTGCCATAGGTTCGCCATCACTGATCTAGGTGCATCTTATACTGTGAAAAATATGGTATTTACTCAGCTTCTGTTTATCTAAGTTAATTAAAACTCTTCTGTTTGTCTAGGGTAAGAAGTTAATTAGACATTCTTCTGTTTAGTTAGCAATCACACCTTGAAATCTGTCTGTATACTATTAACCATTTAGCATTGTTACTAAAGTTAGTCAATCTTTTGTACTTGTATACCCAAGAAATTTGCTATAAAAAATAAATGCATCCGAGAAAAGCAGAGCTTCTGAATATGGGGGCTGCTCAGCTCAGAGAGATAAATTTCTTCCTAACTCGGACAAGCTTTGCTCAAGAAATCATGTCTCTGTGTCTATGATTCCTACAAAGACTTGTGGACTTCAATTCTCAGAATTCCTCAGCAAGCTAAAGCTATAGGATGAGATTTTGGGGGTGAGGATGGGCTGCATTATGTTGCCAGATTTTTTACTATATGTAGCTTTTTTAATTGGTAAAAGACCAAGTTCATACATTAAGTTCCAATTAAACTTATTGTTCACATTGTTCAAAGTTACAACGGCACTGAAAAAAGTGACTTATGACCATTTTTCACCCTTACGACCGTTGCAGCCTCCCCATGGTCGCGTGATCAAAATTCAGACGCTTGGCGATTGACTCGTATTTATGACAGTCGCACTGTCCCAGAGTCACGTGATCCTCTTTTGCGACCTCCTGACAAGCAAAGTCAATAGGGGAAGCCAGATTCACTTAACAACGGTGTTACTCACCTCATGACTGCAGTGATTCCCTTAAGAACCGTGTCGAGAAAGGTCGTAAAACAGGGCAAAACTCACTTAACAAATGTTTCACTTAGCAACATGAATTTTGGGCTCAGTTGTGGTCGTAAACCTGTATTTTGGTACTATTTGTTATTATTTTCGTAATGCAAGATTGGATTTGATCCATTTGTGACTTAAGTACGTCTTCAAACTTGGCAACTTTAAGACTTGTGGACTTCAACAGCATAGCTGGCTGGAGAATTCCGGGAGTTGAAGTCCACAAGTCTTAAGGTTGCCAAGTTTGAAGACCTCTGAAGTAGATAATAAATCTAGGCAGATTTCTCTTTTGACTTCGCCTCCCCACACTTTGCCCCTCCTCCTCCTCCGCCTCCATTTTTGTATGTATTCATTGTATCATGATTTAACTGTTGGTTGTGAGACAGCCAGAATTCTGTATAAAATTGGCAGTTCTGCAAATGTTATAAAGAAATAAATAAAACTATCAATTGAAGGGAAGTAGCTTAATTGGGAATAAATCTGCCAACCATTGATACCACTCTGTGTACAGACGCAGTGGGCATCTCCAGGACGGTCAAATAAGTCAAAATGGCAGCCATAACCATGTGATCCAAACCCAGTGTGACTTTTTTTAACGTGCTTCACAATCAGAGCCGCCATCTTGATTTTATTTTTTTAAAGCCTCTGGCACGCTAAGGCGAGGTGTGGTTTCTTATTCAGGTAGTTCTCAACTTACAACATTTTGTTTAGTGACCGAAGTCACAACGGCATTGAAACAAATTGACTTGTGACCGTTTTCCACACTTAACGACCGCTGCAGCATCCCCATGGTCACGTGATCAAAATCCAGACGCGTTGCAAAAAAAATTTGGACTACAATTAGAAAAATAATAGAAGAAATAATAAAGGATCACATTGATTGGAAGCCAGAAATCTTTTTATTGGGAATTATATCGGGTAATTATGTGAAGGAAATGTATTATTTAATAACAAATATAGTGACAGCTGCCAGAATTGCATATGCAACAAAATGGAAGCATAACGACATACCAAATGATGAGGAAATTATCAGGAAAATCTTCGACTGCGCTGAGATGGATAAGATGACATAAGAATTACAGGACAAGGAGGAATCAGAATATTATTCAACATGGAATAGATTTTTATGAATGGTTTAAGAATAGGGATTATTTTTATAGAATGTGTAAATATCAATTATCTAAATTTATATAGATGTAAGTAATAAAACAAAACAGACCAGAAAATAAATGTGTATATATAGAAGAGCATATAGTAACTAGATCTAGAAAAGAAATATAAATATTTATAGTATATGTGTATGAAATTTGGTGAACTGATCTTCAGATATATTTAAGATCGGAACTAAGATTCCTAATATTATATGTTTGAGTGTTATGTTATGTTTTTGTGTAATAAAAAAAAAATCCAGACGCGTGGCAACTGATTCGTATTTATGACGGTTGCTGAGCCCCCAGGTTATGTAATCCCTTTTTGAGACCGTCTGACCAGTGAAGTCCACGGGGAAGCCAGACTCACTTAACAACGGTGTTATTGATTTAACAACTGCAGCAATTCACTTAACAACCGGGGGAAGAAAGGTGGTAAAATGGGGCAAAATTCACTTAATGAAATTCTCGCTTACCAATAGAAATTTTGGGATCCATTGTGGTCGTAAGTCGTATCTGTATCTGACATGGAGGAGGGAATTTCCTGGAAAAAACAATTATGTTGGGAAGTTAGTGGAAAAAGGAAACCAGGCCACCAAAGAAAATGGTGGCCGGACACCATCAAAGGTGATACCAAAGTATACAACAACTCAGAGAAATTCAGGTAGTCCTTGACTTACAACAGCTCACTGACTGACCATTCAAAGTGATAACGGCACTTGGAAAAGTGATTTATGACCATTTCCCACACTTATGACCCTTGCAGCACGTGGTCACATTGATTTACATTCAGTTGCTTGACAACTGACTCCCATTTATGACGGTTGCAGTGTCCTGGGGTCATACAATTTTGCAACATAAATCTTGGGCTCAATTGTGGTCGTAAATTGAGTACTAACCTGTAGTGCGAGATTGGAAGCCGTGGAGAGACCACCTGGCCCAGGGAATCGGGCACGACTGAATGGATACCATCATCATCGTCATCATGCTTGTTTGCGCGACTTCCCCATCGTGGTTTCTTGCTTAAAATGTTGCCTGAGCACAAGTCCTCACTTATTTGTTCTTTGTATCCTGCGTTTATTATTTTTACAAATAACTCAAGCTGGAGATCATATCCAACATACCTTCCCCCTTCTATTTTCCCTCAACAACAACCCTGTGAGGTGGGTTGGCCAAAGTCACCAAGCTGGCTTTTGTGGCAATGGAGGGACTAGAACTCCCTGTCACCCAGCTTTCTCTATCCTGGCTCCTTAACCAGTAGACCAAACTGGCTCAATAATTAAATGAGTTTAATTACATGAGTTCCATAAATCTCATTTGTAAAATAGTCACACCGGGTTTGGATGACACAGTTATGGCTGCCATTTTGACTTATTTGACTTTCCTGGAGATGCCCGCTGTGTCTGTACACAGAGTGGTTTCAATGGCTGGCAGATTTATTCCCAATGAAGCCCCTTCCTTTCAATTGATAGTTTTATTTATTTCTTTAGAACATTTGCAGATTTGATGCAACCTGCAAAATCGGCCGAATTGAAGCCAATCTCCAGCCTCTGAATTCCCCCCCCCCCCAGCCCCGTTTCTGCATCGCTCCTTGCAAAAAACGAGGAGAGGGCGGGAAAGCTTCGCCCGGGGACGTCTGTCAAAAAAAAAAAAAAGGCGCCGTTTTTGCAGCCGCCGTTCGGGTGGAGCAAGGCGTGTGCATTTGCAACTGGAGCCGCGCGCTTCCAAGCCGTCTCAGCAGATTGCAAATTCCTTCTGCTCGCAATTCTGCAAAGCGCGCGTCCCTAAAAATCGAAAAGACCGACGGTTGGTATCAATTGCAAGGATGCAATGGAATGCAAGGATGCAACGGATTGCAACCATGCCCTGGACCCAGCGCGGTCACGTCTGCAGGGACCGGAGCGCGGCAAACCCCCGGCCTCGTTTGCTCCTGGTCGGGCCCCACACTTGGCAACTTTGTTTGCTGCAAAGGCAGGCGGGCTCTCGCTCCGCCCTTTCCCCGGGCGGGCTTGGCAGACGTGCCACCGCCCCGCTCCATCGCCAGAGCAGCCGGAGCGTCGTGGTGGTGGAGGCGCGCCAGTCCCGCAGGAGCCGCAGCAGCAACCGCAGCCACCCGCTCCTCTCCTCGCTCGCCCGCCGGGACCTTTTGCTAGGCGGCCGGCCGGGGGCAAGAGCAGCTCAGGCGGCCTCCCTGGACGTCATGTCGAGTTTCTCCCGCGAGTGCCGGCTGCGCCTGACCCGCGGGGCTCCGCGGAGCTTCGAGTGCGTGTCGCTGGGGATGCCCCCGCAGGCGCTGCTGGACCAGCTGGTGGGCGACCTGCAGAGCCACCTGGAGGAGATGGAGCGGCTGCGGGTGGGCTTGCTCGACGCCTATCCGCGCCTCTCGGGCTGGCAGGGCGGCAGTAGCGGCGGCGGCGGCGGCGGCGGAGGGACCCGTCGGAGCGGCTCGAGCGGCGCCTTGCCCCGGCTGGAGCAGAGCGACGACGGGCGCACCTACTACTTCGGCCTGGAGGTGGGCGACTTCTGCCCCGACGAGCTGGCGGTCAAGGTGGACGGCACCAAGCTGACGGTCTGCGGCCGGCGGGACCAGCGGAGCGAGGGCTCCGACGGCTGCATCTGCCACGAGGTCCGCGAGGTGCGACGGGAGGTGCTCCTGCCCGATGACGCCGACCTGGAGGCGCTGACCTGCTGCTTGGCACCGGAGGCCGGCCGGCTCCGCATCGAGGCCCCCCGCCTGGGCTCCAGCCCCGCTTGGGAGCGCACCGTCCCCATCCCCATCTGCCGCAACGACGGCGCGGCCGGCGGCATGCAAGGCGGCAGCAGCCCCTCGCCCGGCAGCCCCGAGAAAGCCTGCCTGTGAGGCCCCACCGCCACGCTGCCCGCCCCGGGTGGCCTCCCAGTTTCGTTCCTTTCCATTGTTGGACCCGGGGGGGGGGAAGTTCGTTGTAAAGAAAAGGGGGGTCGTTAGAGGAGGGGGACTCATCCGGTGCGGCTGCAAAGCTGGATTTCTCCCCGACGTGGCGAGCGGTTGACAGTTGAAGTTTGGTTGTGTTTTTCAATAAAGTTGAGTTTTTGTGCATCCAAATCCGGTGTGGTTTATTTTCCCCATCAAATTCAATACCAGTTGGAAGGGGTCTCGCTGGTCATCTAGTCCAACCCTCCGCTCAAACAAGTGGCCATACCAGGGGTGTCCAACTTTGGGAACTTATAGCAATAGCCCTTAGACTTATATACCGCTTCATAGTGCTTTCCAGCCCTCTCTAAGCGGTTTACAGAGTTCAGCCTCTTGCCCCCAACAATCTGGGTCTTCATTTTACCCACCTCGGAAGGATGGAAGGCTGAGTCAACCTTGAGCTGGTGAGATTTGAACCGCTGAATTAGTAGGTTGCAGTGCTGCTTTTAACCACTGCGCCACCTCAGAATGTTATGGATACATTCCCCAGCCAGCCATGTTGCGCTGGTTTTTTTAGGCAGCTTTACAGAATCAAGTAGGGACCTGATCATCTAGTCCACCCCTCCGCTCAAGCAGGAGGCTCTACCGAGGGTATCACACCATGGAAACAAGGATTTCAATTCCCAGAACTCCCCAGCCAACCCTCCTGCATTGCTTTTTAGGCAGTTTTACAGAATAACGAGTCAGAAGGGATCTGGTAGGTCATCTAGTTCAAACCACCACCACCTCCCCCAAGCAGGAGACCCTGCACCACTTGGAAGTCCAGTCTCTTGAAAGCCTCCAGGGATAAAGCTCCCACGACTCATGGAGACAAGTCCTTCCACTGATTAGAATAAAGGAGCTAAAAGGGACCTTGAAGGTCATCTAGTCCAACCCCTCCCCCATCCAAGCAGGAGACCCTACACCATTTCTAACAGATGGCAGCCCAGTCTCTTCTTAAAAGCCTCCAGTGATGAAGCTCCCACAACTTCCCAAGGCAACTTCGATTCCATTGGATGATTGTTCTGTCAGAAAATTTCTCCTTATTTCCAGGTTGAATTTCTCCTTGTTCAGTTTTCATCCATTATTCCTTGTCTGGCTTTCGGCTTGGCTTGGAAAATAGCTTGACCCCCCAGTCCTCTCTGGGGCAGCCCCTCAAATATTGGAAGACTGCTCTCACGTCCCCACTGGTCCTTCTCTTCACTAAACTAGACAGGCCCAGTTCCTGCAACCATTCTTCATAAGTTTTAGCCTCCAGTCCCCTAATCGTCCTGGTTGCTCTTCTCTGCACTTTCTAGTGGCAACTCAGCATGCAGGCTTGTCAGAAGCTGCCTTTCCTAGGTGGTTGGGATATTTCCTAGGATTTGATTTGGATAAAGAGCAGCAAATGTTCCTAAACCCTCAATGAGAGTTTTGTTTTCTAAAGCTATGGGAGATAAAAATTTGCAATGCATGGAGGCCGCTGGTTTTAGAGCCGGCTCTTCTGTGTCATGCCATCCTGGGAAGCATCCAAACATTTGCAAGAAAGACTCACCCCGACCCAGGATTTGTGCAGCTGACTCCAAACCCTCCTTTGACCCCAGGCTCCTGAGCTTCGAGTGATAGCACCAAAACCCCAAAGATCATTTGGCAGATTACACCCCCCCCCCAAAAAAAAAACAGCTTGCAAAATTTGCTCCTGTCAATTCCGGGGACCCTGGCTTTAAATCCACCCCTGCAAAACTCAACTCAGTGCAGCCAGTTCTCGTTTCAACAGTTTGTTTAGTGACCGTTGCAAAGTGACAACGGCACTGGGGGGGCGGATTACAACTGGTCATCACACTTTTAACAACGGTTGCGATAGGGTCAAAATTCAGGCAACTTGGCACCCGGGATGCATTTAGCCATGTTTGCAGCGTCCTTGGGTCATGTGAACTTGTAACCTTTCCAGCTGGGTTCTGATCTTGCCACTGAGGCAAGCCAGATTCACTTAACGACTGCATGGCTCGCTTAACGACTGCACTAGTAACAACCATGATTTGCTTAATAACCGTGGCAAGTCATAACATTGGGTATAACTCACTGAAAAACTGCCTTGCGCAACAGAAATTCTGCTCTCAATTGGGGTCGTAAGTTGAGGACTACCTGTAGCAATGCAGGAAGGTTCCCCACCCCCCACATCTGAGATCCTTGCAAGAGATTCCAGCTACAGTGAGG
The DNA here is from genome assembly GCA_023053685.1 of Diadophis punctatus similis. Lineage (NCBI taxonomy): Eukaryota > Metazoa > Chordata > Lepidosauria > Squamata > Dipsadidae > Diadophis > Diadophis punctatus. The sequence continues at coordinate 205,343,753 of JALIGW010000003.1, read as the reverse complement.
GACCAGAGAAGATCCCACCTCCCAGGGCGGGCTTCCCAGAGCTACACAACCCATCAACCTGGGCCTCACAACCAAGGCCTGTGCTGGGGAGTGGGCGATGGGACACAGCTCCTAAAGCCACGGCTGAGAAAAGCTGCAAGGAAGGTGGGAAGGAGAGACCCTCGGAAGGAGGGTGAGGTCAAAATTCAGCACACACACACCCAAAAGCCAAGAAACAGCTTGAATGAAGAGCAGAATCAAGAACAGAGTTGGGACCTCAGAGGTCTTCTAGTCCAACCCACTGCTCAAACAGGAGACCCTAGGCCAGTGTTGGCAAACCTTTTTGGCACGAGTGCAGGAATGGGAACATGCGTGGGGGAGTGCTGGAAAGCGGAAGCGCAGTTCACATGCAGGAGTGCCGGAAACGCAAATTGTACTCAGCCGGCACGTACACGCAGGAAACCGGAAGAGCTGAGCTTCTGCTTTCCGGCGTACGCATGTGCGCTGGTCACCTGGTCTTCCAGTTTCTGGCAAGAATGCGTGCGCAAAGACCAGCTGGCCAGGGAGCTGCTCTTCCGGTTTCTGGTGCTCCCACACACGCAAAGACCAGCTGGATGGAACCCTGAACAGCAACGGGCGACAGCTGGCGTGCCCAGAGAGATGGCTCTGCGTGCCACTTTCAGCACGCGTTTCATAGGTTCCCCATCACTGCCCTAGGCCATTTCAGAGAAATGGTTGTCCGATCTCTTCTTAAAAGCCTCCATTGATGAATTGCCCACAACTTCTGGAGGCAAGCTGTTCCACTGATTAACAAAATAACGGTTGGGACCTTGGAGGTCTTCTAGTCCGACCCTATCCCATTCTAGACACGTGGCTGTCCAGTCTATCCTTAAAAGCCTCCAGTGATGGGGCACCCACAACTTCTGGTGGAAAGTTGTTCCACTGGTTTCTTGGTCTCACCGTCAGGAAATTGGTTGTTAAGGTTTGTTAACTTTGAATGGTCAGTAAACAAATGGTTGTAAGTCGAGGACTACCTGTGTGGGGGAAACGCCTTGGGGAGGCTGGACAAAGATGCTGCCAAGAGAACGATATCTCGGAAGAGGGAGCTCTGACGGCCTGTGGGAAAGACCTTGGGAGACTCGGCTAAGAGATGCTGCCTGAGAACAGTCAGATAGATAAAAGGCAGCATAGCCCTGAGATGGAGAATGGGTGGGGCAAGAGGCCCAGAAGAGACCCTCCCTAGTTTCTTGGGTGGTAAAGGAGGGGGAAGGAGAATTGTACTTCTAGGTTTGCAAGATTCTATCAATGCAGCATTACAATAAAGTAGAATTAGCTCATTTGATTGCAAGTTCTATCTGGTTTATCCTGGGAGGGCGTCATCAATCTTGCAAGACTCCTCCCAGTCTGTTCCTTCGTCCACTATCCAGGTAAGGTTTGTGAGTCTTCTTACCTAACTGTTCCCTTGGCAGCATCTTTGTCCAGTCTCACAAGGTGTTTCCCCCATACATGTAGCCCTTGACTTACAACCATTCGTTTAGTGACCGTTCAAAGTTACAACCGCGCTAAAAACAACAACCATGATTGATGACTTTTATACGACCATTCAGCTTCCCCATGGTCACGTGATCAAAATTCAGATGCTTGGTAACTGGCATGTACTTATGACGATTGCAGTGTCCTGGGGGGTCATGTGATATCCTTTTGCGACCTGACAGTAAGTCAATGGGAAAAACCAGATTCACTTAACAACTGTGTGACTAACTTAACCACGGCAGTAATTCACTTAACAACCGAGGCAAGCAAGGTCATAAAATGGGACAAAACTCACTTAGCAACTGTGTCACTTATGTAAAGGGAATTTGGGGCAGAACGGTCGTAAATCGAGGACTAGCAATATCACTTTTATACAGCTGTACAGCGCTCTCTAAGCGGTTTAGAGTCAGCCTCTTGCCCCTTCCTTCCTTCCTCCCTCCCTCCTTCCGTCTTTCCCACTTACTTATATACTGCTTCACAGTGCTTTACAGCCCTCTCTAAGCGGTTTACAGAGTCAGCCTCTTGCCCCCAACAATCTGGGTCCTCATTTGACCCACCTCGGAAGGGCGGAAGGCTAAGTCTATCTTGAGCCTGGTGAGATTTGAACTGCCAAATTGCAGGCAGCTGGCAGTCAGCAGAAGTAGCCTGCAGTACTGCATTCTAACCACTGTGCCACCGTGGCTCAACTGCCTGACCCATTGAAAAAATCCAATCCCTTTTCCTCGAGGGGCTCCGATTTCAAAAAAAGGATTTGATAAAAATGCTTCATACAAGTTGGAGATTTTCCCGGCCGGTGGTTGCTCTTAACAAGAGTCAGCCCCGACCAGCAAAGGGGAGAAAGGCCCCCTCCGTGTCTACCCTCAGCATCTGGAGCAAGCAAACCGTAGTGCACACGAGGCCAGCAAGCCTTTTAACAGAGCGGCATGTGAATGCGAAGAGAGGAGAAACCAGATTCCACACAGATCACATTCATGGAGAGGGAAAAAAACAAGACACACAACTCTCAAAGCAAGAAAAGGCACATCAAGGTGCAGTGTTGCCAAAGGCTTTTGTTTGGGGGAGGGGGGGAAGGTGATGGGGACACGGGGGGACCCTTGCCCGATTTTACAGCCAGCAAATCCACTAGCCCAAGGCTCTTCAAACTTGGCCGCTTTAAGACTTGTGGACTTCAATTCCCAGAATTCTGGCTGGCTGGGGAATTCTGGGAGTTGAAGTCCATGAGTCTTAAAGGGGACAAATATGGAGACTTCCTCCCCTCCCTTTGCTCTAGCCTACGGGGAACTCTCTACTTTCTCTGACTGTGATTCCAAGCAGCAAACAAATATATCGGATTTGGGGGTGGGTGGGTTGTGGAGAGTGGGAGAGGCAGCTCACTCGTGTCCTGACATCACCATGGTTACCAGCATCCCTCTTCCTGCATCCTACCAGCGATTTGCATCTAGTCCGGCCACACCCCTGCGCTGGAAGGCAAAAAAATTGGTTGGGTTCTTCTATTAACCCAACAGATCGTGGTGGGCTTCCGGAAGAAAACGACCCTCTGCTCTTTCCCAGTCACTTGGCCAACACTCCAATAATCCTCAGCCAGCTCCTTGGGAAAGGCGACACAAAAACATGTGTACAGGTGTGTGTGTGATGCAGGGTAACAGAGTTGGAGAGTCGTGGGCGTGGATAGACTTTGGAGGTGAAGCGCTCGGGGGTTGCCATGAGAGCCCACAACCCCCAATCATTTGGGATCTTGTTCAGTCCGGATCCCCACAGCAGCCACCGGATGGTTTCAGTTTGCGACGCCGGAGTGATGCTCAGGGGCTGTTGTCCTTCTGCAGGTCGAGGAGGAGCAGGTAGAGCTTTCTCGTCACGGTCACCTGAGATGTGGAAGCAAACCAAGGTTAAGTGGCTGCTGCTAGGTGGGGAGGGAAAGCAAAGGATTGCGAGATTGACTGGGAAACTGTCACAGAACGTTGAGAACGAAGATCACGGGACTGCAACAGCAGCCAAAAGCATTGAAGCAGCCGTAGTTTGCCCAAATTTCATTCCCTTTGGAGTCCTGGGTCCCTGATTTTGAACTCAGTTAGCCCATCTGAGTTGCCTTATAAGATAAGATAACCTTTATTGTCATTTTTTTTACTGTGGGCACAGTGGCACACATTAAAAATGAAATTCTGTTACATATAGCAATAGCACTTACAACTTATAACGCTTCACAGTGCTTTACAGCCCTCTCTAAATGGTTTACAGAGTCAGCATGTTGCTCCCAACAATCTGAGTCCTCATTTTATCGACCTCAGAAGGATGGAAGGCTGAGTCAACCTTGAGCTGGTCAGGATCGAAGTCCTGGCAGTGGGCAGAGAGCCTACCGCATTCTAACCACTGAGCCATCACGGCTCTTCCTTCCTCCCTTCCCACTAAGCAATAGCAATTAGCCGTATATACCGCTTCATAGTGCTTTACAGCCCTCTCTAAGTGGTTTACAGAGTCAGCATATTGCCCCCAACAATCTGAGTCCTCGTGTGTGTGTGTGTGTATCTAAACCCATACTTATAAATACATATAAATGTTAATCACTGTCCATTTTGAATACGTAGCGGAAAGAGGATACTTGAGAGTTCACAAGGTTGATACTATACTGGGTTAGACAGCATCACCACCAGATGGATTCAAAACTGGCTGACCAACCGCACTCAACGTGTAGTGCTCAATGGAACTGCATCTACATGGAGGGAAGTATGCAGTGGAGTACCACAAGGCTCTGTTTTAGGTCCAGTACTCTTCAATATCTTCATCAATGATATGGGTGAGGGTATAGATGGGGAACTCATCAAATTTGCAGATGATACCAAACTGGCAGGAATAGCCAACTTTCCAGAAGATAGGTTCAAGATTCAGAAGGATTTTGACAGACTTGAACATTGGGCGCTATCTAACAAAATGAAATTCAATGGTGGAAAAAGTAGGGCTCTACATTTAGGCAAGAAAAACAAAATGCACAGGTACAGTATTTGTGATACTTTGCTCAACAGTAGTAACTGTGAGAGGGATCTAAGAGTCCTAGTGGATAACCATTTAAATATGAGCCAGCCGTGTGCAGCAGCTGCCTAAAAAGCCAACACAGTTCTAGGCTGCATAAATAGAGAGATAGAATAAAGATCACGTGGAGTGTTAATACCACTTTATAATGCCTTGGTAAGGCCACACTTGGAATACTGCATTCAGTTTTGGTCTCCACGATGTAAAAAGGATGTTGAGACTCTGGAAAGAGTGCAGAGAAGAGCAACAAAGATGATTAGGGGACTGGAGGCCAAAACATATGAAGAACGGTTGCAGGAACTGGGTATGTCTAGTTTAATGAAAAGAAGGACCAGGGGAGACATGATAGCAGTGTTCCAATATCTCAGGGGCTGCCACAAAGAAGAGGGAGTCAAACTATTTTCCAAAGCACCTGAAGGTAGAACAAGAAGCAATGGGTGGAAACTAAACAAGGAGAGAAGCAACTTAGAACTAAGGAGAAATTTCCTGACAGTTAGAACAATTAATCAGTGGAACAACTTGCCTCCAGAAGTTGTGGGTGCTTCAACACTGGACGTTTTTAAGAAGATGTTGCATAACCATTTGTCTGGTGTAGGCTTTCCTGCCTAGGCAGGGGGTTGGACTAGAAGACCTCCAAGGTCCCTTCCAACTCAGAGAAAAAACCGGAAGCATCGCGGCGAGACAGTCTGGAAATAGCGGGGTCTGATGAGCCCAGCGAAATTCCAGGCTGACAAGCCGCTGTCGGGGGGGTCTTCGGACCGGATCTGTCCTGGAGGGACAGAGAAGAAGGAGTGGCACCTCGGAAGACCAAGGGGTAATGGAATGAATGGAAAAGATATTGAAAAATAAATGGAATTTTATTTTATTATAATAAATGAGAAATTAGGAACTAAGATGGAAAGGACTGCTTTTAAAGGGTGTTAACTAGACAAGGGAATAATAAAGTTTTGGGGTAAGGGCAAATGGTAATATTGTTTAAATGTTAGAAAAGAAGTAGGAGGTAAATAGAATTAAAAAACATAGAGAAAGAATATTATGACAGAAATGGGAAATATATAACAATTGTGTATGGGGATGTTATAAGCTGTATAAAACTTTGACTCGAGAGATACTCTGTTCATAGAAAATACATTGTATGTCTGTATGTGTGTTAAAAAATAAAAAAAATATAAAAACAAAAACAATGTCCCTTCCAACTCTGTTATTCTATTTCGATTTCTACACTTCATGGAGCAAAACTGTGACTGAACCTGGATGTTCTGCTTCGGGTACCACAAAGCCCCCTCCCAGAAGGTAACAAGGAGAACAGGTCAGGGAGAGGATGTGTAGCATCCCAGACAATCCTGTGAACTCTGCTCAAGCATCGCTTATATCCCCACGTCCTGGATAGAAGGGAATGAACTGCCAATAATCTTTTCTGCTGTCCTCACCACTCTCTGCACCGCCTTCCTGTCTGAAGCAGTAACACTTCCAAAACCAGACTGTAATGCCATATGACAGGATGCTCTTGATTATAGAAAGTGGTAAGGACAGGGGGAGGAAGATTTTCAAAAGTCAACTGGACTTTTCTTGGTTTGTGTTCCTTGAAAACGTTTCACTTCTCACCCAAGAAGCTTCTTCAGTTCTTCAGAATACACAACCATACAACTTCAGAACAGGTTGTGAAGAGGATGTGTAGTGTCTCAGACAATCCTACGGACCCTACTCAAGCACTGCTTCTATCCCATGTCCCGGATAGAAGGGAGTGAACTGCCAATGATCTTTTCTGCTGTCCTTACCACTCTCTCCACCGCCTTCCTTTCTGAAGCAGTAATGCTTCCAAACCAGACTGTAATGCAATACGACAGGATGCTCTCTATCATCTCTCAATAGGAAGTGGTAAGGACAGGAGAAGGAAGATGTACTGTTCTCATGTGATGCAGAAAATCTAGGCGCTGCTGTGCCCGCTTCACCAGGGTCTCGCTGTTGAGCGAGCAAGCCAGCCTACTCGTTAGCTGCACACCGTTGGTTCCAAAATTGTGCACCCTTCTGATGCACCGTTGTGCCCAGGTAAAGGTCACGACAAGAAGAGTTTTAGCAGTACAGGTAGGCCTCGACTTACAACAGTTCGTTTAGTGACTGTTCAAAGTTACAACGGCACTGAAAAAAGTGACTTATGACCTTTTTCACAGTTAGACCTTTCCAGCATCTCCATAATCGTGCTGAAAATTCAGAGGCTTGGCAACTGGTTCATATTTATGACGATCGCTGTGTCCCACGATCATGTGATCCCTTTTTGCGACCTTCTGATGAGCAAAGCCAATGGGGAAGCCAGATTCACTTAACAACCGGGTTACTAACATCTACTGCAATGATTTACTTACCAACGGAGGCAAGAAAGGTCATAAAATGGGGTGAAATTCACTTAACAAATATCTCACGTAACAACAGAAATTTTGGGCTCAATTGTGGTCATAAGTCGAGGACTACATGTATATAGATAAATGTGTAAGAAATGAGACCCCCTGAATTCCGCCTCCCTTTGATCTATTTTATGCTCACAAGTCCAACCTTAGAGGCATTTCTTTCTCTCTAATGTGGCCTTTCTGAGCAAAATGAGATTTTAAAAGATGGGGCAGGCCCCCCCACCTTTCTCCCCACCGCCCGTACCTGGTAGGTCTCTGGATCCTGCAGCCTCTTATGGACAGGATTGAGCTTATCCAAGGACGTCTGAGCATGAGCTTTGACCTCCAACAGGGTGGGAAGGGGCCGGCAAACCTTTGGGGTGAGAAAAGCAGAAAGAAAAGAGAAACGGGAACATAAATAATAATAATAACAGAGTTGGAAGGGATCTTGGAGGTCTTCTAGTCCAACCCCCTGCTTAGGCAGGAAACCCTACACCACTTCAGACAAATGGTTATCCAAAATCTTCTTTAAAACTTCCATTGTTGGAGCATTCACAACTTCTGGAGGCAAGCTGTTCCACTGATTAATTGTTCTAACTGTCAGGAAATTTCTCCTTAGTTCTAAGTTGCTTCTCTCCTTGATTAGTTTCCACTCATTCTTGTCCTGCCTTCAGGTGCTTTGGAAGATAGGTCAACCCCCTCTTCTTCGGGGCAGCCCCTGAGATATTGGAAGACTGCTATCATGTCTCCCCTGGTCCTTCTCTTCACTAGACTAGCCATGCCCAGTTCCTGCAACTGTTCTTCATATGTTTTAGCCTCCAGTCCCCTAATCATCTTGGCTGCTCTTCTCTGCACTCTTTCTAGAGTCTCAACATCCTTTTTACATCGTGGCGACCAAAACTGAATGCAGCATTCCAAGTGTGGCCTTACCAAGGCATTATAAAGTGGTATTAACACTTCGTGTGATCTTGAATGGTCCGACGGCAGCCCCTTTCTATTCTAAAAAGCTGGACAGCGAATATAGGTAGTCCTTGACTTGCAACCATTCGTTTAGTGATGGTTCAAAGCTACAGGTAGTCCTTGAGTTATGACCACAACTGAGCCCAAAATTTATGTTGCTAAGTGAAAGCATTTGTTAATTCAGTTTGGCCCATCTTACGACTTTTCTTGCCATGGCTGTTAAGTGAATCATTGCATTTGTTCAATTAGTAACACGGTCGTTACGTGAATCTGGCTTTTCCATTAATTTTGCTTGTCAGAAGGTCGCAAAAGCGGATCGCGAGACCCCATAACCCTGCAACCATTATAAATATGAGTCACTGAATTTTGATCACATCACCACGGGGATGATGCAATGGTCTTAAGTCTGAAAAATGGTCGCAAGCTACTTTTTTCAGTGCCGTTGTAACTTTGAACGGTCACTAAATGAACTGTTGTAAATCGAGGACTACCTGCACAACAGGCTTGAAAAGTGACTTATGACTGTTTTTCACATTTATGACCATTGCAGCATCCCCATGGTCATTTGATCAAAATCTAGATGCTTGGGAACTGATTGTTTATAGTGTCCTGGGATCATGTGATCACTTTTTTGAGACCTTCTGACAAGCAAACTCCATGGGGGAAGCCGCATTCGGTCAATGATCACTCGATTCACTTAACAACTGAAGTGATTTGCTTAACAACCATGGCAAAAAGGTCGTAAAGCCAGGCGTGACTCACTTAGCAATGGAAATTCTGGTCCCAAGGACTCTAGGACTAGGACTACTGGTCCCATATTCCTCACCCAAACATCCCCATGGAGAAAAGGATCTCTTGGCTTCCAAAGGAAGGTCTTTGAGAGGGACCTTGGAGTCCTAGTGGACGATCCCTGAAGCATGAGCCAGCCATACGCGGCTGCAGGCAAAAAAGCAAATACAGTCCTCGGTTCTTTAAACAGAGGCATAGAATCAAAATCAGGTGAAGTATTAGTACCGCTTTATAAAGCCTTAGCAAGGCCACACCTGGAATACCACATCGTTTTGGTCCCCACGTTACAAAAAAGATGTTGAGACTTTGGAAAAAGTGCAAAGAAGAGCAGCAAAGATGATTAAAGGCCTGGAGACTAAAACATATGAAGAATGGTTGCAGGAATTGGGTTTGGCCAGTCTAGAGAAAAGAAGGACTAGTGGGGACATGATAGCAATGCTCCGGTATTTGAGGGGCTGCCCCAAAGAGGAGGGAGTCAAATTATTCTCCAAAGCACGAGAAGGCAAAACAAGAAGCAACGGATGGGAACTCATCAAGGAGAGAAGCAACCTGGAATTAGGGAGAAACCTCCTAACAGTGAGGACAATTAACCAGTGGAACAGCTGGCCACCAGAAGTTGTGTCTGCTCCATCATTGGATGTTTTTAAGAAGAGACTGGACAGACACTTGTCTGAAGTGGTATAGGGCAGTGTTTCCCAACCTTGGCAACTTGAAGATGTCTGGACTTCAACTCCCAGAATTCCCCAGCCAGCATTCGCTGGCTGGGGAATTCTGGGAGTTGAAGTCCAGACATCTTCAAGTTGCCAAGGTTGGGAAACACTGGTATAGGGTTTCCTGTTTGAGCAGGGGGTTGGACCAGAAGACCTCCAAGGTCAACTTCCTGCTCCATTCTGATTGACTGAGGCTGTGTTTCTCTCTTCTGTCGGGATGAGATTCCATCATGCCTGGAGATATTCTTCTGCAAGACAGCCCGATTCCCAGGATGCCAGAAGACGTTTAACCCCCTTACCTGTCCATCTTTAAAGTAGTCGATGTGAAGGATTTCCACTGCAGAAGGAATCACCTTCCCGGCTTTCTCGGTTCCTCCCAGAGACCAATACTCCACCTCCTGGCCAGCCTCAGGAGCCGACTCTTCCGCCAGGGCCATGAGATCCATGCATGGGAAGCCTGCAGAGAACCAGAAGATGTGAGGTTAGAAGGAACACCTGGCTTATGACGGGTGGGTGGATGCTTGTGATGGACGGCACCTGTCTCACCCAGCAGTTCTTCTCCTGGCCAGCCAACTGTCCAAGAAAGGCCATGAGTCCCACAACAGATGGTGTGATGACCCGGGACAAGGCACGAAGGTCACACAGCCAGCTGAGAGTTCAAACTCCCTTTTAATGCTCCAGATTAGGTAAGGTAGGGTAGGACAGCTGCGGTGGCGCAGTGGTTAGAGTGCAGTATTGCAGGCTAATTCTGCTGACTGCCAGCTGCCCGCAGTTCGGCAGTTCAAATCTCACCAGTTCTCAAGGTTGACTCAGCCTTCCATCCTTCCGAGGTGGGTAAAATGAGGACCCAGATTGTTAGGGGCAACAGGCTGACTCTGTAAAACCGCTTAGAGAGGGCTGTAAAGCATTGTGAAGCGGTATATAAGTGCTATTGCTAAGTGGGAAAGGATTGGAAGGAGGGAGGGAGGAAGTGGTGGCATAGTGTTTATTATTTATTTATTTATTTATTATTTAGTTCTTCTATGCCGCCCTACTCCCGAGGGACTCAGGGCGGCGTACAACGTTAAGCAAGAACACTGAACAATAAACAATGATTAAAAACAATGTTAAAAGAATAAAAAAAGTTAAAAAAAATGTTCACCACCAAACATACCGGGGGAGAGCTCAGATGGAACTAGTCTCAACCCCCTGCCTGCAGGAAGAGCCTGACTCTGCCCATTGCCAGCAGTTCAAATCTCACCAGGCTCAAGGTTGAGGACCCAGATTGTTGGGGGCAAGAGGCTGACTCTGTAAACCGCTTAGAGAGGGCTGTAAAGCACTAGGAAGCGGTATATAAGTCTAAGTGCTATTGCTAAGTTGAAAGGGAGGGAGGGAGGAAGGAAGGAAGGAAGTGGTGGCATTGTGTTTAGAGGGCAGTATTGCAGGCTGACTATGCCCATTGCCAGCAGTTCAAATCTCACCAGTTCTCAAGGTTGACTCAGCCTTCCATCCTTCTGAGGTGGGTAAAATGAGGACCCAGATTGTTGGGGGCAACAGGCTGACTCTGTAAAACCGCTTAGAGAGGGCTGTAAAGCACTGTGAAGCGGTATATAAGTCTAAGTGCTATTGCTAAGTTGAAAGGGAGGAAGGGAGGAAGGAAGGAAGGAAGGAAGGAAGGAAGGAAGGAAGGAAGGAAGGAAGGAAGGAAGGAAGGAAGGAAGGAAGTGGTGGCATAGTGTTTATAGGGCAGTATTGCAGGCTGACTCTGCCCATTGCCAGCAGTTCACATCTCACCAGGCTCAAGGTTGACTCAGCCTTCCATCCTTCCGAGGTGGGTAAAATGAGGACCCAGATTGTTGGGGGCAATAGGCTGATTTGTAAAACGCTTAGAGAGGGCTATAAAGCAGTGTGAAGCGGTATATAAGTCTAAGTGCTATTGCTATTGCTATTGCTATTGCTATTGCTATTGCTATAGGATAGGATAGGATAGGATAGGATAGGATAGGATAGGATAGGATAGGATAGGACAGGACAGGAGGCTGGGGAATTCTGGGAGTTGAAGCCCCCCCTAATCTTAAAATTGCCAAGGTTAGACACCCCTGCTCCAGATGGTCATTGGGGGTGCTCAGTGGGTTTAGCTCCTCCACAAAGTGGGTCACAGGTAGTCCCAGTACCTCAATATTACAAACCTACTTCCCTCAAGCACTGAATGTCTCTGCTAAGAAAATTCTCGCCTTTCCAAGGTCCCAGGAAGTCGGGTAGGCCAAGAGACTCTGAAACCAGTTAGCTAGTTAGGTTCTCACCTGCTTCATCCCATAGTCTGTAGGCCACTTTCCTTCCAGGCAAGGTCGTCTTCTCTGGGTCTTCGGTCACTTTCAGCCTTGGAGAACCGTTGACTTCTACCAGCTAAAGACGGAGCCAAATGCAACAAGTTAAAGACGCTTAATCTCATTCAGGACCACCTGCGCTCAGTTACGTGGTACGTTGCCCAATAGGTGAGAGGGGCGGCTTATAAATGTTAATAAATAAAACACTGTCATTAGAAGTCCTTGGTGCTCTCTGAGCTTGGTTGGTTTCTTGCAGACGTTTCATTACCCAACTAGATGCTAACACTGAGGATGTTACCTATCTGGGTAATGTAATGTCTAGAAGAAAACAGCCAAGCTCAGATAGCACCAAGGACTCCACAGTTCTCCTCCTCCTCCACAAAGCCCACTTTCTTCTAGCATGGATGATGTTACCTAGTTAGGGAATGAAACATCTGCAAGAAAACCACCAAGCTCATATTAAATTTACTATATAAATTCATCCTCCCATTCTCCTCCTCCTCCTCCTCTTCCTCCATAAAACCCGTATCACCCTGGGGTCTCCAGGCATATTTGCAGACCCACGTCTTCAGAGCCTTGCCAAAGAATTCAAAGTGGGGGCCAGTCTTATCTCTGCAGGGATGATGTTCCACAGGGAGGGAGCCACCACGGTGAAGGCCCTTCTTCCGGGTCCCACTAGCTGGACCTCCTTAAGCGAGGGGACCCATAACATCTTCTAGTGGGTGAGATCAGTGTAAGCGGGAAAAGACAGTCCTTCACTAAAGCTGGACCCAAGGCATGTAGAGCTTTGGAGATGTCAACCAGCAGCTGGAATTGGAGAAATGAAATTCATGCCCCCCTGACCGGCAGGAAGTCTTCCCAAGTCTTACTTTAGGGGAGGACCTACGGCCATTTACTTCAATCTCTCAGCCGTCTCCAACGCTTCGCAACTCCCATGGATCACAGCATGCCAGGTCCCCCTGTTCGCCACTGTCTCCCGGAGTCTGGCCCAAAATTCACGCTCATTGCATCAATGACACCATCCAACGATCTTATCCTCTGGCGTCCCCTTCAGCCTTCCATCTTTCTCAACATCAGGGTCTTGTCCGATGAGTTCTCTCTTCTCGTTAGGTGGCCAAAGGATTTGCGCTTCGGCTTCTGGATCTGTCTTTCCAAAGAACAGGTAGGGTTGATTTCTTTTAGGATTGACCGATTGGAATTCCTTGAAGTCCAAGGGACCCTCAAGAAGAGTCTTCTCCAGCACCACAGTTCGAAAGCAACAATTCTTTGGTGTTCAGTCTTCCTTATGGTCTGTTATGCCCCCATCGGAGCCTGAATCTGTGGAGGAAGATGAGCCGGAACTGGAGCTGATGGAGATCGAGGAAGGTGCGGCTTCGTTGGCTTCAGAGGAAAATGGGGAGGAGCAGACCGAGTCAGGCCAGGGCCTTTCAGGATTGGGACGGCTTGTAGGCAGGGGGGCAATATTATATTCGTGAGGAACGACGCTGAGGCTTGAGTCGGACTAATGCTTTATTAACTTCTGAACCTCCTAACTAGAGTCGTCTGACAGGAGCAGGCCCCGATCTGACAGCTCTGTATTTATACTGAACACAACATAACATCAACCAATCACAACGCTTAGAATTCCCGCTCCTTTTGGAGCCCCCTGGTGGAGCCCCAGGACATTACACCCCTTACCCTTTAGTTGGAGCATGCGTACTCAGCGAGGTACGCTGGGCGCCGTCTGATCCGACTAGATCGTCTTAGCTCTTGGGGTTGTTCTCCCAGACTGCGGTCTCCGTCTGCATGGTCTATTGCCGGACTTGTCTCCTCCCCGGGGAGAGGGGTGAACTCCTCTACGACTGCTTCTTCCCGCCCTGGTAAGTCAGCGAGAGCGGTTTGGCTCGCGGCTCGTCGCGCCCCCTCCTCCCCTAGTCGGAGTCCCTCTATAGGGTTGGGGGACTCTGCCAGTTGTGGCTTGGCTCCTGCCGTTTCCCCCCACCGAGATCGCAGTTGGTCAATGTGGCGGTGCCACTCCTGGCCGTTGTCTAACAGGACACGATAGGAGCACGGGCCGCTTGAGCCGACTACCACCCCTGGGAGCCAAAGTGGGCTGCCGGCATAGTTGCGTGCATACACAGGGCTGCCTACTTGGAACGAGCGCCCTGGCCGGGAGGAGTCTAGAGGCTTTTCTGTGGAATAATGGGGGTGTAGTCTATCGAGCTGCGTTCTCAAACGCCTCCCCATGAGCAACTCAGCCGGTGTTTTATTCGTGGCTGTACATGGCGTAGTGTGCTGTGTGAACAGGAGCTCAGCTACTTTATCTCGCCAATCCCCCGGGCCTAGTTTGCGAAGTGTTTCTTTCGTTGTGCAAACCATGCGTTCCGCCATGCCATTACCTGCAGGGTGCCATGGCGCAATGAGACCATGCCGTATGCCTAAGTTGGCGAGGAACCCCTCAAATCGGGCCGCTGTCAGCTGAGGCCCATTATCCGAGATCAATACGTCGGGGTACCCATGTGTCGCAAACAATGACTCCAAACACCTAATCAGGGAGTCAGTGGTGGTCGTGGACATTAAGCGGACTTCCAACCATTTAGAAAAAGCGTCCACGACCACCAAGAACATCTGGCCTTGTACTGGGCCGGCAAAATCCACGTGGATGCGGGACCAGGGGCCTGCTGGGGTTTCCCAAACCTGCGGGGTTGCCTTAGGCGGGGATGCCCTATTCTCCTGACAGATGGAGCACTTGGCCACCCTTTCTTCGATGGCCTTATCCATCCCCGGCCACCACACGTAACCCCTGGCTAGGGCCTTCATTCGGACCACCCCGGGATGGCCCCTATGCAACAAGTTGAGGGTGGCTCGCCTAAAAACCGTGGGGATTACAACCCGCTCACCCCACAATAAACAGCCCCGTAAAACAGACAGTTCACATTGGCGCGTTTTGAATGGGGCAAATTCGGAAGTCACAGTGTCCCCAGGCCAGCCCCTCAGCACCCAAGTCAGTACTCTTGACAGGACGGGGTCTCGAGCCGTAGACTTGGCGATGTCGCTTGCTGCGATGGGTAGGTTGATGTTGTTCAAGTGGAAGACCGTAGATGCAGGTGCCGGGTCCTCCAGCAGGATAGGCAGGGGGCAGCGGCTTAAGGCATCGGCGTGCGCGATGTTGCGGCCAGGTCGGTAGATCAGGTGGTACTCGTAGTTGGCGAGGAAAACGCGCCAACGGGTCATTCTTGGGGATATCATCTGGGGTGTCGGACGGTTGCTGGAGAGTAACCCCAGAAGTGGCTGGTGGTCAGTCACGAGGTCGAAACGGCGCCCATACAGATAGTGATGGAACTTGCGAACCCCCGCGATGAGAGCCAGGGCCTCCTTGTCGATTTGGCCGTAGTTCCTTTCCGGCCCAGCTAAGGTTCTGGAAAAAAATGCAATCGGGGCTTCCTCTCCGTTCGGCAAGCGGTGGCTAAGGACAGCGCCCACGCCGTAGGGTGACGCGTCGCAGGCTAGCACTAGTGGCAGTTGGGTGCTGTATTGAGCCAGCACCGTGTTTGCTGTCAAAAGTCCTTTCACAGCGGCAAATGAGTGTGCCTCACGGGGGCCCCATTTCCACGGTGCCCTGGCGTCCAGCAATCTGTGCAGCGGTTCTGCCACTGTGGCTTTGTGAGGCAGGAAAATTGCATAAAAGTTCAAGAGGCCAAGAAAGGCTTGCAGCTCCGCCTTACAATTTGGCCTGGGTGCGTCCACAATGGCTTGGATCTTAGAGGCTGTGGGGTGTATTCCAGTGGAGTCCACCAAGAACCCGAGGAATTCTACGCTGCTAGCCGCAAACACACATTTAGATTTCTTAATTCGTAGCCCCACATCCTGGAATTTGGTGAGGACAGCACGCACTCGAGAGATTAATTCCTCACGTGATGACGCAGTGACCAAAACGTCATCGAAATAAGGCACTGTGCCCGGAATTCCGTGTAACAGGCGTTCCATCAACCCTTGGAAAATGCCCGGGGCAGTGCTTATGCCAAATTGGAGGCGGCGGCAGCGGAAAGCGCCTCGATGTGTAATAATAGTCTGAGCTTCGGCTGCTTGGTCGTCCACAGGCAGCTGTTGGTAAGCCTGGGACAGATCTAACTTCGCGAAGACTTTTCCCCCTCCCAGGGAATGCAGCAGGTGGTGCACGATGGGCACAGGGTATGCGTGAGACTGTAATGCGCGGTTCACTGTGCACTTATAGTCTGCACATAGCCTGATTGAGCCATCTGGCTTAACAGGGGTCACT
>JALIGW010000003.1:205315310-205322810 GCA_023053685.1 Diadophis punctatus similis | reverse complement strand
TCACGTGATCAAAATTCAGATGCTTGGCAACTGGCATGTACTTATGACGGTTGCCATGTCCCGCGGTCATATGATCCCCTTTTGCGACCTTCAGACAAGCGCAGTCAATGGGGAAGCCAGATTCACTTAACAACCGTGTTATTAACTTAATGATTCACTTAACAAATGCAGTGGTTCGCTTAACTGTGGCAAGAAAGGTCATAAAACGAGGCAAAGCTTACTTAACAACTGTTTTGCTTAGCAATGGAAATTTTGGGGTCAGTTGTGTAAGTAAGACAAGGATAACCCATAACATAAATATGGGGTGATAATCCGCTTTGGTAGTTACTAAAATAGAGGAATTGTATTAGTTGTATCACACCGCACCACTATCATAACACAAGTACTTCCCCTGCTACTAAAAATACACAATACTCCATTTCGAACTCCGCTCAATCTTTCCTACCATTCCCTAATTTGGGGGAAAAAAATCACTTCCCCCTGTGCTTCAGCATGTGACTTTTAATTATTATATTGCTAATTTTATTTCTCGTTTACTTATTTCATCCAATTTATACAGCAGTCAATCTCCTGTGTGTGACTCTAGGCCAGGGGTCACCAACCTTTCGGACCTCAGGGACCATTAAATTCATAATTTTAAATCCCGCAGACCACTAATATGATCTACCTAATGACCGGTTGGGTGGGCGTGGCTAGGTGGTCATGTGACTGGGTGGGCGTGGCCAACTCAATGTCACTCATGTCAAGGGGCACCTTGACGGCCTCTACTCACCCCTCCCCTCCTAGCCACTCCTCGACTGCCCACCCAGGCTCCTTAGTGCCCCAACAGGAAGCAGTTGTTGGAGCTAAGCAGCCACCATGAGAAAGAGTTGGCAAAACAGCTCAATTCAAATTGGATCTGACCGAGAAGGAGGCGCAGCAGAAGCACCTCACTGAGGACTAGGAGCATAGGCTTTCCAAGCAGAGGGAAGACCTGCGGGAGTGGCGCCTGGAGGCTCTGCGGGCTGAGATGGCCAGCCAGTTCCAGGCCATGATCCAGTCCCACTGGAACGAGGCCCTCCTGCTCTTCGCCATTAGCAGCACTTCCCTCCAGCCTTCGCCCAAAGTCCCTGCACCAGGAGGCTGAAGCAGACCCCAAGTTGGAATTTCTGCCCCCCTCCGACCCACAGAAAAAGACCCCAAAGGGGGAGACTCTCTGCAGCAACACAAACATTCATTGCATGTATCCGGCCCAGGGGCCATAGTTTGAGGACCCCTAATTTAGTGCAATATAAAAAATGCAAATAATTTTTCTGCGGACCACCAAAATTTTCTTGCAGACCACCAGTGGTCCACGGACCACCAGTTGGTGACTGTTGCTCTAGGCAGCTCACAAGGTTAAAATAAGGGGGGGGGGAAAGCCACATCAATAAAAATAATTAAAACTTAAGAGTTTTAAAAAATAGTATATAATTAGAAAAACAACATCCTGCAAAATTCTACCACTTATGGAATCCAGATCGAAGTTTGATCATTTTGCACACAATATGTTTAGTAGACATCAGCTGCATTTGCATAAGCAGCTAAAAAACACACAAACCAAAACTCAGCAATTGCATTTTTACAATACCTTAAACTGGGCAACTTTTAAACTCAGTTAGTCTTTTGGGAGAATTTAGAACATCGTGCAAATTCAGCCAACTTGGTTAAAGATTTGGGGTTTGATGCAAATTTAGGAAATGCATTCGGTATACATTTTATTTATTTATTTATTTATTTGGCAGTTTTTCTATGCCGCCCTACTCCCTCAGGACTCAGGGCGGCGTACAACATTTTATAAAAACTCTTTTAACCATAAGAAATGTCCAATGTGAATATTTTAAGAGTGTTATCGGAATATTTGTTAAATTTTATCTCACTTCAGCTAGAAAGAAGCGGAATGTGTCAGAATTTAAAAAATCAGGGGAATAGAAGAGGAGAATTTTGACTGCATTACCACAACATTGCAATATTTAAATACTGCTTCCAGTTACCTGTTACAATTAATCAGTGGAATAACTTGCCTCCAGAAGTTGTGAATGCTTCAACATTGAGAATTTTTAAGAAGAGATTGGACAGCCACTGGCCTGAAATGGTATAGGGCCATGATGGAGAACCTATGCCACGCGGAGCCATATCAGAGGGCACGCGAGGCGTTGCCCTATGTCAGCTCCAGCGCGCATGCGCGTGCTGGCCAGCTGATTTTTAGCCTTGGGGAAGGCTGTTTTCGCCCTCCGTGTGTGAAAAACAGCCCAACGGGCAAACCGGAAGTTCGTTTCCAAACTTCCTGTTGGCCCGTTTGGTCGTTTTTCGCCATCCCCAAGCTTCAGGAGTCCAGAGGCTTCAGTGAGGCCTGTGCGCATGCGCGGGGGCAGCGCGGGGGTGTGTGTTTGCGCGCATGCATGGGGGGAAGCACGGGGTTGTGTGCATGCTGGGGGTGAGGGCATGGGTGTGGGCATGTGCACGTGATTAGCGCACACCCTTTTGGCACGTGAACCAAAAAAGCTTTGCCATCACTGGTATAGGTTTTCCTACCTAAGCAGGGGGCTGGACTGGAAGATCTCCAAGGTCCCTTCCAACTCTGTTATTCTATTCTATATATAAAGTTTTGGTCACCACATTACAAAAAAGATATTGAGACTTTGGAAAAAGTGCAGAGAAGAGCAACTAGGACGATTAAAGGCTTGGAGACAAAAACATACGAAGAACGGTTGCAGGATTTGGGTATATCTAGTCTAGAGAAAAGAAGGATTATGGGGACAATGGATGGAAACTAATCAAGGAGAGAAGCAACCTGGAATTAAGGAGAAACTTCCTAAAAATAAGAAATATTAACCAGTGGAACCAGCTGCCTCCAGAAATTGTGGGTGCTCCATCACTGGAGGCTGAAATGGTATAGGGCAGTGATGGCGAACCTTTTAGACACCGAGTGCCCAAACTGCGCGCGCATGCCCAAAATGAAAGGACATGCGTAGCAGAGACTTGAAGACCAGCTGGCCGGTGGGGCATCCCAATACCGGCAACGCGGCAAGAGGTAAGATCTTTTTCTTTCGTGAGCTTCTGTTTCGTCGTTTGCAGGGAAACAGAAGCTCATGAAAGAAACGCCACGGAGATCTGACCTGGGGCGACGGTGCGTGTGCCAGAAGAGAGGGCTCTGTGTGCCATAGGTTCACCATCACGGGTATGGGGTCTCCTGCTTGAGCAGGGGGTTGGACTAGAAGACCTCCAGGGTTCCCTGCCAGCTCTATTCTATTCCAACCCTCATTGCAAAGGCTAAGAAAGCTTAGACAGCCCTAAAGAGCATCCTAAAATTTTTTTAATATTTTAAAATTGTTTTTAAATGAATGTTTATTGTTTAGTGTTCTTTTAAAATGTTGTACGCCGCCCTGAGTCCTTAGGGAGTAGGATGGCATAGAAGAACCTAATAATAAATAATAAATAAATAAATAAAATATTTCCCCACCCAATGCCAAGCTGCATTGGCGTATCCTCACCTCTCGAGACAATTCTTCCAAGTTCTGTTCGCTGACATCGTTGCTCACTGTGATGGGTATCGTCTCAAACCAAGGAACCTTGAAACTGGAAAGGAAGACACAGGGGTTAAAGGACAGCCCTTCCTCCATTTTTCTGTTGCAACACACAGCCATGCCTACAGTCTATGCCAAGGGGATCCAGTTGTCTCCATCAAGACTTTCTTAGTGCACAAAAATGAAAAGATACTTTAATTCCCACAATGGATAAATGGCTGGGGGAAAAAAAAACAACTGATGGAAATAAAGAGAGATGGCTAAATTGCCTGCTTGGATCAAAGAAAATAATGCATCCAATTTCATTTCTACTTGGAAACCACTTCTGGACTTTGTGCCTGAGATGGGGGGGGGGGAATGGAATTTTGACTTTGGACTTTGCTAATGAGGTTAGTTTGTTACAGAAATGATTAGGAAATGTTAGTATATGATCAGAGTCAATTGGAGTGAATTGTGGTAGATAAGAAGTTGTAGACCAGTGATGGCGAATCTATGGCATGCGTGCCACAGGTGGCATGCGGAGCCATATCTGCCGGCACGCGAGCTGTTGCCCTAGCTTAGCTCCAGCGCGCATGTGCGCACCAGCCAGATGATTTTTGGCTCACACGGAGGCTCTGGGAGGGCGTTTTCAGCTCGGGGGGGGGCGGGGAAGGGCATTTTCGCTCTCCCAATGCTCTAGGGAAGCCTCTGGAGCCTGGGGAGGGCGAAAAACGGGCCTACTGGGCCCACCGGAAGTCAGGAAATGGGCCATTTCTGGTCTCCAGAGGGCCTCCAGGGGGCGGGGGAAGCCATTTTCGCCCTCCCCAGACATTGAATTATGGGTGTGGCCACTCGCATGTGTGTGATAGCGTGCACGCGCGTGCTTTCGGCACCTGAGGAAAAAAAGGTTCGCCATCACTGTTGTAGACGCTCTACGATTTAATTGCAATAACAGATTGTTAACAGAGGGCTTTGAAGCTTTAACTTTGCTGTACATTAACCCAGTGGTGGGTTGTAAATATTTTTGCTAACGCTTCGCGCGCGGGTGGGATGAGCCTCTCGCTACCGGTGTTACCGGTTCTAAGAACCGGTCCGAACCGGGAGCAACCTACCGCTGCATTAACCTGTTAACTATTTTTTTCTTTATATATACTTTATATACTGTATATATAATGTATGACAGGTCAAATTGGGTTGCAAATAGATGTATAAGTTATAAATTTTGGACGTGTTTCGCAAGCAGAAAAGCTATTATTTTTGCAATATATCTGTCAGGGTTCAATGGAGGGGGGGGAGGGGAGATATCTGTTTTTGTTTTTTGTTCTTTTAACTCACATCTTTTTTTAAAAAAATGTTTTTGTCTCGTTTTGTTTTGTCTTTTATTTTTCCCCTTTGGATTTCGTAATTTTAATAAAATACTGCAAAAAATATTAGTTTGTAAAAGGAAAAAGTTAAGGCTGTAATGGCAGTCCTGTAACAGGCAGTCCTCGACTTACGACCACAATTGAGCCCAAAATTTCTGTTGCTAAGTGAGACAGTTATTAAGTGAATTTTGAGCTCTCTTGCCACAGTTGTTAAGTGAATCACTTCAGCTGTTAAGTTAGTAACACGGTCGTTAAGTGAATCTGGCTTCCCCGTTGATTTTGCTTATCAGAAGGTTGCAAAAGGGGATCACGTGACCTCGGGACACTCAAATGTCATAAATAGGAGTCAGTTGCCAAGCGACCGAATTTTGATCACATGACTATGGGGATGCTGCAATGGTCATCAGTGTGAAAAAAGGTCATAAGTCCCTTCCCCCCCCCAGTAATTTCAAACGGTCACTAAACAAACTGTTGTTAAGGCAAGGACTTACCTGTATCTTATTATACTGCGCTAAATAGAGTCGGAAGTTCAAAGATATAATTTTTTTTCTCCTCTTTATCCCTACACTTTCTTCTCTTCTTCTTTCCCTGTTTTCCCACTATTTTCATTTTTTTTGTGTTTTATATCTTGAGCAACTTAAGCAAATTAATAATAATAATAAATGACTCTTAGTGCCCAGGGATTGAATCTAGATAGCAATAGCAATAGCAATAGCACTTAGATTTATATACCGCTTCATAGTGCTTTACAGCCCTCTCTAAGCGGTTTACAGAGTTCAGCATATTGCCCCCAACAATCTGGGTCCTCATTTTACCCACCTCGGAAGGATGGAAGGCTGAGTCAGCCTTGACCCTGGTGAGATTTGAACAGCTGAACTGCTGAACTAGCAATCAGTTGAAGTTTGCAGTGCTGCTTTTAACCACTGCGCCACCTCGGCTCCTAATCTGGGGGCACCATCTGTCTAGTCCTCCCATCCCTAGGGTGGATGTCCATCACTTCCTTATCAGCAGCTGCAAAGGAGGAGTTGGTATTTCTGCAGAATTTAAACCCTTTTTTGCAAGATAAGCAATGAAACCCGGTGCCAACATCCAGCTGGAGAATCCAAATAAAAACCCAGGATCATTCTGTTTCCAAAATTCTTTACTGTTTAGTGAACACCCAACATAGTAATGTCGAAGCAAAGCTAACTCTGAGGTTCCCAAACTCCAATCCACAGAACCAGGGGTAAAATCCTCTGAGGTCTGCTACTGGTTCGCTGCGCGCACATGCGCACCACAGGCACTACTGTGCAGCGCTGGAAAAGGAGCATTTTGAAGCCATCAGAGTCGGCAAAGGTAAGTAGAACAGCGAGGGGGGGGGGTTTTCAGCTGTGCCGCGCGATTTAGATTAGCTAGAAAAGCAGGAAATCCTGCTTCCTAGCTAATATAGATCGCGCGGCACAGCTGATCGTCGGATATACCAGTTCACCCGAACCAGTAGCATTTTTTAGTATCGGTTCGGGCAAACCGGTCCAAACCGGTAGCATTTTACCTCCTGCATAGAATAAAACAACACTTTTCCAAGCCAAACCCCCAACCTCTCACATAGTCCGTCCATTTAAAACAAGTTCTCATAGTTATGGGAACCGTCCGCTTCAAGTCCACACCTATGATGATGTCCTTGAACAGATTCCAGGCTCCCCCGGCCTTCATCAGCAGAATCGTAGAAGTTTCGTTTCCCCATCTAACCCATTCGAAAGCTACACCTCCCACCTCTTACTCTAATGGCAAATTGAAACCAGGAGACCCCTAGCTCCTTGACCCCGGAGGGTCAGCCCAACAACCCCTCAACTCACTGCTTGCTACAGGTCTGAAAGATGTGCCAGATCTCCACCGACTGCTTGGCCAGGTCTCCGCTGTCCAGCCGGACTCCAATGGCTCGGTATCCCAGCTGGTTCAACGCCAGGGCGACGGCACAAAAGTTGGGGATGCCACTCCTGAGAAGATCAAAGTATCCGTCATACTTTCCAAAGGGAATGTGCCTGAAGGCTTACAGAAGAGGTCATTCTTGAGTTGTTCTTTACAGTTAGTCCTCGAGTTACAACCACAATGGAGCCCCCAATTTTTGTGGCTAAGCGAGATGGTTGTGAAGTTTTGCCCCAATTTTACGGCCTTTCTTTCCTACCGGTTCTGTGGGCATGGCAGGGAAAGGATACTGCAAAATCTCCATTCCCACCCCACTCTGGGGCCAGCCAGAGGTGGTATTTGCTGGTTCTCCGAACTACTCAAAATTTCTGCTACCGGTTCTCCAGAACCTGTCAGAACCTGGTAGATTTCACCCGATTATATTTACATGGGAATTCCTGCTGGATTTTCAACAGGGGTTTGTAAGCAGTTTAAAATAAGATACTCCCACCAACAAAGACAGGGAAAGCCATTAGTATATAAAATAAGAGCAAAGCCTCTCTCCCTTCTAGCACAGATGATGTTCCCTAGTTGGGTAATGAAATGTCTACAAGAAAACCACTGAGCTCAGAGAGCACCAAGGATCTCACAGTCCTCCTCCTCCTCCTCTCCACAAACCTCACTCCCTTCTAGCACTGATGATGTTACTTAGTTGGGTAATGAAACGT